>JALGBA010001105.1:0-320659 GCA_023970755.1 Azemiops feae | reverse complement strand
GAAATGGCATAGGGTTTCCTGTCTGAGCAGGGAGTTGGACTAGAAGACCTCCGAGGTCCCTTCCAATTCTGTTATTCTATAATATTCTATAATATATTGGGGAAGCTTTAAAGGGAGCTATTGTGCAAGACAAATCATCAAAAATCAAGATAGCCTTTGACCTTGTCGGCTCCATGACATCATTTTTCCACTTGCCCTTCTGCTTCTGAAAGAAAAAAATGCTACAGAACGGGACTTATGATGGGATCTGGTTATGATTAAGCAGCATTTTGTTTTCAACCTACTAAAAGCTGCTTTGGAGTGGGAACTTAGTGCCAAAGCACCAAGGTATTTTTCCTTGGGATTTGTGTGACAAGATTGTACAGCAGCGGAAAAATACATGGCTGCGTTGAGCTGTTAGAGATAGATGCTATGTGGTGTGAAGCATCTTTGGAGATCCAAGTTCAAGCACAGACCCGTTATCAATTCGCAATTTCCCCCTAAAACTTAAAGTTTTGCAACAAAAGAATCCATTAAACGTGCAGCGGCTGCACAAGGCTAGCGCGGCAGACTTACCCGGAATTTGTTGAGTGCTTTTGCTAGAGCTTCAATGGTTTCCATGTCCAGGTGGTTTGTTGGCTCATCCAGTATATAGAAGTTGGGGCTATGAGGGAAAAAAAACCAAATTGCAATTACAATACAGGTAATTCTTGATTTACGGCCTGCTTTAACTGAGGCTGGAATTATGACTGTCAATGACGTTGGTTGTTCAATGGGTCATCGCGGGCCCATGCCTGATTTTGCTATCTTTTTTTGCAGTGGTCGTTAAGGGAATGTGGCAGTCGTAAAACAAACGCTGCTGTCATCAAGCAAAGCCATTGTCCACAATGGGTGGGTTTTTGGTTTTGGCCAGAAAATGGAAATAAATGCTGGCAAAAAAAAAAAAAAAAGTCACAAATTGCATTCATTGACGGCAGGTCGCTGCAAATGGCCATAAACGTGGACTGGTTGGCCGAGTGCCAAAATTTTGACCTGATTCCCTCTCCATGTTAAGGACACCTTACTCCGCCCCCTAACTGAACAATGAAAAAAACAAAAAAAAACCAAATCCCCCCCCCCGCCCCGCCGAAAAAAACCAACAACAACCACCCCAGCAGGATTACCAAGGCATGGTCATCTGGGCAAACGCCACCCTGCTCTTCTGTCCCCCGGATAGGCTGGCGACAGGGCGGACGGCCAATTCTCCGGAGACGCCATAGCACCCCAGCTGATGACGGTACTCCTCCTCTGACTTCCCTGGATATCACGTGGGGCAGAAAGAGAAGCGTGAAGTTTATGCCTTAAACCAGTGATGGCAAACCTTTTAGAGACTGACTGCCCCAAACCCCCCCCCCCCGGAGGGCCACCCATCGCCTCCATGGCCCGCAGATCGCCCAGGCGGCCCTGCAGCGCCATGGTGGCCACGCCCTCTGCCCGCAGCATCATCTGCGTGTGACGGGGTGCGAGGGCGGAGTCTTGTCCCCGCTGCCATGTCCTTGGCTGCGTTGCTCCGCGCGGGTCACACCTGGGGAGTGACTCTCCTCTGGGGGGCCTGCTGGTGAGGAGAGGGCCGTGGGAGGAGGCGGGGCTGGGGTGATGGCGCGCATGCCCACAGAGAAGGCTCTGAGTGCCGCCTGTGGCATGCGTGCCATAGGTTCGCCATCACTGCCTTAAATTGTTATGAGGCAGGATAGCTAAACCAAATAACCAGCTGCGGATAGAAATGCTCCTGGCCATGCTGATAAGGGGTTGTGGGGGTTAAACATCGTTTTGAACATTGATTTGTGACTGGGTTCATATAGCATCTTAAAAGGGATTTTGTTTTAAACATGCTCTGCTGAGGCGCAAAGGTCTAACATTAAACCACACCACCATGGCTTAGAAACTGTGGAGACCGTGGCGCTTTCTGAGATTGACTGTTTGCTTGCCGACGTTGCGTTACCTGGCTTGGTAGCCTCATCAATGTTGGTGAGTGTGGGGTTTCCCTGTTTATATACAATAGTGGCCAAAATTGTGGAAACCTTTTGGGAAAAGTGTACAGTAGAAATGCCACCTTTGGTTAAGTTCCCACCAATTTTTCTTCTCATTTCTTTATAACTGTAGCCTTGTTCACTTAATAATACTATTTTACATCGCTTTCTGGGCAACCAGTCAACTCTTTGCACCATTACTTTAATTTTATTACGTTTTACAAGCTCACTAAATGAAAGAACATAAAAAAAAATCCAACCAACTTGATAGCAATCACATCACACACTGACCAATGTCCTCCTCTCAGCTTCAATACGTGACATCAATAACTGAATCCTACTGTGATCTGATTGGCTCATTGCCAAAACAAGATGACACCCGATTGGCTCTCTAAACACTCATGCTCATTGGCTACAATCAGATGAAGGAAAGCTACCTGATACCAACCAAAGCAAGTTGTGCTTCCTTTTTCCGGTTATTTGGCTATAACTTTTCATAGAATACAGTACAGATAATTGAACAACCTTTGTTGCATTACATTCTTGATTAAATTATCTTTCCATTGATATATAAACTTATGGTATTACTCCCAAAAACAAGTGGTGTTATTAGCCAGCAAACCTCAAAAATACACTTTTCCCAAAAGGTTTCCAAAATTTTGGCCACTACTGTACAATAGCTTGCCCTCCCTGTATTGATAGGGCATGGTTTTCTCCTTGTTAATGTCTAGTTTAGGCTATTGTTTTCAGCTTGATTGTTTGCCCGGGGTTAATCTCTGCTTATCTGGGTGCTGGTTACAACCAAGCTCAGAGAGCACCACAGGCTCCACGGTTCAACCCAGAGCTATGGATATTCTCTATTGCTTTGCAAACTCTAGTGGGCCAATTTATTCGCAACGGTACGAATTCAGCCACGGTGGCTGATAAGACCATGATTTGTGGCTTATTCAAGGAGATGCAGGAAGTGGGACCAGGGGCCTATAAAGCCCACCAGCACACTTTCTCTGCCTCTCAGTCTCAATGAGGATAGATGAGCCAAAAGCAGAGTAATACCCCCCACCCCCCTTTCTGTGTTAAGAGATGGGAAGAGGGAAAAATGGGTGGCTTAAGACCAACGCCATAACATCAGTGCCTTCTGACAGGCCAGACAAAATCCAGTGTGGATAAAAATTGCTGCTGGCTTAACGGTGTTCCCGGAACCCTTGCCAATAAACTCAGGATAAAAGCCATGTCTTAGAATGAGGTTATAACTCAAGTCACTGTCTTCAGTGTTCAGTAAACAGAGCAGGGCAGGGAAAAGGGCTCTTAAGGTCTTCTGATTGTTAACTCTGAGGGCCACGAGACTGCGGGAGCTGAAATCAAACAAATTGCGAGGGGGGGGGGGCACGTGGCAACTTACCTGGAAACTTTTTTGCTAGTAGTTCGGTGGCACTGATGTCCAAATCCAGCTGATCGACATGATGCTGGCTGAAATAGCCAATTTTAAGATTTCTGCCAGGCGGGAAGAAACCATCGTTTACAACTAGCGTTTAAAGTAGCCTATTATCGGAAACGTTAGCCAAAGGAATAACTGACTCTTTCGCAAGATACATGTGTTTCCCTGCCTGACGAGGAGAGAATAAGGAGGAGAACCTGAGCCTCGCCTCGCCTGTTGCTTAAAGAGGCATATTTCCTGATTGCTGTTCTGTCAGGGCTGTGGAACATTTCGGGATCAATTCCAAAAAGGGACTCTCCTGCACAGGTTGTGCTGACACGGTATCTAATCTATAACACTTCAAGGCATCCACATTTCCCCCCGGGATCACTTGACAACAGCAAAGGGCTGTGTCTTTTTCCAAGGTCAGTCTTCCCTCCTGGTAGTTTCCCTCCGATATGGGAGGGGAATAGGAGGAGACAAGGACTGGCACTGCTCGGGGCCTTGTGTGCTTGCAGCCCTTAGAGCAGTGATGGCGAACCTTTAAGAGACCAAGTGCCCAAACTGCAACCCAAAACCCACTTATGCATCGTCGAGTGCCGGGTGGGCGTGGCCCATTGGCTGGGCGTGGCTGCGGTGGTAACGGCAGACTGGGTGGGACTAAAAAGTTCAATCAATCAATTCCAACTTTGCGAGATCTTTTTTTTCCCCCACGAGAAGTTGAAATTGACTGATTGAACCTTTTTTTTTTTGCACACGGCGGCGGAGGCCTAGAGCGAAAAGGTTTTATAAAACCCAGCTTGAAGGCCTAGGACTGGGGCGACGGCACGCGCGTGCCCACAGAGAGGGCTCTGAGTGCCGCCTCTGGCACCCGTGCCATAGGTTCGCCACCACTGCCTTAGAGCAGCGTTTGGCAATTTTAAGATGGATGGACGTCAACTCCCAGAATTTCCCAGCCCGCCAGGCAGGAAAGAAAGGCAGAGACAGGAAGCTGCAGCGGCGTTTTATCTCCCAGCTAACGTTGACAAGCTAAGGGTAGCAACACACCTCCTCTAGTGAAGGAAGGAGCAGCAGGATCAAGGAAAACATAGCTTTGCTCAGCTATTGTACTGATAGGTCTTGACCAGAAATTGTGATGGTGCTTTAAAGTGGAGCACAGTCGCACACAATGGGGCGCATGCGGCCTTTAGCCTCTGAATTCGAGACCCCTGCTCTAGTCCAGCGTCCTGAGATTTTAGCCAAAGCTTCTCCATCTTTGCAGAGAGTTTAAAAAGCTTATCTCCAAAGTACATGGAAAGCAACACGAAACAACACTGGTGCCTCGGGAATCTAGGATATGCTGCATTACTGAGCAACAAGTCAGCAAATTTTCTACAGTGTGTATTCTCCTTCCCATTCCACCCTATCTCTGTGAGGTTCCCTTTTTGGTCTGAAAGCTACCTGTGAGCATGCCTAATCCCCCGCACAGGTGCCAGGTCTCCCATCAGGATCTTCAGCATGGTAGATTTGCCAGCTCCGTTCTCTCCGACCTAGGAGGTAAACAACGTATACATTACAAAAAGGTCTTCCTGAACTCTTATTTAAGGATTCTAGAACTCAAGAGAAACAGGAGCAACCGTACTCTGATGTGTGCATATTGACCTGTAGCCCTTTTAACCTGCTTTTCAGTCAACGAAAAGTAAGTTTACTTACAAGTAATGGAAGGAAAGGAAGGGAAGGAAAGGAAGGAAGCAGTAACAAATTCAGGTACGATTTCCTAACATTAAAGAACTTGCTGCCAAATGAAATAGTGATAAATACTGCCATGCATTGATGCTGTACAGCCTCCGATACCTTCCTTTTTTGAAGGAAAACTAAATGTACGGGCCAGTTAAAGAAACAAGGATAAGCTACTTAAATTCAAGCAGAACTGCCAAGCTTTAAGCAATTGTGAGCTGCTGAGAGTCGTTCTCTGACCTAGGCAGTCAGACAGAAATCAAATAAATCGATAAACATGACCTGCAGTTTTTATGAGCACTATGAATATCAACCTGCCACACACCAACCAAGTTCTTAAGATGTTTATTTATCACACCATTCAAACATAACTTGTTTTGCCTAAATCTTCCTTTACAAGAATACTGCAGCCAATTCTGATCACCATATCACAAAAAAGATGTTGAGAGTTTGGAAAAAATTCAGAGAAGAGCAACTAGGCTGCAGGACTTGGGTTTGGCTAGTCTAAAAAAAAAAGAAGAAATAGGGGAGACATGATAGTAGTGTTTCAGTATCTGAGGGGCTGCCACAAGGCAGAAGGGATCAGAAGGGATCACCAGAGCACCAGAGGGAAGGACGAGAAACAATGGTTGGAAACTGATCAAGGAGAGAAGCAACCTGGAATTAAGGAGAAACTTCCTGACAGTGAGAACAATTAACCAGTAGAACAGCCTATCTCCAGAATGGGCGCTCCATCACTGGAGATCTTTAAGAAGAGACTGGACAATCACTTGTCTGAGATGGTGCAGTTCTCCTGCTTAAGCGGGGGGCTGGACTAGAAGACCTCCAAGGTCCCTTCCAGCTCTATTCTATTCTATTCTATTCTATTCTATTCTATTCTATTCTATTCTATTCTATTCTATTCTATTCTATTCTATTCTATTCTATTCTATTCTATTCTATTCTATTCTATTCTATTAATTGTGAGATTGTTTCTTAATATGTAACTCTGCACTGGTTGCCAGTTTGCTTCTGGATCCAATTCAAGGTGTTGATTAAAGCCCTTTATGGCATGGGACCAGGTTACCCGATCTTGCTTCAGTGGGACTGGCCTGCTCCAACCAGGCAGGCAGAAAAGGCCTCATTTGGACCCTGTCAGCCAAGGAATTTCGGTTAGTGGGGCCAAGGAAACCTCTGAAACATCTTGCCTCTGGAGGCGAGTTCTGTCTCCAATCTTCTGGCCATTTAGAAGGGCCTTAAAACCTGGCACTGCTGGAATCCTGATAGGGGTGCATTATGTTGTAGGTCAGGGGTCTTCAAACTTGGCCCTTTTAGGACTTGTGGACTTCAACTCCCAGAATTCCTCAGCCAGGCACGCATGCCTGGCTGAGGAATTCTGGGAGTTGAAGTCCACAAGTCATAAAAGAGCCAAGTTTGAAGACCCCTGTTGTAGGTGGTTGATTGTTTGTTTGTATCCCGCCTTTTTACAAATAACTCAAGGCAGCAAACATACTCCTTCCTCCCATTTTCTTCATAACAACAACCCTGTGTAGATGATTTGGGCTGGGAGAGAGCCACTGGCCCAAGGTTACTCAGCTGGCTTTCATGGCTACGGCTGGACTTGAACTCACGGTCTCCTGCTTTCCAGCCTGGTGCCTTAACCAATAGACCAAACGGGCTCTTGATTGATTGATTGACGGACTGAGTGAAAGACAAAAGTTCACCCCTGTACCATTTGTGCTCTGACTTTTAAGCTTTTGTTTAACTGTCATTTATCTTAATTTTAACGCTTTTAATGTTTTTACATTTATGCTTTTGTGTTATCGTAAGCCATCCCATGTCACTTGGGACAGTGAGATGGGTGGCGTATACATTTAATGAATAAATCACTCAAAATCATTTTGGAATCCGGTGAACTGAATTAGCATCTGTTGAACATCAGTTTTTATAAGCCAAGAATCTCAGTGTGTCTTTCCACTGATGACATCTCTTTGTTGTTAGTTGCGAAGTCGTGTCCAACCCATCGCGACCCCATGGACAACGTTCCTCCAGGCCTTCCTGTCCTCTACCATCTTCTGGAGTCCATTTAAGCTCACGCCTACTACTTCCGTGACTCCATCCAGCCACCTCATTCTCTGTCGTCCCCTTCTTCTATTGCCCTCAATCTTTCCCAGCATCAGGCTCTTCTCCAGTGAGTCCTTCCTTCTCATTAGGTGGCCAAAGTACTTGAGTTTCAGCTTCAGGATCTGGCCTTCTAAGGAGCAGTCGGGGTTGATCTCCTCTAGGATTGACCGGTTTGATCGCCTTGCAGTCCAGGGGACTCGCAGGAGTCTTCTCCAGCACCATAGCTCAAAGGCCTCCATTCTTTGGCGCTCAGCCTTTCTTATGGTCCAACTTTCACAGCCATACATTGCAACTGGGAAAACCATGGCCTTGACTATACGTACTTTTGTTGGCAGGGTGGATGACATCTCTAGTGCCTCGGTTTATATGAGAAAATTCCCTTCTACTAC
The DNA here is from genome assembly GCA_023970755.1 of Azemiops feae. Taxonomy (NCBI): domain Eukaryota; kingdom Metazoa; phylum Chordata; class Lepidosauria; order Squamata; family Viperidae; genus Azemiops; species Azemiops feae. Next base: position 313,049 of record JALGBA010001105.1, on the reverse strand, counting down.
TCAAAAAGGAAGAATTCAAAAGTCTAAAGTCTGGGATATTAAGATTATGCTGAGACCGACTGACCTATCGGTTTCTGAGGCTAAAACATTTCTATTTAATTATGTATCAAATTTACATGCTGCCCATCTTGCTAAAATATTGTTTTATAAATAGAATTCTCACTATATTAGTATGTCTTAATCTGTGTGTGCAGTCTTTATGGGAGTCCATTAAAGAGCTAGGAGCTTCAATTGCACGCCCTACAAAACATGGATAGAGTTTATCTTTTTTGTGTATTACATAAACTTACCTGTTGGCTTATTTATGCTCACTGAATAGTGCTACTCCAAAAATGGGTTAATTCAGTAACCAGGTTAAGCATGTTGTATGCACGCAGACCAGAAATATTTCTGCTGAGCTGGTTAGAGCAGCAGCAATAGTGATAGCATTTAGAATTATATACTGCTCCAGAGTGCTTGACAGCCCTTTCTAAGCAGTTTACAGAGTCAGCAATCTGGGTCCTCATTTTACTGACCTCAGAAGGATGGAAAGCTAAGTCAACCTTGAGCTGGTCAGGATCGAACTGCTGGCATTGGGCAGAGTCAACCTGAAACACTGCATTTTAACCACTGCGCAACCACAGCTCTTAGCTCTTATTAGGCCCTTCTGTTGAAAACACTTGTGGCATTTCTTTTTTTCTTGGTCTTTCCAGGGAGACAAAACAATTGCTGAGTTCCTGGATTTTGGTTTGCTTGTGATAAGTGAATGCTTTATCCCTTCCACGTAATTAACCTTTTGCCAAAGATTTCATCTTACCACACAGATGCGAGAGTCCAGGTCAGCAGAGACAGAGAGGGAGCAGAAGATATGGTTATTGGGTTCATAGTAAAAGTCCACTTCATCAAGCTGTAAGATGGGAGGAGAAAACTTCTCAAAGCCATCTGGGAACCTACAAAGGGGAAAAAAAAAAAAGGCCAGGGGAATAAGCAAAAATGGAAGTGGTCAAAAAGGACCCTCATTGCTTCTGTTAGATCAGGAGAATCAGCTTTGCATTAATTTTGCCTTATGCAGAACACATTGTGATAGGAATACATAGCATTTGCATTATATAATGTTATTTTTAATGTAATAGCATGCATTGCAGATATAATAATAATATTAATAATAATATTAATAGTAATAATATTCGCCATTAGTCAATTGCAACAGGCGGCCTTACTACGAACTGCTTCCATCCTGTGACGATATCTGTAATACCATCAAACATCCACGTCTGCCTATCCCAGGTCCTTGGTGAGGACTCGATAGGTAGACAAAAATGCCAAATCCAGTCTGAACATCTGGCTGACTGTGCGATGATCAATAATAATAATAATGGTGATGATGATGATGTTGGAAGGGACCTTGGAAGTTTTCTAGTCCAACCCCCTGCTCAGGCAGGAAACCCTATACCATTTCAGACAAATGGCTCTGCAGTCTCTTCTTAAAAACTTCCAGTGTTGGAGCATTCACAGCTTCTGGAAGCAGTTTATTCCACTGATTAATTGTTCTAACTGTCAGGGAATTTCTCCTTAGTTCTAGGTTGCTTCTCTCTTTGGTTAGTTTCCATCCTTTGCTTCTTGTCCTGCCTTCAGGTGCTTTGGAGAATAGCTTGACTCCCTCTTCTTTGTGGCAGCCCCTGAGATATTGGAAGACTGCTATCATGTCCCCCCTCGTCCTTCTCTTCATTAAACTAGACATACCCAATTCCAGCAACCGTTCTTCATATGTTTTAGCCTCCAGTCCCGTAATCATCTTTGTTGCTCTTCTCTGTACTCTTTCTAGAGTTTCAGCATCTTAGGTATGGCCTAAGGTGCATAATACTGCTATTTTGTTGAAGCTGCACAGCCCTACAATACCTAGATGGGAGACTGGCTTGGAAAAATAGACTTTGCTGAATGAAGAAAAGCTGGGATGCTGACTTATTAAATAATGAAGTAGCTTGATTCAATCCTTATAAAATCCACACCGGACAGGCCAACCTTACCATTGCTGTCTTGCAAATCAAGTGCAGAGGCTGGGTGAACTTAAGGCAGGATTTCTCAACCTCAGTCATTTTAAGAGGCATGGAACTTCATCTCCCAGAATTCCCCAGCCAAATGGCGATCGTGTGACTGCAGGATGATGTAATGGCCAGAACTTTCAAGACTGGTTATAAGTACCACTCACTTAGCACTGTTGCTTGCAACTGTTGTTGAATGAGTGGTTGCTAAGTCAGGACTATCTGTACTGAGTCTGAGAAAGCAGGCAGTTGAGTAAGAAGACACCTGCCCTTCTTTTCTTATGAAAAACTAGAAAACTGGGCTTCTTTGTGTCCATCACGATTTACTTACTTCATTATCACCTCAGATTCTTTGTCCACTGGCTTCAGTTTTGGCCTGAGAGAAAGAAAGAGACAAATCAGTCTTGTTGCAGTAAAAGATAGGTTATCAAATATCCAGTCACTAAGCAGCCACTTGGAAGCAGATAAATTCTCAGGGCTGAGCCCTTAAGAACTACTATATTCACTGGATTTTGGTTATTTTTTTAAAAAACGGCTTATTTTCCTTTACAAGTTATTTTTTTTCCTAATTCTGTCCTTTAAGTGTAAAAGATTTCAAAAACAGAAAAAAAGAGTTCACCAATTTCCCTCGGTTCAGTATGAAGACCATTTAACACGATCATCCTGAGCTGGTCTTTATTTCATCTTTTATGGGAGACTAGAATTTTCTAAAAAAAAAAAAAAATCAAACCCCCTAACAGTGGAGACAAGAGGAAGAGAGATAAAGAGAAATTATTGGGCTAAAACCAACCAATTTGCTATTTCTAGTTTTTTGAATCAGAAATCCCTATTATTATTATTTTTCATTCTTTGACAGTAGTTGGTGGAACTTAAAATCAGGTTCTCCTCAAACTGAAGCAAGCAGCTCATGTTTTTCTATTTCTACAAACACCCTGTTGATATATTTTTCAGTGACAGTAAGGTTTAAAGCAAGACTCTCCAAACTTGACAACTTTTTAAGATTTAAGGACTTCAACTCCCAGAATTCCCCGGCCACCATGAAGCAGAATTCCTCAGCCACTTTTAAGACTTGTGGACTTTAACACCCAGAATTCCCCAACCAGCTTGACTGGCTGAGGAATTCTGGGAGTTGAAGTCCACAAGTCTTAAAGTTGCCAGATTTGGAGAGCCCTGCTTTAAATAGATAAGCCTTTGCATTAATACTGTTGATAACATTGTTTACTGCTCTAATGATAATACAATGATTGAGAGATAACGGGGGGCTGAAAGGTGTCAAGGAGCAATCTTCCCCTATCCAAGAAATACATCCAAATAATGAGAACTAATTAGTGCAAAATATTACTGTAGTTTATACATTTTGACAACTAATGCTGTGTGCCGTGAGCAGGCCGTGCACCGGCATTTAAGAAACTGTTCTAAATCAGCTCCTCAGTCTGTAGATCCTGAAATGATCAATTCTTAAATAGACCTAGGCCAGGGGTGGGCAACCTTGGCTCTTTTATGACTCGTGGACTTCAACTCCCAGAATTCCTGAGCCAGCATGGCTCAGCTTGGAAACCTCTCCCTTTCCCCTCAGCGTGGCTGGCTCAGGAATTCTGGGAGTTGAAGTCCATGAGTCATAAAAGAGCCAAGGTTGCCTCCCCCTGATTCCTAGGCAATCCACCCAGATGTTCATTTTCTTTTGGATACTCACAGCTTCTCCAACAGTTTGAGCTTGCTCTGAACTTGAGACGCCCTGTTTGCATTATAGCGAAATCGATCGATAAAGACCTGTGGGAGAAAAGCAGAGCTGATTCCCTTAGGCAGAAGGATGCGTCATCAGCTGCTGCAGAGACACAGTCTGGCAAATGAAGTTTGAGCCAATGATCCAAACTAGTTTATTTATGTGAGTGTGCCACAGAGGTTTGGAACAGAAGGATTTTTCAAAACTGCACACCCTGAAGCGGTAATAAGAAATGATTCAGATATTCCGTCTCTTTCTGATAGCCAAACAAAGCGTTAGGATGATATACAGTGGAGGCTGAAGAAGGCATATTCCTGTGTGTATGCAGGGCAGGTGTAATTTTCAAAATGTTACTTATAATGTTCTTATTGCTGGATGCAGGAAAAAAAAAATCTAAGCTTTTGGTCTACTTTAGGAATAAAGCTTAAATGGAACGAAAAAGAATTACAGAAGTCTCTTTAATATCTTATGGAGACTTAGAACTTAATTTGTAATAAGAGATCCAGCTTGGTCCAGTGGTTAAGGCACCAGACTAGAAAGCAGGAGACTGCGAGTTCAAATCCTGCCTTAGCCATGAAAGCTGGCTGGGTGACATTCTCTCTCAGCCCAACCCACCAGACACAGGATTGTTCTTGTGGAGAAAACAGGAAGAAGATTAATAAAGTTTCGATGTTTGTCAGCTGCCCAGCGGCGTCTCTGTGCAAGGTGGACGACTCGTAAATTTAAGTGAATAAATAAATCATTTAGCTGGTTATATAATACTACACAGAGGGAAGCGTTTGAGAAGATGCAGTCCCACTTTTGTCTGGTACCCAGCATAAAAAAAACCCTTATTTTAAAGAATTGTTCATACCATGCCATACTATACCATCGCTCATATACAATATATCACATCATATAGCATACATCCTATCATATTTTATAGGGCGCTGCTGGATCAGCACCAGCTCCATGGCGAACCGCTCCGCTCTCTGACCTGGATATGCTCCCGGTATTGCTGCTGCGCCTCGTATTCGCGGTGCTGGTTTTTCAGCCGTTCTTCTTTGATCTTGACGAAGTTCTCGAAGTCCCCACGGTAGCAGTCAAGCCGCTGCGAGTGCAGGTGGATGACATCGGTGGCCACGGCGTTTAAGAAGTTCCGATCGTGAGACACGACGAGGATGGTGGACTGCCAAGTCTAGAAGGGCCCAGATGAAAAAGGGGCAAGATGAAGGCCTCAGCCAGGTCTAAAAGCCCCAAGCTCTTTTACCTATTTATTCCCTTGTCCCCCTCTCCACCGTGGATGGCTTTCCAAATTTTGCAGTTTGTAACGTTTTATTAAATTATAGGATAAAATACAAACATACAAAAGCAAATAGTAGGACACAGTGGGGAGGAAAAAGAGAAAGAAAAGTGAGGAGGGGAGGGGGGGAAAGAAAAGGCACTGGCTTCCGACTCCCTCTGTTGCAGTAGAATAAAGCATTAACGCTGAACCTCAACTTTTCACTTTTCCATAATAGTATAAGCTAGCCATTTCTGTAACAACAAATCAATCTAATCAGCAAAACCGCAAAATCAAAGTTTCATTTTGTTTTTCCACACCAAGCACTAAGTCCAGTAGAAACAGAAGTACTTATATTCGAAATTTTGGACAGACCTGCAAATAGTTTTCCAGCCAGATGATTGCCCTCACATCCAGCATGTTGGTTGGCTCTGGAAGTGAATTGAAAGAAGGCTGTTAAGCACACAGTGTCTTTGGGCAAAGATTCACAGGGAAAGAGATACGGGCAGTCCTCAACTTACGACCACAATCGAGCCCAACATTTCCATTGCTGAGCAAGACGGTTGTTAAGTGGGTTTTGCCCCACTTTACAACCTTTTCCTGCCAGAGGTGTATCACGATGGCTAAGGGAGTCTGGTTTCCCCATTGACTTTGCTTGTTAGAAGGTTGCAAAAGGGGATCACGTGACCCCGGGACACTGCAACCGTCATAAATGTGAGTCAGTTGCCAAGCGTCGGAATCTTGATCACGTGACCGTGGGGAATGCTGCAATGGTTGTTAAGTGTGAAAAATGGTCAGTCATAAGTCACTTTTTCAGTGCCGTTGTAACTTCCAACGGTCACTAACCAAATGGTAAATGTTCATGATGCAATGGACAAATTTTGAATTAAACAGCATGAAGAAACAATGCCTCAACAGTTCTAATATGGCCGGAACATGATTAAAACCAAACAAAGAAAATGCGTTAATTTAACACAGCTCCTATGTAACACTTGTGAAATAGTTTAAGGAGCGGGTAGAGCTAACACTTTTTGGTGGACATTGATAAGGCTTTACCTGATGAAATGGGGGCCTAAAATCTTGCAAAGACTTAGGAATCCATTTTTTCTCTTTAACCTTTTTTTTCAATTTAAGCTGATTTTGGGGTGGCGGGTTACTTTGTTAACATGGGTGCCTTAGCAAGGCTTAAATGAGAAGAAGGACTAGGTGGGACATGATAGCAATATTCCAGTATTTGAGAAGCTGCCACAAAGGGGGTCACCCTATTCTCCAAAGCACCAGAGGACAGGACAAGAAACAATGGATGGAAACTAATCAAGCAGAGAAGCAACCTGGAATTAAGGAGAAACTGCCTAACAGCGAGGACAATTAATTGGTGGAACAGCCTGCCTTCAGAAGTTGTGGGTGCTTCATCACTGGAGGTTTTTAAGAAAAGGCTGGACAGCCACCTGTCTGAAATGGTATAGGGTCTCCTGCTTGAGCAGAGGGTTGGACTAGAAGACCTTCAAGGTCCCTTCCACCTCTTTTCTGATTGATCAATTATATCTTCAAAGTTATCCCTTACAATAGAGGCTTAACATTTTTGGCCAGCTTGTGACAAGAGATACCATATAACTCTGATAACTGCAAGAAAATTAGCCACAAATCCTGGTGGGTCGTATTCATACATTTGCCAGGAACGGTTGTAGCAAAGTTTCCCAATCTAGGGAGCTTCCAAATGTTGGAAGTGCGTGGACTTCACTTCCCAGAATTCTAAGTAACAGCCACTTGGAAACACTGGCTCAGAGCAACTGGGAAATCAGCAATCCACCAGGGGATGGGAAAAAGATTACATCAGTATTCCCTGGATAATTCTTTTGAGGTGGGTTTACACCCCTTCCCTTCTGTCTGCATACGCCCAGAAAAGACTTACCATCAAGCAGGAGAAGGTCAGGCCTGGGAAAATTAAAATCAACAGAAGAGGAAAGGGAGACAGAAGTATTATTAGTGCAGCCATCATAAATTCTACTTTGGCATTGCTTTGATAGTAAATTTCTCACAAAGCTTTCTCTGCAACAACTGTGCTCTTCTTAATAGTTTCATTATCACTGAAAGCCAATCACAACTCATCCATTCAAGTCCAGTTCTCTCTGATGGGGAAATTCTTAAAACTGCTCAGGCCGGCAATTTTTATGCGAGTCTGCACTTTTGTACCATTGTGCCAAAACGTGGCAAAAGGTTTCGCTGCTCTAATATTTAATTATTAAATTTACACACGGCCGATCAATCTCACAATCAAGTGACTTAGCTTCCAATTCTGTAGGTGAACACCTAAACTTTGGAGGGGAAAAAAAAACAAAAAACCCTGCCCAACTTTTAAATTGAGAAAATTCATTACACAGGCATTTAAAAAAAAAAAACTGGTTTGGACAAAACTCAGCAGCCCTTTTTCGTGCGGCTGCTGATAAAAACAGGATCGCCAACGTCCGATAACGGATATGGCACAAGAAGAAGAATGCATTATTATTCAATGAAAAGTGATTTGGAAAGGTCAGTAAGAGAGAGACATTAGTTTTGTGCTGCTGGATAAGACTGAAAGATTTTTCTCAATGGAAAGCCTCTGTACTTTTAAATATTTTTTTAAGTTTCCAATTTCTCAGGAGAACGGGCTCCATGATTGAAGCATTCTTTTTCTTTTTGCCCTTTAAATTCTGGAAAAGCTTAAAAACTGTAATTATCCCCAACTGATATGTATCTTTTGTGCACAAAACACATACAGGTTAGTCCTCGACTTAGAACCATTTGTTTAGAGACTGTTCAAAGTTACAAGGGCCCTGATAAAAGTGACGTGTGACTCAAAGATTTTTTTTCCACGAGGCAACTGGACTTCCTCATTTTTTTTTGAAGATGTTTCGCTTCTCATCCAAGAAGCTTCTTCAGCTCGGCTGAAATCAATCGAGGAATGAAACAACCTGGAATTAAGGAGCCTCCGAGGACACACATAAACCTCCGGGTGGCCTCAATGATTCTCAGAGAGAACACTAACAACCAGATGACTGCAAGAAATATAAATCCTTCCACTCCCCGCCGTTCAATCCGAGCTGAAGCAGCTTCTGGGATGAGAAGCGAAACGTCTTCAAAGAAGAATAAGAAAGTCCAGTTGCCTCCTTGAAAAGCATCTTTGGGACAACCGTGACCTGGATTGACTTGAGAATCTCCACAGACGTGACCTCTGCGGTATTCCCATGGTCACGCGATCAAAATTCAGGCGCTTGGCAACTGGCGTGTATTTAAGACTTTTGTAACTTCGGTCGCTAAACGAATGGTTGTTAAGGCAAGGATTACTCTCGTCTTCCCCCCCCTACGCCGTCGGGCATCCTTGCCTGTTTCTAGATCCTTCCTCAACACAGCTAATCGGGATTTAAGACCTCCACTGACTTTTGACTCCACCACTGCTACAATCAACCTGACATGGTTCCGAAAGAAGAAGCTTTTCAAAGAAACTTGAGGCATTGTTTTCCTTTAAGAATCTTTAATGGCAACATAGCTTCGGCACGTACATAAGCGAAGCCAAAATCTGACTCCTCCTACCTCATCCCACAGTATCTGAGCACAATTCCCTCCCTCATTTGACAGTCATTAATCACATTCTCCAATTAGTTTAAAGTGTGAACTTTCCCTCCTGGTTCCATAACCCGCCATATTTTAATCTCCTCACATTACATCCAGCCTTGAAGATGCTCTACTGAAATATTGTTATGGCTAACTAGTTCTCAAGCACATTCTTCCACTCCTCCTTCCGCACCATCTAATAGTAGCTCTAAAGCAGGGGTAGGCAACCTTGGCTCTTTTATGACTCGTGGACTTCAACTCCCAGAATTCCTGAGCCAGCCATGCTGAGGGGAAAGGGAGAGGTTTCCAAGCTGAGCCATGCTGGCTCAGGAATTCTGGGAGTTGAAGTCCACGAGTCATAAAAGAGCCTGATCTAGGCCAGGGGTAGGCAACCTTGGCTCTTTTATGACTCGTGGACTTCAACTCCCAGAATTCCTGAGCCAGCCATGCTGAGGAGAAATGGAGAGGTTTCCATGCTGAGCCATGCTGGCTCAGGAATTCTGGGAGTTGAAGTCCACGAGTCATGAGGGGGCCATAGTTCCCCCATGCTGGCTGAGGAATTCTGGGAGTTGAAGTCCACCAGTCATAAAAGAGCCAAGGTTGCCTACCCCTGCTCTAAAGTAATACACAGGTTAAATAGTAAATGTCTGCATCCTCATATATTGTCAGGCAAGAACATCCAATGTTAGCAGCATTGACACAACCCATTTTCTGGAAAAAAGGATTCTGAGTAGAACGGAGATCCTTGAGACTCACCGGGCAAAAAGGGCACGTGCCAAAGCCAGCCTCATCCTCCAACCTCCAGAAAACTCTCTAAGGAGAAGGAATAAAGTAGAGATCAGTTTCCCTGGGCCAGCCGGACCCCAGTTTGCCTGTAGATATGGAAGGTCGCCTTACATTTTTCAAGGGTTGGTGTCAGAGATGGCCAAGTTCACTTCCCCAATTCTATCACAATTGTAATGTGAAGGGACAGCTACCAAGCTTCCTATCTCTGGAAGCGCCCCTCTGTCCCAGCACCTAGCAGTAGGCAAGATCAAAAAAGAAAAAAAAAATCTAGGATCCCATAGTTCAAATCACAGAAGGGAAAAAAATTCAGTCTTGGCTAAAGCCCACTTACTTGGTCGTCTGTTGCTGCATCTTGGCGCTGAAACCCAAGCCAGCCAGGATAACGGACGCTCTGCAGGAGGAAAGGAAAGGAAAGGAAATGTGATTTCTAGATCCCAGAATCTGGACTAGGAGTTAACTCTGGATGGGTTTAAAAAGAGACTCTGAAAGGTTTTTGGGAAAGGCAGTGGCATCTGAACTTGGAACAAGGATCGATTGGAAGTAGGAGTGGTTAGGTAAAGGGCCCTAGCCACAAGATAAGATAAGATAAGATATATATTTATTTATTTTTTCAGGAAAAGGAGGAATTAACATTTAATTTTTCTTTGTGGATGGAATACAAAAAGAAAATGTCCTGATGGGATCAGATATACAAGTTAGATACTTAATTTTGTGGGGAAAACATAATAATTGTGAAATCACGTGTAATATTTAAAAGACTTCTAGTGCAGCATGAATAAGAAGAAGAATAGTCTATGTAAACAAACACTGGAAAAGATTTAAGGATGTTGAATAATAAGACTAACTGCTGATGCAGGCAGTGCTAGAATTTCAAACAAATCTTTCCCACCACATTTCAATTACAAGTTATAGCTATTTGGACAGCAAGTGCATTTTGGACTCAGTCTGGAAAAAAAAAACACCACATTAAGATGTGTGCAAAAATACAGTACCAGTTTAAAAAAAAAAAAAGCAACTCAGAAACCTAACATTCATTCTCCCCATTCTCTTCTTTCGGTATTTTTTCTACTTTGTGAAATTCTTCAATTAAAAAGTGCTATGAATAAAAGGACCCTCTGTGACATCGACCTGAAAATCAGTTTTGTCATTTATGTACAAAATGCTGAAAAATAAAACTGAATGAAATCTGTACACTATTTAACGCAATCATTCTCCAGCATCTAGTAGACAAACTGGGCCTTTTAGGCTTAAGATAAGATAAGATAAGATAAGATAAGATAAGATAAGATAAGATAAGATAAGATAAGATAACCTTTATTGTCATTTTTTTACTGTGGGCACAACGGCACACATCAAAAATGAAATTTAGTTGCCCGCTCTCAAAGTGGAACACATACATGACACACACCTAAACATACTATATACAACATATGTATAGGCCCACACCCCTACATATACATAACAAATAAATATTAAATACTGCCCGTCTTGAATATATAACGGAAGGAGGAAGCTGGAGAGTTCGCAAGGTTAATGCTGTATGGAATGAAACTATGGCTGAATCTGGATGTTCTGCTACGGATACCACGAAGCCCCCTCCTCCCAGAAGGTAACAAGGAAAACAGGCCGTGAAGAGGATGTGTAGTGTCCCAGATAATCTTACGGACCCTGCTCAAGCAACGCTTCTGTGCTATGTCCTGGATGGGAGGGAGGGAACTGCCAATGATCTTTTCGGCCATCCTCACCACTCTCTGCACCGCCTTCCTGTCTGAAGCAGTGATGCTTCCAAACCAGACTGTGATGCTGTATGACAAAGGGCGACCTGGCAGCTCAGGGGTTGTGATGCTGGGTTTATCAGCTGGAAAGCTGGCAGCCCAAGTTCGAGACCCGAGCGTCATGCGATGGGGTGAGCTCCCGTCCTCACCTCAGCTCCTGCCAACCTAGCAGTTTGAAAGCACGCAAGTGCAAGTAGATAAAATAGGTAGCACTTCGGTGGGAAGGTCACGGTGCTCCGCGACATTAGGCTGGCCACCTGACTGCGGAAATGTCTTCGGGCAGCACTGGCTCAACGGCCTTGAAAGGGAGGTGAGCACCAGCTCCTACAGTCGGCAACGGCTACCGTGTTTTCCCGAAAGTAAGACCTAGCCTTCTGGAAAAGCCTTTGACTGTGAAATGCAGGCCGGAGCTCCATTCTCAGCTGCAGAAAGAAGTGGGCCGGCTGGGTGGGGGCTGTTGGTGCCGGAAGTGAGTGGAAAAGCGCCCCCCCCTCTGAAAATAAGACCTGGTGCTTCTTTTGGAGGCAAACAAACAAAAGAAATAGACTGGGTCTTATTTTCGGGAGACACGGTAGCAGAGTAAAATCTACAGGGACTCCTTTACCTTTTTTTTTTTTTTTACTAGCCACATATGCTTCCTTCATCAAAGCACTTCAAGTGAATATGGAAAAATCTATCGAACTGCAGGAAGAGCAGCTGAACACACCTCAGAGCTCTAATATTGGACATTCTTGTCGTTCCTCTGCCTTCCGCTTCTGGGGTTTCCATAGGTGGAAAAGCTAAAGTAACTGATGGGTTGGTCTGGCAGGCAGACCAACCCAACGCTCTTTAAATCAGATTTCAGGAAGACCTGAAGTCCGTTCTCCCGATTTCAGATGAAAATCCTCGACTTACAACCTTTTGCTTAGTAACCCCTTGAAGTTACAATGGCACTGAAATAAGTGATTTATGACTGGCTTTCACACTGAATGACAACTATAGCCCTGCCATCTCATGTGATCAAAATTCAGGCCCAACTGGCAACTGGCAGGTATGTATGACAGCTGAACTGTCCTGGGGTCATGTGATCACCATTTGTAACCTTCCCAGTCGGTATCCGACAGTCAACGGGGGAAGCAAGATTCACTTAAGAACTGCCGATGTTCACTTAACGAGGGCAGTGATCTGTTTAATAACTGTGGGCAAAAAGGTCATTAAAAAAAGGGCGCAACTCCCTTCACAACTGTTTTGCTTAGCTTAGCGACAGACATTTTGGGCTCAACTGTGGTTGTAAGTCAAGGACTACCTGTACTCTTTCCTTTAGAGCAGGGGTCCCCAATCCCCCGGTCCGTGGACCGATACCGGGCCGCGGCATGCCAGCAACCGATCCGCACAAACAAGCAACACCATTGTTAGGTAAGCCTGGCTTCCCCATTGACGGCACTTTCGCAAAACGTGTGGTCACATGACCTCGGGAGACACTGCAACCGTCACAAATAGGAATCAGTTGCCAAGCATCCAAATTGTGATCAGGTGACCACAGGGATGCTGCAACGGTGGAGTGAAGAAGTCACTTTTTTCAGTGCTGTTAAAACATCAAATGGTCATTTAAAAAAAAGTATTTTAAGTCAAGGACTACCTATACCAGGGGTCCCCAACCCCCGATCGGTGGACCAGTACCGGGCTGCGGCATGCCAGCAACCGGTCCGCACAAACAAGCAAAGCCCCATCCGGGGGATGCAGGCAGCACACAAAACCACACACTCTCCGGTTCGCGGAAAAACCTCTCTCTACGGAACCGGTCCCTGGTGCCCAAAAGGTTGGGGACCTCTGTTTTAAGAGAACCGGAGAAGAAGCCAATTTTCACTTGGAATTTAGGAAATTTGAGTTCTTGGTGGAAATGTATGGCTCTTGGTTGATGGAGAAATGGCCTTTTCCCGCCCGCATGTTATCCACAGACTCGTACGTATCAGGATTCGCTATTTTAGACCTGGATCTTGCAAGTCAGCTATTTTGCCAGAATTCACCGACTACCGAGCATGTCGATTCAGAACCGCATCTGCCCCTACAGAGTTTCGTTTTACCTTGCTGGGGCCTTGTCTGCCTCAATCTCTTCTAGCCCGGCGTAGATTTCGGACAGCCGAGCCCCTTCTGTGCCTACTCCCCTGAAAAAAAAAAAAAGACAGAAAAGCAGCATGGTAGTTTGTAGGTGGCCAAACTAGCATCTGAATTAGACGGTCTTCCTTGGGGAACAAGGTTACCTTCCAGAGTTAACCCGGGCAGTCAGCTCCTTTTCCTCGTTCAGCAGCCCCTCGCGAACCGTGTCACATTCCAGCACGCTCTGCAGGGCCGGCGTCTCATCCCCTGCCACCTCCTGCTCCACGTGAAGGATGCTGATATGCGAGGGGATGCGCAGGTTACGGCTAGCGATCATCTTCAACAACGTGGTCTTGCCTAACCCGTTCCGACCTACCAAGCCGTATCGCCGGCCGTAGGCCAGGTTCAGGTCTGCACCCGTGAGGAGGACCCTGAAAGGGGAGAAAGAAAAGGACAACTGTACACTGTGCATGAAACGACGGGGACGTTTTTGAGACCGGTCTTTAGAAACCTCATTTGTGCCAGGTGAGGTGACAACTGCACTGGGCCGGATGGAGAGAGTTACAATTGCGAGAATATAGAGCAACCTTGTCTAGAAAGTCACCATTATTCCAGGTAAACCAGATAGGAAGCTAGATGAGTCAATTCTAGTTTATTGTTGGGCTACCATAAAAGAGTCTTGCAAGTCTCCACTGCTAAAGGCAGTCCTCAGCTTACGATCACGACTGAGCCCAGGATCTCTTGAGGCGGTTGTTAAGTGAGTTTTGCCCCACAGTTGTTAAGCGAATCACGGCGGCTGTTAAATTAGTAACCCAGCTGTGAAGTGAATCTGGCTTCCCCATTGGCTCTGCTTGTCAGAAGGTCGTAAGAGATGATCACGTGACCCCGGGACACTGCAACCGTCGTTAAGTATGAACCAGTTGCCAGGGGTCTGAATTCTGATCATGGGGACCATGGGGATGCTGCAGTGGCCGTAAGTGTGAAAAACGGTCCTACGTCACTTTTTTTCAGTGCTGTTGTAACTTCAAACAGTCACTAAGTGAACGGTTGTAATTCGAGGACTACTGTATTTTTAACTGCCTGATCCATTAGGGTGGGTCTTTCCTAAGTTTCTTTCTCTGACCGTTAAGCCACTGGGGGCTCCAGCCTCTCTCGTTTGTTCCTTTCATAAGCCGCCCCCTCTCCCCTCATCCCCCAAGGTCACCCACACATTCCGTCACATCCCAACACCTAAACGTAATTTTATCGTAATTTTAAATAAATAAATGATTTTTTTCAAAATCCGGCATTAATCCTATCCTATACTCAGCTCCGTTCAACAGAAATACTAACGTCTTTCCTCTGCCATGAAGTTTGGGTTGGTGTAACCAAGAGTTAGCTTACTAGGTGTAAACTATAGTAGTGGCCAAAATTGTGGAAACCTTTTGGGAAAAGTATATTTTTGAGGTGTGCTGGCTAATAACACCACTTTATTTTGGGAGTAGTACCATAAAAATTATATATCAATGGAAAGATAATTTAATCAAGAATGTAATGCAACAAAGTTTGTTCAATTATCTGTACTGTATTCTATGAAAAGTTATAGCCAAATAACCAGAAAAAGGAAGCACAACTTGCTTAGGTTGATATCAGGTAACTTTCCTTCATCTGATCGTAGCCAATGAGCATGAGTGTTTAGAGAGCCAATCGGGTGTCATCTTGTTTTGGCAATGAGCCAATCAGATCACAGTAGGATTCAGTGATTGATGTCATGTATTGAAGCTGAGAGGAGGACATTGGTCAGTGTGTTATGTGATCGCTATCAAGTTGGTTGATTTTTTTTGTGTTCTTTCATTCAGTGAGCTTGTAAAACGTAATAAAATTAAAGTAATGGTACAAAGAGTTGACTGGTCGCCCAGAAAGTGATGTAAAATAGTATTATTAAGTGAACAAGGCTACAGTACAGTTATAAAGAAATGAGAAGAAAAATTAGTGGAAACTTAACCAAAGGTGGCATTTCTACTGTACACTTTTCCCAAAAGGTTTCCACAATTTTGGCCACTACTGTAGGTGTAACCACGAGTTAGCTTTACAGGGCTACGCTCCAACAAGTCTAAATTGCCCAATCAAAAGGTGCTACAGAGCACGACTCTTTGAACGTGGAGACTCACCGCTCACCGAAGGACACATCGAAGTTTTCGATGCGTACGTCGTAGGACTTGTTCTTGCCCGACAGCTCTAGGCGGTTCTCTTTCTTACTGGCAGCTTGGCTGGCGGATGCTTCTTCGAGAACCCTGCCAGAACCAGGACAAAATTGGAAACAACCGTGAAGGCAAGGCAGAGTACGTGCTCCTTCCCTTTTGTTGGAAGCGTCAGTTTCCCACAGGCACACAACGCGGTTCGCTCCCTTTCCATTTAATGTCTGCATGAAAATCCTGGCTGAGGTCATCTCTTGGCTTGGGGGTCAGATTATCATCCGTATGCTACGTAAAGGTTTCCCCTGCCCAGTCGTGTCTGACTCTAGGGCACGGGTCGGCAACCCGCAGCTCCGGAGCCGCATGTGGCTCTTTTGAGCCTTCTCCTGCAGTTCCCAGACTCCTCCGCCATTTGCAGAGAGAGAGACAGAGACAGAGAGAGGCACTTGCGCTTCCCTTCTCTCTCTCTGTGTGTAAAAAAGAGAGTGGCCTCACCTCCGACAAGCTGACAAGCTTATTGGGCGGGGCTCCTGCCTTTGCTGCATCGAAGCAGGAAGCAGCAGCTCTGTCTCTATCTCTCTCTGTCTCACACACACACACACACACACACACACACACACACTGAGTGGGGGAAAAGGACTGGCAGACCAAGGGCAGGAGAGCGCCAGCCCAATAAGAATGTGTGTCAGCATGTTGGAGGAAAGTGTGAAGCCAGCTTGCCAGGTGAGCAGAAGATCGGAGAGAGGGAGAGAGAGGGGGGGGAGAGAGGGAGGGAGGGAGAGAGAGAGAGAGAGAGAGAGAGAGAACTCATGCACAGCAGCCTCTATTTCTTTTTAATTAAACTCTTCAATCAAGCTCCCTCTTCCCGTGCACGCACATGTGCGTGCACACACACACACACACACACACACACCTTTTGCGGCTCCCAGTGTTTTCTTTTCTCTGGGAAACGGGTCCAAGTGGCTCTTTGAATGTTTAAGGTTGCCGACCCCTGCTCTAGGGGCTGGTGCTCATCTCTGTTTCGTAGCCGAGAGAGCCAGCGTCGCCCAAAGAATACTTCCGTGATCACAGTGGCCATACTATACGCCGAGGTACCTATTTATCCATTTGCGTTTGCATGCTTTTGAACTGTTAGGCGGGCAGGAGCTGGAGCGAGGAACGCGAGCTCACCCCATCGTGCGGTGCTGGGGTCTCGAACTCTGGCTGTCGGCTTTCCAGCTGACAAACTCAGTATTTTTAACTGCTGAGCCATTATGCCCCCATCGTCAGTATGCCTGATGTTATCTAATCATACATCTTGACCCTCAGCTCCTCAAGTGACATCATCAGCGTCTTTTTCCAATATCTAAAAGCTACAAGGATATGGATGATGGCTTAATCCTGAAAAGACTGAATGGCTGTGAGTAGTTGGACCCCCCCCCCCATCTAGGAACTCTCCATCCTTAGAGCTGGATGGGACAGCACTTCCCCACTCAAGACAGGTGTGTAATTTGATGTTTTTCTTGGACGTGCAGCTCCTGCTTAAAGAGCAGGTGGCAGCTGTAGCCAGGAAGACCTTTGCATACCATGTTTCCCGGAAAATAAGACCCAGTCTTATTTTTTTTTGCCTCCAAAAGAGATACCAGGTCTTATTTTTTTTGGGGGGGGGTCTTTTCCACTCACATCGCGGTGGTGGCACCAACAGCTCCGCCCAGCCGGCCCAATGAAGGAGCAGCTTCATTGGGCAGCTGAGAATGCAGCTCCGGCCTGCATTTCGCAGTCAGAGGCCTTCTGGAAAGGCCTCTGACTGAAAAATGCAGGCCGGAACTCTATTCTCAGCTGCAGAATGAAGCTGCTCCTTCGGCCGCAGAAAAAGTGGGCCGGCGAGGCAAGTAATAATAATAATAATAATAATAATAATAATAATAAAAAATAATAAAAAAAGTTGGAAGGGACCTTGGCGGTCATCTAGTCCAACCCCCTGTTCAGGCAGGAAACCCTATACCATTTCGGACAAATGGCTGTCCAGTCTCTTCTTAAAGACTTCCAGTGTTGGAGCATTCACCACTTCTGGAGGCAGGTTGTTCCACTGGTTAATTGTTCTAACTGTCAGGAAATTTCTCCTTAGTTCCAGGTTGCTTCTCTCCTTGATTAGTTTTCATCCGTTGCTTCTTGTCCTGCCTTCAGGTGCTTTGGAGAATAGCTTGACTCCCTCTTCTTTGGGGCAGCCCCTGAGATATTGGAACACTGCTATCATGTCCCCCCTCGTCCTTCTCTTCATTAAACTAGAGATACCCAATTCCAGCAGCCGTTCCTTATATGTTTTAGCCTCCAGTCCCCTAATCATCTTTGTTGCTCTTCTCTGTACTCTTTCTAGAGTCTCAACGTCTTTTTTACATCGTGGTGACCAAAACTGGATGCAGTATTCCAAGTGTGGCCTTACCAAGGCATTGTAAAGTGGTATTAGCACTTCACGTGATCATGTGTTCATCAGTGTTGATCCATGGGAGGCCTGGCTGCAATGGTAAGCTCCAAACCCCCCACCCCCGCCCTAGCTTGATTTTTAGGTTTGTGCCTCGCCCCAAAACTAGGGCTTATTTTTTGGGGTAGGGCTTATATTAGGCCCACCCCCCAAAAATCAAGCTAGGGCTTATTTTCGGGGTAGGTCTTACTTTTGGGGAAACGCGGGTAAATTCATTAATGGGCACGCCTTGGGATGCTGACCTAACTCTACTGTTCTGCAAACTGCCCGGATTGTCAGTTGGCGCCCAGGTGCAATTCAAGCCACTGCTTACCCCCTAGAAAGCCATTTGTGGTTTACTGACTTAGCTTATTTGAGGAATCGCTGATCTCCAAGTTTCTGCCTATCCTGATGGTCAAACAGAGTGGGTGCTGGGGAGTCCTTGTTGCTCTCTCTGAGCTCGATCGCTTGCTGGCAGACGTTTCAATCCCCAACTAGTAACATCATCAGTGCTAGTGAGTATTACTTGCCCTGTCAATGTTGGGGGATGGTATGGTTTTTTCCCCCTTGGTAGTGCCTTGATTAGGGAATTGCTTCCTTCTTGGACTGTTTGTCTAAATCAGGGGTAGGCAACCTCGGCTCTTTTATGACTCGTGGACTTCAACTCCCAGAATTCCTGAGCCAGCCATGCTGAGGGGAAAGGGAGAGGTTTCCATGCTGAGCCATGCTGGCTCAGGAATTCTGGGAGTTGAAGTCCACGAGTCATAAAAGAGCCAAGGTTGCCTACCCCTGGTCTAAATGTTAATCCCTGCTTATCTGGGTATTGGTTACAACCAAGCTCAGAGAGCAACAAGGATTCCACACATCAACCCTGAGCTACAGAAATTGTCTTCTATTGGAGGGTAGTTGCTCTCTGCTCCCTTCAATTAAACAATGTCATCTAGAGGGATCTTGAAAGTGCACCTTCTGGGTCATAGTGCCTGCCCCCTGTGGAACAACGCTCCCCCCCCCCCCGAAATTCATATGGCGTATAGTCTGAGGAAGTACTGGAAATCCATCAAAACCTGGCTGTAGCCCCAGGCCTTGGATTAAGATTGAGGCCAAAGTCCTGTTCAATTTTATTTGAAGGGAACAGGGTTGCTAAATGAGGAGAGGGTCTATTTGGGAAAAGTTCAGAGAAGAGCAACTAAGATGATCCAAGGCCTGGAGACTAAAACATACGAAGAAGGGCTGCAGGATTTGGGTTTGGCTAGTCTAAAGAAAAGAAGAAATAGGGGTGACATGATAGCAGTATTCCAGTATTTGAGGGGCTGCCACAGACAAGAGGGGGTCACGTTATTCATCAAAGCACCAGAGGGCAGGACAAGAAACAATGGTTGGAAACTGATCAAAGAGAGAAGCAACCTGGAATTAAGGAGAAACTTCCTGACAGTGAAGACAATTAACCAGTGGAACAGCTTGCCTTCAGAAGTTGTGGGCGCTCCATCACTGGAGGTTTTAAGAAGGGACCAGACAGTCACTTATCTGAAACGGTATAGGTTTCTCCTGCTTGAGCAGGGGGCTGGACTAGAAGACCTCCAAGGTGCCTTCCAGATTAGATTCTATTTTCTATTCTATTTTCTATTTTCTATTTTCTATTTTCTATTTTCTATTTTCTATTTTCTATTCTATTCTATTCTATTCTATTCTATTCTATTCTATTCTATTCTATTCTATTCTATTCTATTCTATTCTATTCTATTCTTAATTCTTATTCCACTCCATTCTATCCTCTTTTATATCAGCCACACCCTGGTCTCCTGTATTTCCTTCCCCCTAACCAGCGGAAAGACCCGGGCATTAAGAAATTGAATCTGCTGCCATTAGTTCTCGGCAGATCCTCCCGATGTTCAGAAACAGGTGCCCCGTTCAAAGATGATCGCCTTTCACTCACAATGGGCTCCCAGATTTGACGGAATCTCGCTCCTGCTTCTTGCACTGCTTCGCTTTAAGGCGGGCCTCGGCTTTCTCCAACTTTTTGGCATTCACCACCTGCAAAGCAAGGAGAAGGACAGCAAAAGCAAATAGCAGAGATACCCACCTGCAGCCAGGCAGAAGATGCGAGGGGAAGTTAAAAGAAGAGGATAGGCAGGTGACAGGTAGTCCTCGACTTACAGCCGTTCGCTTAGCGGCTGTTTGAAGTTACAAGGGCACTGGAGAAAGTGGCTCGTGACCTTTTCGCACACTCACAACCATCGCACCATGCCTGTAGTCACGTGATCAAAACTCACACGCTTGGCCACCGGTTCATAGTTACGACGGCTGCAGCGTCCCGGGGTCACGTGATCACCTTTTGCGACCTCCTGACCAGCCAGATTCGCTTCACAACGGTGGCAAGAAAGGTCACAAAATGCGGCCAAACTCATTTTAACAACTGTCTCACTTAGCAACGGAAATTTTGGGGCTCAGTTGTGGTTGTAAGTCGAGGACTACCTGCATTTGGTCTGCTCTTATTACAAGGAGTTTGATTTGGGAGTTGTTTGGGGGGTTTTTTGGAGGGGGGGGCTCCATCTGTATTGCGATTACGAGGATGACAACGTAACTCAATTGTGTTTCTGTGGATAAAAAGGCCAAAGCACAACAGCAAAAATAAGCTGTTTACCTGGAGCCCCAAAGCAAATATTGGGAGCTGGTGCATTTCCAGATGGTTCTGGAGCTCCCAGCATCCCAGGGTAGGAGCCAATACCAGCTGGTGCAACTAAGAGGTTCTCCACCCTGTTCCAGAATGTGAGAGATCCAGCTTTGAAACCTACACAGGCTCAATTTTTAGGGATCAATAGTAACAAAAACTGCCGTGACGGTATCCTTACCGAACTTTGATCTCTCTTCAACAGCAGTCCTGGCAACAAGTCCAGGTTAGAATCTGCAACCGACAATAAATAAATAAATAAATAAAAATTCTTGCTTCAAGAATCCCGGCATGAATTCAGATCCTTTCCCCACTTATTCTATAAGAAAATGCATATGACAAGTGTTTCCTCAACCTTGGCCATTGAAAGACATCTGGATTTCAAGTCCCAGAATTTCCCAGCCAGCCCTGCAGAATTCTGGGAGTTGAAGTCCAGACGTCTTCAAGTGGCCAAGGTTGAGAAACATTGTCATAGGCAATAAATATGGAAACATTAACTTACTGATACATTTATCACACCAGATATTTAACAGGTCACCCTACTCTTGTCTTACCTTGATTTCTCATTACTACTACTGGAACATGGCAGCCACATTAAGTGTGTGTGTGTGTGTGTGTGTGTTTGACAATCTGTGTAAAATCCTCCCCTGCTTCTCCCACCGTTTATAATTCTTGTTGTTTCCAGAATTTGCTTTTCATAAAAATAGTTGTAAAATCAAGTCCAGTCACACGTGACTCAGCTTATAACTGCAATGACTTACAATCGAAATTCCAAGCTTAAATGTGATCATAAGTTAAGGATTACCTTATTCCCCCCCCCCCTCAAGATTTATTTGGCAGTCTTGAAAAGCTTGGGTTGTTTTCTGGAAGCAATTTTTGGGGATCCTTTTCAAAGCATACAATCCCAAGAGAAGGAAACTACATGGCTCTCAATGATGGCTGGTTGATACAGGTCAGGGGTAGGCAACCTTGGCTCTTTTATGACTCGTGGACTTCAACTCCCAGAATTCCTGAGCCAGCATGGCTCAGCTTGGAAACCTCTCCCTTTCCCCTCAGCATGGCTGGCTCAGGAATTCTGGGAGTTGAAGTCCACGAGTCATAAAAGAGCCAAGGTTGCCTACCCCTGATATAGGTAAATAAATGAATAGGATCCACATTGTTCTTCCATTCTGAGCCATGTAAATGCAAGAGGCTCCACTGCTACACTACTCACCATAATTGTCAGTGATCTTAGAAAGCTGAATTGGGGCATCCAGGAGAACCTGCCGGCTGCTCGGAGAGTTTTCGTTGTCCCTGTCCAGATACAAGAGTTGTTACTTAACGACACTCCAGATTTTTCCCCCAGCTCCTCATCCCATCGTTGTAAACCTCTCTCGCGTTCGGGGAGGCTTCTGCAGTCAGTACCATAATAACGGGTATCCTGGTTTCCTTGGTACATAAATTAAAATAAGCCCTGGTGGCGCAGTGATTGAAGTGCAGTATTGCAGGTAAACTCTGCCCACAGCCTGCAGTTCGATCCTGACCAGCTCAAGGTTGACTCGGCCTTCAATCCTTCCGAGATTGGTAAAATGAGGATCCAGATTTGTTGGGGGAAATAGGCAAATAATGCTTATATTCTAAACCGCCCAGACAGTGCTGTAAAGTGCTACGGGGTGGTATATAAGCCTAAATGCTATTGCTATAACATGTAAATGTGGCTTGGATTCTAAAATTCTTCCCAAAGGATCTTGGTGGATTCTGGAGCTCTAGTGGCTGCTTTATGTATTAAATCATCATCGCAAATGAAAGCTTATCTGTTTTGTTCTTCATGAACCCCTTTTAATCAGAGGCAACTTACAGATGAAGGGTGTTGAACATACGCTGGCAGATTGCACGGATGTCCACGTCATCTTTCGAGTCTCGGGACACATCTTGCAAGAGCTCGCCAACGGCTTCAAATAGATCTTCCACCGACTCAAAATCCGAGCTGCCACTGTGCAGGACCCCTGCCAAAAAAACCCACAAAAAACTGTTAATGCAAGGCTGAGACCCAAAGGCGTGCAGGCTGAGGAATTCAGAGAGTTGAAGTCCACACTTCCTCAAGTTGTCCAGGTTGAAGAACACTGTTTTAGAGGCTTAGCTATCAAAATGATTGGAAGAGGGGAAAAAATCTCATTTTGGCTTGAATTTGGCTTCCTCCATTGACTTTGCTTGTCAGAAGGTCGTTAAGACACTGCAACCATCATAAATAGGAGTCAGTTTCCAAGCATCTGAATTCTAATCACGCAATCATGGGGATGCTGCAATGGTCGGTCGTGAGTGTGAAAAAAGGTCGTAAGTCACTTTCTCCAGTGCCGTTGTAACTTCGAACAGTCACTAAGTCAACTGTTGTAAGTCGAGAACTACCTGTAGTGCAGATTTGAACTACAATACTGAAAATGAAACAGAAGCTAATAGAGTTATTTAACCCAGAGTTAAACAAGTCTGACTATGCGTAGGCTGTTGCTTCTGCCAAAGTTTAGCTAGGTGTGATGTCTTCCACTGAAATACAAAATGGGGCACCTTGCAGCTTATTTATGGAGTTACACCAGGCCTTGGCTGAGCCATACCCTGCAATGCCTTGCCAGAATGAATCACAATTAAACTTTGGAAGGGAAGCAAGAAGCAGAGGGAAAGGGTCATATCTTTCCCAAATGCCAGGCCTGGAAGAGCGGAACCCATGTCTTGGAACAAAAAGCAGTATCTCAGCGCTTTAGTACCCTGAATTCAACTCAACAAAAACCTAATCGAAATAAGACTTGCTTCAGTGAAAACAATGACTGAAGTACGGTGAAAATGAAACATGAAAAGAAATCTGCCAAATGCTTGGTTGAGATCGACAGCTGAAAATATAGACGCAGCAAAAATGAGGGAATAACGCCCTTTGAAAACACACGTATACTCTTTTTTTAATAGTATTTCTTCCATTATAACACATGAGCTTTTCACGTTGGTGCTCAAATTTTTCTTACAGAGGTCACAGGCTAAAAATACACGAGCACGTCTACTCTGGAATAAGATATTGGACTTGCTTTATGAGCACCCAGCTAATATCTGCTTACATTTATCCAGTGCTTTTGAGTATATAAATCATTTCACATTGATGACCTATTGCATGATGTGGCACTATTATCTCCATATTTCAGAGGGCCGGAGAGCAGCAGCTGTTAAAGAGTTGTGAGAACTGATGGTAAAAGAGAAGTTGGCAATAAATTTACTCTTCCCGCAAGACGGCCTTTGCTCACAAACCCACAGACTTCCAACAATTTACACACATCCATTTCAAACCAATTTCCAGTCAAGATAGTTGGGAGGGTGGATTGCATACGTTGTTCAATACCCCTGTTGAAAGGAGGGCAGCTTTTAATCAGAACCAAATCTTCCACTTCTGAGCAGAATTTCCTACCGTGAAATTCTGGGAGGCTGGGAGAGAAACTGACAAAATGCTGAAGAGATAAAGATTTTGTGCCATGAGCAAACTGCAGACATCAGACCCGGCCTGCTTAACAGGGTGCTGCTGATCTGGATGGGACACCGGCAGAAATATGACAGCTGATAGGGAGTTTGAAAAACCATCTCAACACAAAGCAATATCAAACCGTTTCTGTATTGCTGGCAAGAAAACCTCATAAGTGGCATCCATGAAATCATCTCGAGTAAAGCTCCTGTATAAAACAAACTTGATCTTACCTTTCTCCTAGACCACCTGGACATCTCTCTATATATATTTTTTAAAGTAAATGTGAAATGGTTTGATACTGCTTTCTTCTCAGGGGTGTGGGGGTGGGTGAGAGGGGTTGAGTCCACCCAAACTCCAGAACTTTAAAAAACAAAAACAAAAAACAAGAGAATGCTGCTTTCTATCAGTGTTTCTCAATCTTGGCAAGACTTCAAGTCCCAGAATTCCTCAGCATGACTAGTTGGGGAAATTCCGGAAGTTGAAGTCCACATATCTTCAAGTTGTAAGGCTGAGAAAGGCTGCTTTTTAGGTATGGAAAGTCTATAAATAAGACGGACTTATAAGTTGGTTCATCAACTCATCTAAATTGAGTTTTTAGGCCCTGAGATTCAACCCTTTTCCCTCAAGCTCTGAATTTCACCCCATACTCCTAAAGGTGGAAAAAATGTCCCAGGAATGGGAATTTCTTAAGACTCTTTGAATGGGAGACCACTAGGAAATCTCAGGAAGGGATGCAAGAAGTTGCCAGCAGTTGAACTCAACAGGAAGGTGCTTTTACCAGGATTAGAGCTTGGAGAGAGAGAGCTTTCTCTCTGTCTCCTCTTTGCCCAATTTAGGGCTTCCAAACCAGCCTTACATACAGCTAGTCCTCAACTTACAGCAGTTCATTTAGTGACCATTCAAAGTTACAACAGCATTGGGAAAAAGTGACTTACTTACGACTGTTTTTCACATTTACGACCCTTTACAGCATCCCTATGGACATGTGATCAAAATTTGGCAACCGACTCTTATTTATGATGCTTGCAGCGTCCTGGGGTCAAGTGATCCCCTTTTGCGACCTTCCAACAAGCAAAGTCAATGGGGGAAACCAGATTCACTTAACAACCGTGTTGTTAATGTAATTAACTGCGGCGATTCGCTTAACAACTGTGGCAAGAAAGGTCGAAAAATGGGGCACTTAACAACTGCCTCACTTAACAACAGAAATCTGGGGCTCAATTGCGGTCGTAAGTCGAGGACTACCTCTACTGGAAAGCGCAAATCTTCGTTGATCTGGATAGCAAGCGTGTCCCCTGGCAAAAGGCGCCCCCCCCTTTTCTAGGCATGGACTAGTCCAGGGACCCGCTGACCACAAGGGCCAGAATACAGGCAAGAGATACCAATGTACTGGGGAGGGGGGGGGGAAGAGATCCAGAAATCTCGTGATCCTCCGAGCCCATCGTGCGATGGTCGAGCGGTCCCTCCTTCCCTTCCAGTTGCCCTGAGGAGGCTCCACCGCCCTCGCAGCCTAACGACCCTCTTCAGAAGCCGGAACAGCCACCCTGGGAACGGGGAACCGAGGCCAAAGCCGACCCCAGAGGCCTAATCCTTCGCCGCCTCAGCCTCACCCACCGGTCACATATTCGAACATCTCTCCGTCGAGTTCCGGGAACTCCCTCCGCAAAATCTCCGCGCAGGAGGCCGCCATGGCAGCCCGGCCACTGGGCCCTTCCTTCCTCAGCCGCCGGCCGCCGACTGCAGCGTTGGCCGCCGCGGTGGTTCTTGGGAAATGTAGTCCTCTGCGTTAAGCCGTAGCCCGGCGCAAAGGCTTCTGGGAAACCGAGGCCGTTGAAGCTGTGGCGGAAGGCCCTTTTTTCACTTCGTTTTTTGGAGTTCAGAACAAAATGGATTAGTGGACACCATCGTTAATGACCAGACGAGGCCGCTATGCGGATCTCTTCTCGTTCCGCAGCTGGTGGCAATTCCTGGTTGATATCCAAAAGCCAAATAAAGTTAGGCTGTTGTAGCGCTTGGTTAGGAGACCTTTAGGGAAGCCCAGGGCTACACTGAGAAATTTACCCTGGAAGAAGATGATGGGGAATCTTGTCAAGAGAATGAAATAAGCATCAGGAATTGAGTATAGCTCACAAGTCTTGCATAGCCGATAATAATAATATTATTGCAAAAGGCAGCTTATATCCTGCAACGATACCTCTAACACCATAAATGAAACAACCTTTCTCAACCTTGGCAACTTTTAAGAGGTGAGGATTTCAACATGGCTGACTGGGGAATTCTGGGAGTTGAAGTCCTCGCTGCCATAAAACATCAACACCTGCCTGTTGCAGGTCCTTGGGAAGGACTTGAGAGGTGGATAAAAGTGCCAAATCCAGTCTGAACTGAAATCCAAGCTGACTGTGTGATGAACCATAATAACTACAACCAAGGGCTGGTGGGAACACAAAATAGACAAAGTGATAGAAAATGAGGAAGCTGAAGTGCTTTACAATTCAAACAGGTAAGCATTTGCCACACAACACCTCAGACTTGGTAATAAGAAAGACAAAAAGTTTGGATGGAGGATGTGACAGTATCTGGAGACAGCAGAATAGAAAAGAAAGCACAGTACTGGAGAAAATCAAAAAATACAAAGAACTGTAAATAAAAGAATAACTGGTAAAAAAAGGGGGGACATCAGTGTTAATAACCAGATGAGGCCTCTGTGTGGAAATATAGTACCAATAGTAATAGTCCCTTGGATGCAATCCCAAAACATCAGGAGCGCCAGTGGAACATTATCGGCATTGAAAACCACTCTCAGTCAATTGCAAAAGGCAGCTTTACCTGGAACAGCTTACATCCAGCGATGATACCTTTAACACCATCAGGCAGTAACATCTGCCTATCTCAGGTTGTTGGGAAGGACTCAAAAGGTGGACAAAAAAGCCAAATCCAGTCTGAACATCTGGCTGACCATACAACAGACCATAATAATATGACTTTTATGACAGCAACTTGGTTGATTTCCAACTCTCTAATGAGGTCAGGCTTAATGCTTGGATGGGAGGCCACCAGGAAATCAGGATCAGGCAGTGGCAACTCTTTTTCACATGGTTATCAAAAAGCAGCAGTGAATCTTATAACTTGCAAGCCGTGCAGAGTCACCTTGTAGGGGAGATGGATGGCATAAAAAAATTAATAAGTAAATCTCAATTTGGAGATTTTGTTTTTCAACTTTGCTTAAAAACACTCAATTAAGCATTTCTTCTGGTTTTATTTTTGATTAATTTACCAAACAAGCAGTAACAAAGCACACAAAAAGAGGAAATACGTATGCCTATGTAAACGCCAGATTAGAGCAAATGTTGAAATGAAAATATGAATATAAAACATAGCAAATCATGGTTATGTGACAGTGAAACCCTTCAACTAGTCCTAAATGGGAGCCGGTTGCCAAGTGCCCACAATGTGGTCATGTGACCATGGAGGGGATGACATGACCCTTTACGATGGCCAGAAGTGTTTTTCCGGGTGTAAAGCACCCTTTCTGAGGCCGTTGTAATTCCAAACGGTTGTTAAATGACTGATCACAAATCAAGGATTTTCTGCAATTAGGATGGGATTTACTTATTCTACTGCACCAAAAAGAAGTTAATGTTTTTCCCTTTCTTTTCCCCTTTCCCTTACACTTTTCCCTCTTTCCCTTCTCCTGTCCTATTTTCCCATTAATTTCATTTTCTTTCTTTGTATTTTTGTATTTTATACTTTAACTAACAAACTAATAAAAAGTTGAAACTCTTAAGATGGGATTGCCTGATGAGGTTTTGCACCCACCTGCAGAAACTTTGGGAGTGGATGGTGTAACAATTAAAAGAAGGAAAGAAAATGATTGTTAGGTGGTCACAACTGATAATCGTGAATTCACAGGAGACACGGTTTAAATTCCAGGCACCAAAATGAGACCCTTCTCCAGCTTGACCTTAAGAACACCTTGAAGGCATCTGCTGGTCCATGCTGACTCAGTGGGGACACCAGGCTAGTTGGAACTGAGGAGAAACTTCCTGACAGTTAGAACAATTAACCAGTGGAACAACCTGCCTCCAGAAGCGGTGAATGCTCCAACACTGGAGGTTTTTAAGAAGAGACTGGACAGCCATTTGTCTGAAATGGTATAGGGCAGGGGTAGGCAACCTTGGCTCTTTTATGACTCGTGGACTTCAACTCCAGAATTCCTGAGCCAGCCACGCTGAGGGGAAAGGGAGAGGTTTCCAAGCTGAGCCATGCTGGCTCAGGAATTCTGGGAGTTGAAGTCCACGAGTCAGAAAAGAGCCAAGGTTGCCTACCCCGGATAGGGTTTCCTGCCTGAGCAGGGGATTGGACTCGATGACCTCCAAGGTCCCTTCCAACTTTATTATTATTATTATTAATTATTATTATTATTATTATTATTATTATTATTATTATTATTATTATTATTATTATTATTATTATTATTATTATTATTATTATTATTATTATTATTATTATAGTAAGGCCTGTTTGGACATTTGGTTTTCTTTCTTGTCTGTTTCATCAAACCAATCTTTGGATAACAGGCCACTGGGTTCTTGGTTCTTGTTAAGCCATGAAACTGAACAGGCATAATTTTATACATATCTGATCTTGCAGACTATAAAGGAATCCACGACCAAAACCTATTTTCCAACTGTAACAACCCTCCTTCCACCTCCCATACTGGTTATGAAATCACAGGTAATATCAAACACGTAGTTAATATTTAGGGTTGATTTTAGTTAACTTAATTGTCCTTAGATGCTTGACTATAACCAGGGCCGGATGTGTCCTTTCCCAGCTTAGGATGATGAGGCATAGTCAGTGCTTTTTTTGGTTTTTTAAAAAAAAAAAAGGTGCCAGAACTCACACACGTCATACAACCCGCCTTGCCTACCCTACAAGGTTTACCTTTGTAGTTGAAAAAAAAAACCTTCAATTTTTTTTAAAAAATATGTTATTTTTATGGGGATAAAAAAGGGAAAGGTGGGTAAAGGTATAACATTACTATAAGTAATTATAATTAATAAGCAATATATTGGTATTTATATGTAACTATATTTAGTTAGTAATATATTATTAATAGTATACTGATTATTGTTATTTATAGAATGAATGATATGTATTGGTTAAGTTTTTATTATTATTAGTGACAAATTTATTTACTCTAGCTTTTTAGTATTATGTTAACTATGTACATTTAATACGTATACCCGGACGATAGTCTGCTTGCTAAAGCGTTGATTTACTGTTTGGGGTAACCCCATTATTGTATCTATCCTTACCCCTGGTCTAATCCTTGTTTTTTTACCCTATGTTATACCTTAAATTTTTAGTGTATCTAAAAGACTAGGATTTTGTTCAAGATAAGTTAATGCTATTAATGTTACCGTGCACTGTGTGGCTTTAAATTACAAGAAGACATTTTATTAACCTTTTGGGACATTTACCACTGGAGTACCCATTTAGTTTAATGAGTGGAAATGTCAGCTTTCTATGTGGAGTGAAATTGGCCCAATAAAACAAAATTTGGTTGCTTGTAAAAAGATGGAATTATTTTTAAGAAGTTGTCAAACAAGGTGGAAAAATTTACATTTGGAGTTTAATATGGATATTGACTTGAAACAAATTAAAGTTGAAACTTTGTCAGTGAACAGATTACTTTTAATGTTTATGTGTCTCCCACCGCCACCATCGGCTTCCACACCACATGGTCCGACCCAGCCAATCAAGTCACGCTCTGGCTGTGGTGCTCCGGTGCCTCATAGCTCTTCCTAGAGGTGGCAGACAGCACCGGAGGGGACCCCGCTCGCACCATACCGCCAGCGGGGCATTTTCAAAAACAAACGAGGATAGGAAGGGAAACAATAGGAAAAGAACGCAACTCTGGAAAATCCGGTGTGTTCTATGACAAAAAAAGCTCTGGGCATAGTTATGTTGGAAGAAAGGTCTTCATCGTGATTCATCCAAGCTGGGAATAAACATGGCAACTGCTTTGGGAAGAAGGTTCTAGTTTATTGGAGAGGAGAGCCAGACAGAAAGATGGCTCTGGCAGAAAAGAGAGGGAACACATGTAGGGAGTGGGTTTTTATACCCTCTGGAGCCTTTTGTTTGGAGTTGTTTCCTGTTCCTGTGGCATGAACTTTGAACTGAGTCTGAGTGTGCTTTTCTGGGCCTTGGTATCTGTGGTTTAATCCTATTATGTCCCAAAGGTCATATCCTGCTTCCCTGAGGCTGGGCTAATGACTCTTATTAGAGTTTGGGTGAGGTATGCAATTAAAAAACGAAAGTTAGAATATTTCGGACATGTGATGCGACACCCAGAAAAATATGGCATACTCCATTTAATCCTCCAGGGAAAGATTGAAGGCAAACGAGGTCCAGGCAGAAGAAGAACATCATGGCTTCAAAATCTAAGGGACTGGTTTGGACAAAACTCAGCAGCACTTTTTCGTGCGGCTGCTGATAAAAACAGGATCGCCAACATGATCGCCAACGTCCGATAACGGATATGGCACAAGAAGAAGAAGAAGAAGAATGCAGATTTTCGGTCTTTGTCTTCTTTATCTTCTAGCTCCAACTTTCCTGAATGGTCTGCATCTGCATTTCTATAGAGCTGGTTTCTGCTTGGGGGAGGCAGACTTGGGGCTATTAAGAAAACTGGGCATGCTTTTCTGTCTCTTTAAGATCCTTGGAGGAAATATATTTTTCTGCCCTTTTTAATATTTCCTTCTCTGGGGGGGCTGGCTTCCCACAATATAAAGCATAAACGATGTTTAAAATCAACAAGGAGGAAATTGAAATGGAAGGACATTTTGACTCCCACGAGGGACGAATGGCTGCAAAAGTTGATGGAGTTAGCAGAGATGGCTAAACTGACTTCTTTGATTAAAGAACCCCCCCCCCCACAATTCCTTTTGTTACTATTTGGAAACTGCATCTGGACTTTGTGTTTGAGGTGGGGGGGGAAATGAAACTTTGATTTTGGGTTTTTGTTTGTTGTTATAGAAATGGCTACTTTATACTATTATGTAAAAGTAAAAAGTTAAGGCTTGATGTTATTATCTTATTCTACTGCACCAAAGGCAGTTGGAAGTCAACATCTTTTCTTTCTTTTCCTCCTTTTTTTCTACACTTTTCCCTTCCCCTTGCCCTCCCCTATTTTTTCTACTATTTTCTTTTGTATTTTATATTATAAGCTAATAAAAAAACAAGGAGGAAATTGAATTGGTTTGAGAATTTATCTTCCTTGCATCAAAAAATTGTTCAAGATGGCAGTTCAAACACCTGAATATTAACACAGGATAACCTTAGGCTGCATTGCACTGGTTACCATAAATACGATCTGGAAAAGCAGAGATATTGATATAAATACAAAAAGCAGGCTAGTTAGAGCATTAGTCTAAGAATGGCTGATCGAAGAAGAAATGATCTCCATCACTGGAGATTTTTTTAAAAAGAGGCTAGACAGTCACTTGTCTGAGATGGTATAGGTTCTCCTGCTTGAGCAGGGGGCTGGACTAGAAGACCTCCAAGGTCCCTTACAGCTCTAGTTTATTCTATTCTTTTAAATAGTATAGGGCAGGGGTTTTCAAACTTGGCCCTTTTATGACTTGTGGACCTCAACTCCCAGAATTCCTCAGCCAGGCACGCTGGCTGAGGAATTCTGGGAGTTGAAGTCCACAAGTCATAAAAGGGCCAGGTTTGAAGACCCCTGGTATAGGGCTTCCTGCCTGAGCAGGAGGTTGAGCTAGAAGACCTCCAAGGCCCCTTCCAACTCTGTTATTCTGTTCTGTTCTAGCCTTGGAGGCCAGAAGACACATAGAGACATGGAGGCTGCAGATTGCGGAAGCTGTGGGGGCCACGGAGATGGCAGAAGCTGTGAGAGTCATCGTGGCAACTGCAGAAGACAGAAGGTACACAATAGCCTGAGTCCCAAAGGGGCTTTTCATAACTTTCTTGGATTTTTTCCCCCTCGAAAACGTTCCGCTTTTCATCCAAGAAGATGCTTCAGTTCTTCAGACCTGGATGATTGAGAATCTCTATAGGTACCATGGCATGAGGGTTTGAGACTGCAGAAACCACAAGTAAAACCACAAAGTGATATCCCCCCCACCCCGGCCAGACATTTGGCCAATGGGGATGTGGCTGACCTGGGCCTCCTAGACCAGGGGTCCTCAACCCTGGCAACTTTAAGACTTGTGGACTTCAACTCCCAGAATTCCTCAGCCAGTCAGGCTGGTTGGGGAATTCTGGGAGTTGAAGTCCACAAGTCTTAAAAGTTGCCAAGGTTGGAGACCCCTGTCCTAGACTATGTTGGTTGGTGCAGAGATTCCCTAGTGCGGTTTCCTGAGCTGCTTCTAATTTAAGGAATGTTTTCCATTTATTGATTATGGGGGTAGTAGGTGGGGTGCTGGTGCTTCCCCCCCCCCACAAGACCTCAGTTTTCATATTACCTACATGGCATAGGACCTGGTTAATTGAGGTACCTCCTGTCTCCCTGAATAACTGCCATCTGGTTCGATCGGGCAGGATTGGCGCACTCCAGATTTCCATCAGTTAAACAATGCCAGCTATTGGGAGCCTGGAAGGGCACCGCCTGGCCTGTGGAATGAAGTTCCCCCTAAGATTCAAACTACTACTACCTTACGGGTATTTCAAAGGGCCTTGAAGACCTGGCTATTTGCCCAGGCCTTGGATAAGGACAATGGATGTGCTTTTTTTTTTTTTCCCCTTGGTTCCCATCCACTTTTATCATTTCATTTTTTATTCTTTTTGTTTCTTTGTTTTTAAATGTTTTTTTCTTAACAATTTGTAAACTGGCCAGAGACCCACTGAGTGTTAGACAGCATTAATAATGTTGACTGACTCTACTTACCAAGAAGCAAGTGGGCGTGGATGGACTGGAGCAAGCAGAGGTAGTCCTTAAGCTTCCGCCGTTCATTTACTGACTGTTCAAAGTTACAGTGGCACTGAAAAAAGTGACTTATGACGACGTTTTTTGCACTTACAGCCATGGCAGCATTCCCATGGTCACGTGATCAAAATTCAGACATCTAACTTAGTATTCTGAGGTCATGAGATCATGGGATCTTTTGCAACCCTCTGACAAGCAAAGTCAATGGGGAAGCCAAATTCACTTAACAATCGTGTCACTAATTTTACAACAACAACAACAACAACAACAACAACAATAATAAAGTGGCAGGGACCTTGGAGGTCATCTAGTCCAACCCCCTGTTCAGGCAGGAAACCCTATACCATTTCGGACAAATGGCTGTCCAGTCTCTTCTTAAAAACTTCCAGTGTTGGAGCATTCACCGCTTCTGGAGGCAGGTTGTTCTGCTGGTTAATTGTTCTAACTGTCAGGAAGTTTCTCCTTAGTTCTAGGTTGCTTCTCTCCTTGATTAGTTTCCATCCGTTGCTTCTTGTCCTGCCTTCAGGCGCTTTGGAGAATAGCTTGACTCCCTCTTCTTTATGGCAGCCCCTGAGATATTGGAACACTGCTATCATGTCCCCCCTCGTCCTTCTCTTCATTAAACTAGACATACCCAATTCCAGCAACCGTTCCTTATATGTTTTAGCCTCCAGTCCCATAATCATCTTTGTTGCTCTTCTCTGTACTCTTTCTAGAGTCTCAACAACTTTTTTACATCGTGGTGACCAAAACTGGATGCAGTATTCCAAGTGTGGCCTTACGAAGGCATTGTAAAGTGGTATTAACACTTCACGTGATCTTGATTCTATCCCTCTGTTAATGCAGCCTAGCACTGTGTTGGTTTTTTTGGCAGCTGCAGCACACTGCTGGCTCACATTTAAATGATTGTCCACTAGGACTCCGAGATCCCTTTCACAGTTACTACTATTGAGCAAGGTACCCCTTATACTATACCTGTGCATTTGGTTTTTCTTGCCTAAATGTAGAACCTTACTTTTTTCACCATTGAATTTCATTTTGTAAGATAACGCCCAATGTTCAAGCCTGTCAAGATCCTTCTGTATCTTAAGCCTATCTTCTGGAGTGTTGGCTATTCCTGCCAGCTTGGTGTCAAATTTGATGAGTTCCCCATCTATCCCCTCGTCCAAATCGTTGATGAAGATGTTGAAGAGCACTGGGCCCAGAACAGAGCCCTGGGGCACCCCACTACACCCTTCCCTCCATGTAGATGCAGTTCCCTTGAGGACCACACGCTGAGTATGGCAGGTCAGCCAGCTATGAATCCATCTGGTGGTGATGCTGTCTAACCTGCATTTTTCTATTTTACCAAGTAGTAGCTTGTGGTCTACTTTATCAAATGCCTTACTGAAGTGCAAGTAAATTATATTTGTCTGGCATGATCTGTTTTTGACAAACCCATGTTGGCTTTTGGTAATGACTTTGTTTGCCTCTAGGTGTTCACTGATTCATTGCTTGTTTTTTTCCAAGATCTTCCCAGGTATGGAGGTCAGGCTGATAGGTCTGTAGTTTCCTGCATTCATTTGTTTTCCTTTTTTGAAGATGGGAACTACATCAGCTCTTTTCCAGTCCTCTGGTAGTTCCCCAGTGCTCCAGGATCTTTGAAAGATATAGTTCAGTGGTTCTGAGATCACATCTGCCAGTTCCTTCAGAACCTTGGGGTGTAGTCCATCTGGTCCTGGTGATTTGAACTCATCTAGGGTGGACAGGTGCTCACTTACCATTTTCTTGCCTATCTTAACTTATGTTTCTAATCTGTTTTTTATGGTACTGTTTTTGATAGGTTGGATTGTTTTTTCCCTTTGTGTAAATATCGATGCAAAAAAACAAGTTGAGTAGTTCTGCTTTCTCCCTGTTGCTTGTCACCTTCTTGCCACTTTCTCCCACTAGTGGACCAATCATTTCCTTAGCTTTTTTTCTTGTTTTTTACATGTTTACAACAGCAGTGATTCCCTTAACAACGGTGGCAAGCAAGGTCATAAAATGGGGCAAAATGCCCTGAATAACAGAACTTTTGGGCTCAGTTGTGGTTGTAAGTCAAAGACTACCCGTCTATCAGATAGTTGAAGAAGGAAAAAGGATATTGGAAGAATATCTGAAGGACAGTAAAGAAGATGCACTGAAGCTGGTCCACCATGAAGGCTAACTGAATACCAGAGAAACCAAACAGGCCTGCAAGAAAGATCAAATGAAGAATAGAAAGGAGACATGACAAGGCAAAGCAACGTTGGGCTGCGTAGGGCATTGGGAATCACAGATATTGTGATTTGACTATGAGAAAGTTATGTAATTATGTTTACTAGATTCTCAGGAGGAAAGCATAAATGTGCCATTAACTTGAAATTAATAGGTGACAGTTAAAGCCTGTCTCTTCTAGGGCCAAGGTCATTGTATATATGAGATATACTCTCAGATTGGAGCATATGTGTTACTAGGTAACCAGTACATAAACTATTATTATTTTCAGGCAAAGCAGATAATAATAATACCTGGCAATGGCTAAGAGCAGGAAAGTTGAAGAAAGAGATAGGGGGAGTGGGGGCTAATTCTGCCTGCTAAAACCAATCCATAAAAACTAATTCTGGCATAGAAAGCCAGAATTGAGAAGGCAGCTACAGATAGCAAATAGCAGTTTTTCAAAGAAGCTGAAGAAACAGTGGACAATTGTGGACAAACAGTAGAACAATTGTTCTAACTGTCAGGAAATTTCTCCTTAGTTCTAGGTTGCTTCTCTCTTTGGCTAGTTTCCATCCGTTGTTTCTTAGAATAGAACTGGGAGGGACTTTGGAGGTCTTCTAGTCCAGCCCCTTGCTCAAGCAGGAAACCCTATATACCATTTCAGACAAGTGACTATCTAGTCTCTTCTTAAAAACCTCCAGTGGTGGAGTGCCGACAGTTTCTGGAGGCAAGCTGTTCCACTGGTTAATTGTTCTCACTGTCAGGAAGTTTCTCCTTAATTCCAGGTTGCTTCTCTCTTTGGTCAGTTTCCAACCCTTGTTTCTTGTCCTGCCCTCTGGTGCTTTGGAGAATAACGTGACCCCCTCCTCTTTGTGACAGCCCCTCAGATACTGGAACACTGCTATCATGTCACCCCTATTTCTTCTTTTCTTTAGACTAGCCCAGGGGTAGGCCACCTTGGCTCTTTTATGACTCGTGGACTTCAACTCCCAGAATTCCTGAGCCAGCCATGCTGAGGGGAAAGGGAGAGGTTTCCAAGCTGAGCCATGCTGGCTCAGGAATTCTGGGAGTTGAAGTCCATGAGTCATAAAAGAGCCAAGGTTGCCTACCCCTGCTCTAGCACAAGGATCTTCAAATTTGGCCCTTTTATGACTCATGGACTTCAACTCCCAGAATTCCTGAGCCAGCATGGCTCAGCTTGGAAACCTCTCCCTTTCCCCTCAGCGTGGCTGGCTCAGGAATTCTGGGAATTGAAGTCCACGAGTCATAAAAGAGCCAAGGTTGCCTACCCCTGGACTAGCCAAACCCAAGTCCTGCAGCCGTTCTTCATATGTTTCAGTCTCCAGGCCTTTGATCCTCTTAGTTGCTCTTCTCAGAACTTTTTCCACTTGGAAGAGTTTACATCCTGCAAATGATACCTTTAACAGAGACAAAAACATCTGCCTATCTCAGGCCATACTGAAGGGCTTGTTAGATGGACGAAAATGCCACATCCAGTTTAAACCTCTGCCTGACTGTGTAACCAATCATATAGCGGTAGAAAGACTAGACGAGATATTCAGCTTGTGCAAGAAGATTGCACAAGATGACTATAAACAATGACATAACACGCTGGCCAAAATGATTCACTAGAATATTCATTAATAATTATCATGTGGTAGTAGTGAGAAATTGGTTGGAAGATGTAGCTGAAAAAGTAATCAAGAATGAGCTGGTGAAAATATGGTGGGATTTCTGAACAGACACTGATAAAGTCTTGGCCCATAACACACTAAATGTAGCTGTGGTTGAAAAGGGGAAAGAGTGGATAATTTATCTGGGAACACCAGGGGACAGTAGAAGACAAAGAATTGGAGAAGGTTACAGAAGAGCAAGATCTGAATATAAAAATTGAAAGATCACGGCATAAAGTGCCCGTGGCAGCAGAAAAATCTTGGATGGCGCTTTCAAAATCTGGGCATTGATCAAATTTCTGTCAATTGCAAAAGACTACGCTGCTTGGATCCACACCTATACTATTACGTGAAGTATTGCCACAAAGAAGAGGGAGTCAAGCTATTCTCCAAGGCGCCTGAGGGCAGGACAAGAAGCAACGGATGGAAACTAATCAAGGAGAGAAGCAACCTAGAACTAAGGAGAAACTTCCTGACAGTGAGAACAATTAACCAGTGGAACAACCTGCCTCCAGAAGCGGTGAATGCTCCAACACTGGAAGTTTTTAAGATGAGACTGGACAGCCATTTGTCTGAAATGGCGTAGGGTTTCCTGCCTGAGCAGGGGGTTGGACTAGACGACCTCCAAGGTCCCTTCCAACTTTATTATTATTATTATTATTATAAGTGTGCGATTAACTTGAAATTAATAGGTGGCAGTTAAAGCCTGTCTCTTCTTAGGTCAAGGTCATTGTATATATGAGATATACTCTCAGATTGGAGCATATGTGTTATTAGGTGGCCAGTACATAAACTATTATTATCAGGCAAAGCAGATAATAATAATACCTGGCAATGGCTAAGAGCAGGAAAGTTGAAGAAAGAGATGGGGGGGTGGGCTAATTCTGCCTGCTAAAACCAATCCATAAAAACTAATTCTGGCATAGAAAGCCAGAATTGAGAAGGCAGCTACGGATAGCAAAGGTCAGTTTTTCAAAGAAGCTGAAGAAACAGTGGACAATTGTGGACAAACAGTAGAACACTTAACAACCGTGTGACTTAACAACTGCAGCGATTCACTTATCAACTGTGGCAAGACAGGTCGTAAAATGGAGCAAAACTCACTTCACAACTATCTTGCTTAGCAATGGAAATGTTGGGCTCAATTGTGGTCGTAAGTCAAGGACTACCCCTACATAATAATAATATGCAGTAGTTGATTGCCACTCTTGTTTTTTGAGACACTGTTCCAAACTGCAGTCACGTGGATGGAAGGAACTCTCATCATGCCTGGAGCTTTTTGCCTGGATGTGGAAAAAATAAAATAAAAAAGAATTGGTTCACTAAATCACATCCCCGTGTAGAACTCATCTAAGTGACTGGACCTTCCAATTTTTTTTCTTCTCCCAGATGGTGGGAAGTTAACAAGTTGCTGTGTCTGAAGGAGTTTGGGTTTGGCTCCTCCTGTGCTGAAATAGGGGATCTTTTTTCAAAATGGCCACTGATAGCAATAGCAAAAGCACTTAGACTTATAGAACAGAATCAGAATCAGAATAGAGCTGGAAGGGACCTTGGAGGTCTTCTAGTCCAGGGCTTTTCAACCTGTGGTACATTAATGAGTGGCAGGTGGTACGCAGCTCTGCCTAGCCAAGTGTAGTGGGGAAGGGAAAGAGCCAGCACAGGCAAAGACTTACAGTGAGAGAGTCCTCTGGAGCTGCAGATTTTACTTATGAATGGAGCCATTTGGGGAGGCTGCCTTAGCAGGCAGCCAGTACTTACATTTTTTCTTCTTCCTTAAGTGCCGGCTGGGCTCCTTACTTTCCTTTCTAGCCAGTAGCTAATTCTTAAAGGGGAAATGCCTTTTTAAGCTAGTTCACTCAGCAGCTTGTCTTTTCTGTCTCTGGAGGCCTTTCCTTGTTTGATCAATATATGGAAGAGGGAAAATATGGGGGGGTTCAAATTCTTCCTTCAGAAGGAGATGGGAATGAGAAAAAGGGAGGCAGGGAAGGGAGGGAGGGAAGGAAGTCCTGCCTTAGCACTTGGCCACCAGCAGCTCTGCCATTGACTTTGCTTGTCAAAAGGTTGCAGAAAGGGGATCACATGACCCTGGGACACTGTGACCATCATAAATATGAATCAGTTGCCAAGCATCCAAATATAAATCACATGATCCTGTTGCTGCAATGGTCATAAGTGTGAAAATGGTCATAGTCATTTCAGTGCAATTGCAACTTTGAACAGGTTTTTTTTTTGTCACCAAGTTTTTGACACCTTGCTAGGTGGTACTCGAATATTGCCATATCCTAAAAGTGGTACAATCGGTAAAAAGGTTGAAAAGCCCTGTTCTAGTCCATCCCCCTGCTCAAGCAGGAGATGCTATATAATTTCAGACAAATGGCTGTCCAGTCTCTTCTTAAAATCCTCCAGTGATAAAGCACCCACAACGTCTGAAGGCAAGCTGTTCCACTGGTTAATTCTCCTCACTGTTAGGAAGTTTCTCCTTAGTTCCAGGTTGCTTCTCTCCTTGATTCGTTTCCATCCATTGTTTCTTGTTCTGCCCTCTGGTGCTTTGGAAAACAAACTGACCTTCTCCTGTTTGTGCCAGCCACTCAAATACTGGAATACTGGTATCATGTCCCCTGCCCTAGTCCTTCTTTTCTCTAGACTAGCACTTAGACTTATATACCGCTTCACGGTGCTTTACAGCTCTCTCTGAACGGTTTACAGAGTCAGCCTATGGCCCCCAACAATCTGGGTCCTCATTTTACCGACCACGGAAAGATGGAAGGCTGAGTCAACCTTGAGCCCCATCAGGATCAAACTCCAGGCTGTGGGCAGAGGTTACCTGCAATACTGCACTTTAATCACTGCACCACCTTGACTCTGATAGGTAGGTGCTGGTCATGTTGCCCTGATCAGTGAGGGTCCAACTTATGATTTTTGTCTTCTTGTCTGCTGTTTGGAAAAGTGTTCCCTCCCCTCCTGGTTTCTGGGCTCAGTGAAAACAGAATGTGATGTATATGGTACTAACCCATGCTGCATCCCTGCCCAGCTGATCGTAGGCTGTCCTGTCCTGTATCCTTTGCTTTCAGCTCCTTTCAAGTCACTTATCAGATTTATCCATCTTCCTAACCACTAATGCCATTTCGACTCCTGTAAGGAGGAACACATTCCTAAACAAATTATATATCATACAAGCCTGTATGTTGCAAACATTTCCTGAGTGGGTTATATAA
Organism: Azemiops feae; assembly: GCA_023970755.1. NCBI lineage: Eukaryota > Metazoa > Chordata > Lepidosauria > Squamata > Viperidae > Azemiops > Azemiops feae. The sequence goes on along the minus strand of JALGBA010001105.1, from coordinate 273,001 downwards.
AGCACCCTTTAAAAAATAAACAATAATGCTAGTCACTTCTCTGTGGAAGGTATTGGAGAAAAACAGAGTTGATCCACCCAGCTGTCTTGGGAGACGTTGAAAGAGAGGAAGAAAAAGTGGAAATAATGCAGCAACTCTGGATATTCTCAATGTTTCTGCTTCTGCTGTTGGGTCTTTCGATTCTGCACTTTCTGAAACAGCTCCAGTTACTCAGAAAATGTCCACCTGGACCTTTGCCACTTCCTTTAATTGGAATCAGCTGGCAGACTGGTTTTAGACTTACTCCTAAACTTCTAATTCAGGTATTTTTTTTTCCACTGTGTATTTTGTTTCTTGATTATGAAGCTTGCTATCTATCTGTCTGTCTGTCTGTCTGTCTGTCTGTCTGTCTGTCTGTCTGTCTATCTACTTACTTACTTACTTACTTACTTACTTACTTATTTAAACTTTTATTTATTTATTTATTTATTTATTTATTTATTTATTTATTTATTTATTTATTTATTTATTTATTTATTTATTTATTTATTTATTTATTTATTTATTTATTTATTTATTTATTTATTTATTTATTTAAACTTATTTTATTTATTAAGCTTGTTGAAGAGAACTGCAGTCATTTGACTTCTGAGCCGGTGATGGAGAAGGATGTTGGGTCTGTAAAGTCTGGAGAATGAATGGATGATATTTAGAGGATTGAGAATTTGTTTAGTAGAGAAATGGATAATGATATCGGTAGTCCTCATTTAGTGATCACCGGTGGGACTGGTCACTGAGTGAACTGGTGACTGTTCTTGTGGACCTGGGGTCTTCAAACGTGGCCCTTTTATGACTTGTGGACTTCATCTCCCAGAATTCTGGGAGTTTGGAAGTCCACAAGTCATAAAAGGGCCACGTTTGAAGACCCCTGTTCTGGACTTACTTCAGGTTTCCTTTGCTTTACAGTCTTGCGAGGATCATAAACGCAGGGACCAGTCATAAAGTCATGGGTGTCTTAACCTGGGAATTGTTAAACGAAGCAATCTCTATATGAGATCCATCTTTATATGTGATCAGGAAAACTGCTGATTTTACAAGCTGTCTTCCTCTGGGAAGAAATCTTGCTGTGTGTGTTCAAAAGGAAGCTATTTTTTTTATCCAACATTAATCAATCCATCCATTCATCGTGTTTATGTAGAAATGTGGAAAGAAGTCTCTTCTCTTTATTTACAACTCCGACAATAAGCTTTTGTTTTATTATACAGGTAGTCTTCAGCTTACAGCAATTACAATTTAGTAATTGTTCAAAGTTACAACGGCACTGAAAAAACGGTCTTATGGCCATTTTTCACACTTTTGACCATTGAAGCATTCCCTTGGTCACGTGATCAGAATTCAGAGGCTTGGCAACTGGCTGGTATTTAAGATGTTTGTAGTATCATGTGATCTTCTTTTGTGACCTTCTGACAAGCAAAGGCAGTGGGGGAAGCCAGATTCACTTAACAACTGCGTTACTAATTTAACAACTGCAGTGCTTCACTTAACACCTGGGGCAAGAAAGGTTGAACAGTCACTTAACCACCATCTCACATAGCAACAGAAATTTTGGGCTCAATTGTGATTGTAAATCGAGGACCACCTGTATTATGAAAACTGGAATTAGAATGACTCAAGCATAGGCAAATTTTGTGTGACAAAAATATTCCCAGGCTACGCAGCTCCAACCCAGCCTGTGAAGAATCCAGTGTGCATCCCAAAGAGGCCAACTTAGAGAGCAGACGACACCAAGCTGGCAGGAATAGCCAACACTCCAGAAGACAGGCTTAAGATACAGGAGGATCTGGACAGACTGGAACACTGGGCGCTATCTAACAAAATAAAATTCAATGGTGAAAAAAGTAAAATTCTACATTTAGGCAAGAAAAACCAAATGCACAGGTACAGTATAGGTGGTACCTTGCGCAATAGTAGCAACTGTGAGAGGGACCTCGGAGTCCTAGTGGACAATCACTTAAATATGAGCCAGCAGTGTGCTGCAGCTGCCAAAAAAGCCAACACAGTGCTAGGCTGCATTATCAGGAGGGATAGAATCAAGATCATGTGAAGTATTAATACCACTTTACAATGCCTTGGTAAGGCCACACTTGGAATATTGCATCCAGTTTTGGTCACCACGATGTAAAAAAGATGTTGAGACTCTAGAAAGAGTATAGAGAAGAGCAACAAAGATGATTAGGGGAAAGGAGGCTAAAACATATAAGGAATGGTTGCTGGAATTGGGTATGTCTAGTTTAATGAAGAGAAGAACGATGGGGGACAGGATAGCAGTGTCCAATATCTCAGGGGCTGCCACAAAGAAGAGGGAGTCAAGCTATTCTCCAAAGCACCAGAAGGCAGGACAAGAAGCAACGGATGGAAACTAATCAAGGAGAGAAGCAACTTAGAACTAAGGAGAAACTTCCTGACAGTTAGAACAATTAATCAGTGGAACAACCTGCCTCCAGAAGCGGTGAATGCTCCAACACTGGAAGTTTTTAAGAAGAGACTGGACAGCCATTTGTCTGAAATGGCATAGGGTTTCCTGCCTGAGCAGGGGGTTGGACTAGATGGCCTTCAAGGTCCCTTCCATCATCATCATCATCACCACCACCACCACCACCACCACCACCACCACCACCACCCCACACACCACCACCACCACCACCCCATCACCAACCACCACCACCACCACCACACCATCATCATCACATCATCAATCATCATCATCATCATCATCATCATCATACATCACATCATCATCATCATTATTATTATTATTATATTATATATTAATTATTATTATTATTATTAATTATTATTATTATTGATCATCGCACAGTCAGCCAGATGTTCAGACTGGATTTGGCATTTTTGTCTACCTATCGAGTCCTTACCAAGGACCTGGGATAGGCAGATGTGGATGTTTGATGGTATCACAGATATCGTCGCAGGATGGAAGCAGTTCCTAGTAAGGCCGCCTGTTGCAATTGACTAATGGCGAATTTGTCAATGCCGATGATGGTGTTCAAGGGATGCTCCAGTTGTTTTGGGATTGCACCCAAGGCGCCTATTACTAATGGTACATCATCATCATCATCATCATCATCATCATCATCATCATCATCATCATTATCATTATCATTATCATTATTATTATCTCTTGGCACAAACTACAGAGTCTCCCGTGTTGGGTGGCTTCAAATTGGGCTGCAGGGAAGCTTCTTCCAAGCCATTTGAAAGTAGCCAGTGGTGTGGAAAAGCTTATTTCAGACTGCTGGGCTCTCCATATTGCGTCCATGGTGATGGGTGAATAATAGAGACCAGCAGCAAGAAGAGATCAAAACCTCATGTTTCTGGATCCTGCAGAAGAAGATCGAGGACAGTCATTACCTAGAGTGGAGTCTAAAGTTTCTCCTTCTCTGAAGGTATCCAGTTTGGAGCTCTCTTGGCTCATGTTGAAGGATCACTGGAGGTGTTTAAGAAGGGATTGGGCATCCACTTGTCTGAAATGGTGTAAGGTCTCCTGCTTGAGCAGGATGTTAGACTAGAAGACCTCCAAGGTTCCTTCCCACTCTGTTATTCTGTTATTTTCTGAAGACTTCCAAATGATCAGCTTCAGCATAGGCCAGGGGTCTTCAAACGTGGCCCTTTTTATGACTTGTGGACTTCAACTCCCAAAATTCCTCAGCCAGGCACGCTGGCTGAGGAATTCTGGGAGTTGAAGTCCACAAGTCATAAAAGGGCCAAGCTTGAAGACCCCCTGGCGTAGGCAGTCTTGAAATCACTTGACCTGGTAGCTTTTTAGTTTGGAGTAGGAGACAAGGCTAGGATGAGACTTTTCCTGTAGAACTTGTCCAAAGCAATTCATTTTTTTTTCCTGGCAGCCCAGACAGCTGGATTGAAGCAAACTGGGTGACTTTGCCCAGCTCAGTCCCAGAAAATGGACATCAACGATCTGCTGGAGCAATTTAGTCCTTTCCAGCAATGAGACAGAAAGGGATGGGTGGGGGAAAAAAAACCCCACAGGGAAATAAAGGAAAGTGAGAGGGGTAAGCAGCAGGAACCTTGGCTGAAAAACAAAACTAGGCTGGGAAAGATGATTGTGAGTCAAATACGGAAAGCGAGTAGCGGCTCTTCGAAATGACGATCATGGTTTGTCGGTGATGGCGATGATAATTTTTACACCCTACTTGCTGTGAAAGAAGGAACCGACTTAACAACCATTTGTTTAGTGACCAACGGCACTGAAAAAAGTGACTTATGACTTGTCCTGGGTGTGCAGCTGACGAGTAGGCTGACTTGGTCGCTCAACAGCGAGAAACTGGTGAAGCGGGCACAGCAGCGCCTGCATTTTTCTGCGCCGCATGAGAAAAGCACATCTTCCTTCCCCTGTCCTGACCACTTTCTACAGGGGGACGATCGAGAGCATCCTGTCATACAGCATCACAGTCTCGTTTGGAGGCATCACTGCTTCAGACAGGAAGGCGGTGCAGAGAGTGGTGAGGACGGCCGAAAAGATCATTGGCAGTTCCCTCCCTCCCATCCAGGACATAGCACAGAAGCGTTGCTTGAGCAGGGTCTGTAAGATTATCTGGGACACTACACATCCTCTTCACGACCTGTTTTCATTACCTTCTGGGAGGAGGGGGCTTCGTGGTATCCGTAGCAGAACATCCAGATTCAGCCATAGTTTCATTCCATACAGCATTAACCTTGCGAACTCTCAAACTTCCTCCTTGCGTTATATATTCAAGATGGACAGTATTTAATATTTATTTGCTATGTATATGTAGGGATGTGGGTCTATACATATGTTGTATATAATATGTTTTAGGTGTGTGTCATGTGTGTGTTTCACTTTTAGAGCGGGCAACTAAATTTCACTTTTGATGTGTGCCATTGTGCCCACAATATAAAAATGACAATAAAGGTTATCTTATCTTATCTTATCTTTTTCACACTTAACGACTGTTGCAGCATCCCCTTGGTCACATGATCAAAATTCAGACACTCGGCAACTGGCAGGATATTTACGATGGTTACAGTGTCCGGGACGTTGTGATCCCGTTTTGTGATCTTCTGACGAACAAAACGAAGAGCTCCGATTGACTTAACAGTCGTGCTACTAACTTAACAACTGCAGTCATTCTCTTAGCAACTCTGGCAAGAAAGGTCGCAAAACGGGGCAAAATTCGCTTAACAACTGTCTCGCTTAGCCACAGAAATAGGTTGGGCTGGTTTGTGGTTGTTCGGTTGCAGTCTTCACCCGAATATGCCGATTCTTCCTCTTCTTTTTGTTTTCCTAACGGCAGCTTGCCAAACGCTATGGAAATATTTACACGTTACTGGTGTGGAATTTACCCATAATAGTACTGTCAGGCTACAAAGTTGTGAAACATGGATTGATCAACCATTCTGAAGACCTGTCGGAGCGAGTAGAGACCCCCTTTTTAAGGGCTGTGTCCAGAGGAAAAGGTAAGTTGTGAAACGTACTTCTTTTCCTTTCGTTTACTTACTAAAGGATATGTGCCAGGGGTGACAAACTCGCCACTTCACGTGACGTGTTGCGACGTGTCGCGACTTTCCCCCCATTGCCGGAACTGGGGTAGGCACGGTTTCGGCATGACACATCCGTACCGCGGGCCGGCAGTTTGACACCCCAGGAAGGCTCTAAAGAGGCTTTCAAAACAACAACTCTTTAAAAAAAAAGAGAAAGAAATGAGCAACAAAGATGATTAGGGAGCTGGAAGCTAAAACATATAAAGAACAGTTGCATGAATTGGTTATGTTTGGTTTAATGAAGAGAAGGACGAGGGGGGACATGATAGCAGTGTTCCAATATCTCAAGGGTTGCCCCAAAGAAGAGGGAGTCAAGCTATTCTCCAAAGCCCCTGAAGGCAGGACAAGAAGCAACGGATGGAAACTAACCAAAGAGAGAAGCAACCTAGAACTAAGGAGAAACTTCCTGACAATGAGAACAATTAACCAGTGGAACAACCTGCCTCCAGAAGCTGTGAATGCTCCAGCACTGGAGGTTTTTAAGAAGAGATGGGACAGCCTTTTGTCTGAAATAGTACAGTATAGGGTTTCCTGCCTGAGCAGGGGGTTGGACTAGAAGACAGTTCCTTCCAACTGTGTTATTTCATTTTGTTCTGAAACGTCAGAACAGAAAATATAATAAGCCCATGGTGCAACCCCATCTCACTCTCAGCAGTGCCTTGAGAAACAGCCCCAGCTTTCAAATATTTGAAATATTTATATCTGAGAATTTATGGCTTAAAAAATTAGCTATGATTTTTGACCTGGGGCCTGTCTTCAGACAACCCAGCTGAAGTGAAATATCCAGTTTTAACATTTTGTGTTAAAAGGATATTTCCTTAAGCGTTGTGTTTCATTCTGCAACACTCTTCATTCTTGCAAGAGTATACCAGTATGATTTGCTGAATGTGGCCTCTTCTAAGCTGATAATTCCAATAAAGGAGACTGTTTGTAGCTCAGGGTTGAAATGATGGTCCTCTCTGAGCTTGGTTGTGCAGCCACTTGTGTTTAAACAGAGAGCACACCCCACTCCCTACCAGCACTGACGATGTTACCTAGTTTGGGTAATGAAACGTCTGCAAGAAAACAGCCAAGCTCAGAGAGCACCAAGGACGCCTCAAGCCTATGATTTAATACCTTTGGAACATCTCCTTTTGCGGGTAACAATTTCTCACTTATTTCTGTTTGATTCAGGTATTATTCTTTCCAACGGACACACCTGGAAGCAACAGAGGCAATTCGGCGTACTTACTATGCGTAAACTTGGACTGGGGAGGACAGGCATAGAGAGTCAAATACAAGACGAAGCAAGTCGGCTAGTGGAAACCTTCGCTTACGCAAACGGTAGGTGAGACCAGAGAAAGCTGCCAGCACACGAGCCAGCTTGCCTAAATCTTTGCAAGTAGTCCTTGACCTATGACCATAACTGAGCCCGTAATTATGGTCATAAAATGTGATAGTCATTAAGCCGGTTACCACATGACTCTACTTGATTTTTACGACCCATTTTTGTGTTGGTCATTAAGCAAATGCATCGGTTGTAAAGTGAATGCCGCGGTTATTAAGCAAATCCATTGTTTGCTATGGGGCTTTTTTTTTTGCCAGAAACCAGAAGCACACATAGTCCTCGACTTACAACCACTTGTTTAGTGCCCGTTTGAAGTTACAACGGCACTGAAAAAAGGGACTTACGAGCAGTTGCCTGAAATGGTATAGGGTTTCCTGCCTGAGCAGGGGGTTGGACTAGAAGATCTCCAAGGTCCCTTCCAGCTCTGTTATTCTGTGTTCTTAGCTGTAGCATCCCCAGGGTCACGGGATCAAAATTCGGGCGCTTGGCAACTGGCATGCATTTATGACTGTTGCACTGTCTGCGGGTCCCTTGATCGCCATTTGTAACCTTCCCAGCCAGGCTTCCAATAAGTCAAGTCAATGGGGGAAGCTGCATTTGCTTAACAACCGCATGATTCATTTAACAACCGCAGTGTTTGACTTAACAACTGTGGTTAAAAAAAAGATCATAAATGAGATGCAACTCACTTAACAATTTAGCAATGGAAATTATGGGCTCAATTAGGATCATAAATCAAGGATACCTGGAAATGCTGGTTTCCAGCAAAATGTCATAAATTGCAGCCTCGCGACCACTGTAAAGACAGGCTGGTTGCTGAGTGCCGAAAATGCGTATGTGTGATGGTGGCTGTGTGTGTGCAGCTATCAGAACTTCTGATCCAGCTCGTAAGTATGTTTTTAGGCATCTGTTGTAATTTTAACCAGTTGTTAAGTAACTATCGGTCAGGGACTACCTGTATATTTTATTTCTACGGGCAACAGAATGAAATACTTCTATTATTATGTATTACATTCATTTGACAATCAGTTTCTTCATATTCCGACACATGGCACCCAAACCACAACACAACACACAGTCGACCGCCATGCAAAAACTAACCCTACCATACACAAAAGGGGTGCCAGAATTCTCCAACCCCTAGGAATAACGATAGTCCACAAACCCACAGCCGGACTCCGCCAGGAATTACCCATAACTAAAGACAAGACACAGAAGGATGAGAGAAACAATGTAATCTACAAAATCAACTGTATTATTATTATTATTATTATTGTTATTGTTATTGTTATTGTTATTGTTGTTGTTGTTGTTGTTGTTGTTATTCTTGTTGTTGTTGTTGTTGTTGTTGTTGTTATTATTATTATTATTATTATTATTATTATTATTATTATTATTATTATTATTATTATTATTATTATTATTATTATTATTATTATTATTATTATTACCTTGGAGGTCATCTAGTCCAACCCCTGCTCAGGCAGGAAACCCTAAACCATTTCAGACAAATGGCTGTCCAGTCTCTTCTTAAAAACGTCCAGTGTTGGAGCATTCACAGCTTCTGGAGGCAGGTTGTTCCACTGGTTAATTGTTCTGACTGTCAGGAAATTTCTTCTTAGTTCCAGGTTGCTTCTCTCCTTGATGAGTTTCCATCCGTTGCTTCTTGTCCTGCCTTCAGGTGCTTTGGAGAAGAGCTTGACTCCCTCTTCTTTGTGGCAGCCCCTGAGATATTGGAACACTGCTATCATGTCCCCCCTCGTCCTTCTCTTCGTTAAACTAGACATATCCAATTCCAGCAACTGTTCCTTATATGTTTTAGCCTCCAGTCCCATAATCATCTTTGTTGCCCTTCTCTGCACTCTTTCTAGAGTCTCAACATCTTTTTTACATCGTGGTGACCAAAACTGGATGCAGTATTCCAAGTGTGGCCTTACCAAGGCATTGTAAAGTGGTATTAACACTTCACGTGATCTTGATTCTATCCCTCTGTTAATGCAGCCCAGCACTGTGTTGGCTTTTTTGGCAGCTGCAGCACACTGCTGGCTCATATTTAAGTGATTGTCTACTAGGACTCCAAGATCCCTGTCACAGTTGCTACTGTTGAGCAAGGTACCCCCTATACTATACCTGTACGTTTGGTTTTTCTTGCCTAAATGTAGAACCTTACTTTTTTCACCATTGAATTTCATTTTGTTAGATAGCGCCCAGTGTTCAAGTCTATCAAGATCTTTCTGTATCTTAAGCCTGTCTTCTGGAGTGTTGGCTATTCCTACCAACTTGGTGTCGTCTGCAAATTTGATGAGTTCCCCATCTATCCCCTCATCCAAATCATTGATGAAGATGTTGAAGAGCATTGGGCCCAGAACAGAGCCCTGGGGCACCCCACTACACACTTCCCTCTATGTAGATGCAGTTCCATTGAAGACCAGATGCTGAATATGGCCGGTGAGCCAGCTACGAATCCATCTGGTGGTGATGCTGTCTAACCCAGATTTTTCTATCTTATCAAGTACTAAGTTGTGGTCTACTTTATCAAATGCCTTACTGAAGTCCAAGTAAATTATATCAACAGCATTCCTCTGGTCCACTAATTTTGTCACCTGGTCAAAGAATGCAATAAGATTTGTCTGGCATGATTTGTTTTTGACAAACTCATGTTGGCTTTTGGAAATGACTTTGTTTGCCTCTAGGTGTTCGCTGATTCATTGCTTGATTATCTTTTCCAAGATCTTCCCAGGTATGGAGGTCAGGCTGACAGGTCTGTAGTTTCCTGGATCCATTTTTTCCCCTTTTTTGAAGATGGAACTACATCAGCTCTTTTCCAGTCCTCTGGAAGTTCCCCAGTGCTCCAGGATCTTTGAAAGATATAGTTCAGTGGTTCTGAGATCACACCTGCCAGTTCCTTCATAATCTTGGGGTGTAATCCATCTGGTCCTGGTGATTTGAACCCATCTAGGCTGGACAGGTGCTCACTTACCATTTTCTTGCCTATCTTAACTTGTGTTTCTATTCTGTTTTTTATGGTACTGTTTTTGATAGGTTGGACTGTTTTTTCCCTTTGTGTAAAGACAGATGCAAAAAAGGAGTTAAATAGTTCTGCTTTCTCCCTGTTGCTTGTCACCTTCTTGCCACTTTCCCCCACTAATGGACTAATCATTTCCTTCACTTTTTTCTTGTTTTTTACATGTTGAAAGAAGCTTTTTTTTGTTATATATTGACTTTGGTCACAAGCCTTAGTTCATTTTGAGCCTTAGCTTTCCTCACTTCATCTTTGCAGGCTCGGGCTATTTGCTGATATTCTGCCTTAGTTATGTGCCCCTCTTTCCACTTTCTATACTTGTCCTTTTTGTCTTTGTCTTTCAATTTATCATTATCATTATGATTGCCACCACTTCTACGTGGGGCAAACATCACGTCAATTAAAAACCAGGGTCCACAAGCACCGCCTAGCAGTCAAACGCCATGATCCCAAATCTTTAATGACACCAAACAGCACCAGTTTGATTGGAGCAACACAAAAATCGTCGGCCACGCGACCACCTGCCACGCTCGTAAGTTCATTGAAGGCGGGCACTCCACAAGCAATTCCATCCGCAGACACATCAAACCTACAGCCAGCCTACGAACCCCTCATGATCCAAATCAACCACATGTCAAAGTTCCGATTAATGAAACACTTCAAAGAACTTCCAGGCATTGTTTATCCTAAAAAGTCTTTAATTGTGTAACAAAGTGTCGGCACAGCATGGAGGATGCCAAGATCTGAATTCCCCTCCCCTGGGCACATAATATTCCAGCCTGCTTCCCTCCTCTTATTTGTAGTCTTAAATCACGTTCTCCAATTAGTTTGAAGGGCAAAGTTTCCCTTCCGTTCTGTAGCCCGCCGGTTTCTTATCTTAACTAATCCCCACACACATTCTTTCTCCTCCCCTCCCAGCATCATCTAATTTAACTCTAAAAATACCACACAGCTTATACAGAGAGCGGCTGCCTCTTTATATATCGTCAAAGCAAGAACATCCAATGTTAGCAGCGTTGACACCGCACAGCCAACCAGAGACAGTACTGACCCACAACCATCCCACGCAAGCCCCCCTCCTCCTCCCACCAGCAGTTCACCTCCCAGTGACCCTAACCTCCCCATCACAAGGCCCATCACCGGCCTCTCACCGATGACTCACCCATGACCCACTGATAAGTCACACCCTCCAACAACCCTGATCTGAAGCAACCTCCCTATCCCAAGGCCCATCCCAAAGCCTCCCTCTGATGACTCATCACAAGACCCTCACTCGACAGCCCCACACCTGAAGCCCTTACAAACAGAAGAGCACTGACACAGACATCCCCCTAAACGCCACTGAAGATGTTACTTAGCCTGGCAACGAAACGTTTGCAAACCAACCCGCAAGCTCGGAGAACGAAACTTCACCCTCCGTTTCTTAATTTTCAGGTCAACCCTTGGATCCTTTGTTGCCGGTCACCAATGCTTTCTTCAATTTGATAGCCGTCTTGGTATTTGGGTACCGATTCTCCCTGGAAGATGAAAACTTCCGGAAACTAACAGAAAGCCTAAGTTTTAGCTCAAAATTTACGGGTAGCTTCTTCCATGTGGTGAGTAAAACTTTTATTTTCTTACTAGATACGATTCAGATCGGTCGAAAAGCCTATATATTACGGTGGCCTAAAAACCTATGCAGGTGATCCTCAACTTATGAACACAACTGTGCCCAAAATTTCTGCGGTTAAGCAAGACAGCAATTAACCGAGCCTTGCCCCATTTTAACAATCTTTCTGGCCCACGCTCGTTAAGTGAATCGCTGCAAGTTGTTAAACGAGTAACAGGGTTAAGTAAATCTGGCTTCCCCCTGTGCTGGTCAGAAGGTCACATAACACGTGATCCAGATGACCCCAGGACACTGCAACCGTCGTCAATATGAAACCAGTGGCCAAGCGTCTGAATCCTGATCACGTGACCACGGGGATGGTGCAATGGTTGTAAGTGTGAAAAATGGCCACCAGTCACTTTTTTTCAGTGCCGTTGTAACTTCGAACAGTCACTAAACAGATAACCCCTCGCCCTCCTGGAGGAGGGGCCTGCAGCAGCTTCCAAAGGTGGTCAAAACAGGCAAAATGGGGAATGGATGATCTTGGTAAGGCCTTGGTAAGGCCACACTTGGAATACTGCATCCAGTTTTGGTCACCAAGATGTAAAAAAGATGTTGAGACTCTAGAAAGAGTACAGAGAAGAGCAACAAAGACGATTAGGGTCCCGGAGGCTAAAACATATAAGGAACGGTTGCTGGAATTGGGTATGTCTCGTTTAATGAAGAGGGGGGGACATGATAGCAGTGTTCCAATATCTCAGGGGCTGCCCCAGAGAAGAGGGAGTCAAGCTATTCTCCAAAGCCCCTGAAGGCAGGACAAGAAGCAACGGATGGAAACTAATCAAGGAGAGAAGCAACCTAGAACTAAGGAGAAACTTCCTGACAGTTAGAATAATTAACCAGTGGAACAACCTGCCTCCAGAAGCGGTGAATGCTCCAACACTGGAGGTTTTTAAGAAGAGACTGGACAGCCATTTGTCCGAAATGGTATAGGGTTTCCTGCCTGAGCAGGGGTTGTACTAGATGACCTCCAAGGTCCCTTCCATCATCATCATCATCATCATCATCATCATCATCATCATCATCATCATCATCATCATCATCATTATTATTATTATTATTATTATTATTATTATTATTATTATTATTATTATTATTATTATTATTATTATTATTATTATTATTATTATTATTATCTAACACAGGGGTCTCCAACCTTGGCTACTTTTAAGACTTGTGGACTTCAACTCCCAGAATTCCTCAGCCTTGTGGGAGTTGAAGTCCACAAGTCTTAAAGTTGCCAAGGTTGGAGACCCCTGATCTAAGATCTATCCCTTTGTAGGTGCAAGGTTCCCCTGTGCAAAAAGGAGTAGGGATTGGTAGCCCAGGGGTCTTGATAGTGTTATTGTCAATGCTGCTAACATTGGATATTCCTGCTCTGACAACTGATGAAAATGCAGCTGTTTTCTCGTTTAACATGCTTTTCTTTACTTTTAGAATTCAGGTGCAGCGGGGGGGGGGGATTGGGATGTAAGCTCAGTAAGTCATAATAATAACGCTGCCGTGGGAACTCAACTCAACATTTTGGCGGGCTGAGGAGAAAGCCCGTGCTTGAAGTTAATGGGGGAATGTGTTTTCTGACAGTTTATTGGGGGTGGGAATTATACTTTGTTACTTTGTCTCAGGGGGAAGGGAATTTAGTTATTGGGTTCAACTATGTAGTGCCGATACTTTGTTTCCCGAATAAATGTTTTTTAAGGAAGAATTTTACTTCGAAGTTCTTTTGATGGGTTTCATCTATTGGAATCATGACATTTATGAATAGAATAGAATAGAATAGAATAGAATAGAATAGAATAGAATAGAATAGAATAGAATAGAATAGAATAGAATAGAGCTGGAAGGGACCTTGGAGGTCTTCTAGTCCAGCCCCCTGCTCAAGCAGGAGAACTTATATCGTCTCAGACAAGTGAATGTCTGGTCTCTTCTTAAAAATCTCCAGTGATGGAGCGCCCACGATTTCTGGGGGCAAGCTGTTCCACTGCTTGATTGTCCTCACTGTCAGGAAGTTTCTCCTTAGTTCTAGGTTGCTTCTCTCTTTGATCAGTTTCCAACCATTGTTTCTCATCCTTCCCTCTGGTGCTTTGATGAACAACCTGGCCCCCTCTGCCCTGTGGCAGCCCCTCAAGGGTTGCCACAAGGCAGAGGGGGCCAGCTTGTTCACCAAAGCTATCTGCTATCATGTCTCCCCTATTTCCTCTTCTCTTTAGGCTAGCCAAACCCAAGTCCCGCAGCCGTTCTTCGTATGTTTTAGTCTCCAGGCCTTGGATCTTCTTAGTTGCTCTTCTCTGAATTTTTTCCAAACTCTCAAAGTCTTTTTTGTGATACGGTGACCAAAATTGGCTGCAGTATTCCAGGTGTGGTCTCACTAGGGTTTTAGTCATCTACAACATACAGTGTAAGAACTGCAACAACCACTATGTAGGACAAACAGGCAGAAGACTGGCAGAACGCATCCACAAACACCAACTGGCAGTCAAAAGGCATGAGGAAAATGCTTTAATTTCACAACATGTAGACAGATTTAATCATAGTTTTAATTGGGAAAATGTGACACTCCCAGACGCCAGGGGCTTTCTAGAAGCCTGGCACTCTGACAAATCAGCCATCAATAGACACATTAACAGCATCTGTTGATTATGCAAAAAAGACAATCAACCAGCCCAAAAGAGAAAAAGACTCCAGCAGGAATCAGCACTCAGATCAGCATTGATTCACTCCAAGGTCAACTTCACACCAGAATATAAACTGATAGAAACAGCACTCCTTGCTAGCACTGATGATGTTACCTAGTTAGGGAAATGAAACATTTGCAAGAAAACAAGCAAGCTTAGAGAGCACCAAGGACCCCTCATTAGTAGCCATGTCCACCACTTGGCTTGCATTGGCCTCCTTCATAGATGCCATGGCCCACAAGCAATGGTCCGGTCCGTGTCAGCAAAAAGTTTAATTGCAAGGAGTAGAAACTAGATTGTATCATGATAACCGTGACAATGACTTTATTCTCTTTTAGCTGTATGAAGTGCTTCCCTGGCTGATGCGACGCATTCCTGGGCCTCATCAAACGACACTGTCCCACATTAAGTTTATCTATGATCTGGCAAAGGAGGAGATAGAGAAGCACAAGGAAAATCAGTCCTTGCACGAACCTCGGGATTTCATTGATTACTATCTTTCTCAGCTTAAGAGAGTGAGTATCATCCCTCACTGGAACTCTTCCTTTACTTATTTATGGAGCCTAAGCAACAGCCCAACCATTTGAACAGTGTACTGCAATTGCATCGTTCAGCTTACTCTCTCCCCCTCCTCCTCCGAACTGCCTTTACGGTACAGGTAGACCTGGACTTATCGCCACAACTGAGCCCCAAATTTCTGTCCTTAAGTGAAACATTTTCTGAAGTGAATTTCGCCCTATTTTACAACCTTTCTTGCCACAGTCGTTAACGAAATCACTGCAGTTGTGAAGCTGTGAACTTAAGAAGATTGTTAAGTTGAATCTGTCTTCCCCGTTGACTTGGCTGGTCAAGCGGAGTCATTTACGACCTTTTTTTTAAAAAAAAATCACAGTTGTTAAGTGAATTGCTGCAGTTAAGTGAATCCATGCAGTTGTTAAGTGAATCCAGCTTCCCCGTTGACTTGGCTCGTCAGAAAGTCCCAAAAGATGATCACATGATCCCGGGGGACACTGTAAGCGTCATAAGTATGTGAGCCAGTTTCCAAGCATCTGAATTTTGACCGCGTGACCCCCGGGGATGCTGCAATTTGGGTCCTATGTGTGAAAAGTGGAGAAGCCAAATTCACTTAACAGCCATGCTACTAACATAAGAACTGCAGTGATTCACTTAACAGCGGTGGCAAGAAAAGTCGTAAAATTGGGCAAATGTCTCACTTAACAAATGTCTCATTTAGCAACATAAACTGGGGGCTCAGTTGCAGTTGTAAATCGAGGATCATCTGTACAGCTGCGTGCCCTGCTATGACTAAAGCATAACAGCTACAGAGCCATCGTCAGATTTTCTCCACCTCATGTTTTATTTGTCTATGATCTATCTGTCCTTCTAGACTGCTGGGTATTGACGTCTCTTGACGATCCACAATATAAAAATGAAACAGTAAAGATTATGAAGTTTTCAGGTATGCGTTCTTTTGAGTCAATCTTGGCTCCTGGTGACCACCCGGATACATTTTCCTGGCAAGGTTTGAGAAGTGGTTGGCTGTTGCTTCCTTCATAGGGCTGAGAGAAGGCGGCTGGCACGTTTTCCCCAGCTTCTAGCCTAGTGCCTTAACTGTGACATCAAGCGGGTTCTTGATCTTTTACGAGGCAGATATAATCCAGTCAAAAGCAAGATCATTAAAAACAGGGTGAAATTACCGCCCATTTAAAGCCCGTCTTAACGTCCTTAACAAACGTTAGTTCTCATTGCTCCCATTTGCAATAGGAATGGCACTTAGACTTCATAACCATCATAAATACCTGCCAGTTGCCAAGTGCCCAAATTGCGATCATGTGATTCTGGAGACACTGCAGCAATGTAAGTGAGAGGACCAGCCATAAGTCACTTCTTGAGTGGCATTTTAACTTTGAACGGTTCCAGAATAGAATAGAATAGAATAGAATAGAATAGAATAGAATAGAATAGAATAGAATAGAATAGAATAGAATAGAATAGAATAGAATAGAATAGAATAGAATATGGAATGGAATGGAATGGAATGGAATGGAATGGAATGGAATAGAATAGAATAGAATAGAATAGAATAGAATAGAATAGAATAGAATAGAATAGAATAGAATAGAATAGAATATGGAATGGAATGGAATGGAATGGAATGGAATGGAATGGAATGGAATGGAATAGAGCTGGAAGGGACCTTGGAGGTCTTTTAGTCCAGCCCCCTGCTCAAGCAGGAGAACCTATACCATCTCAGACAGGTGATTGTCTAGTGTCTCTTCTTAAAAATTTCCAGTAATGGAGCGCCCACGATTTCTGGGGGTAAGCTGTTCCACTGGTTGATTGTCCTCACTGTCAGGAAGTTTCTCCTTAGTTCCAGATTGCTTCTCTCCTTGATCAGTTTCATCCATTGTTTCTTGTCCTTCCCTCTGGTGGTCTGGTGAACAGCCTGGCCCTTCTGCCTTGTGGCAGTCCCTCAGATACTGGAACACTGCTATCATGTCTCCCCTATTTTTTCTTCTCTTCAGACTAGCCAAACCCAAGTCCCGCAGCCGTTCTTCGTATGTTTTGGCCTTCAGGCCTTTGATCATCTTAGTTGCTCTTCTCTGAATTTTTTTCCAAACTCTGAACATTTTTTTGGTGATATGGTGACCAAAATTGGCTGCAGTATTCCAGGGGTGGTCTCACTAGGGTTTTATGAAGCGGTACTAGTACTTCGTGTGATCTTGATTCTATGCCTTTCTTTATACAACCCAGGATTGTATTAGTTTTTTTGGTAAGTGAAGGACTGCTTGTATTGCTGTGCAGGAAACTTACATGGTCATCACCATAAAGTCGCAAGGATTTGAGCTTTTTACTTTGGGCTTTTACTTTAAAAAAAAAACCATTTCCCTTTTCCTCTTCAAGCAAATCTGACTATTGTCATCCCATTCTTGTCAAAGAGGTAAAGAGGTATAAGTAACGTATCTATGAAGCTCCACACCGATGGGCAAGATCAAAGAAGCAAGAACTGCATAGATTTTAGTAAGGTTTTGTTAATGCTCATCTGGTAAATATAGACACGTAGAAAACTATAAATGGAAATTCCCAGCATTCTTGTTAGTAAGTCTCTTTGAAGGCTCTGAAATCTTCTTCCCAGGTATCTTGCACCTGGGAAGGCAAAATGTTGATGTTAATGAGATAAACTGCCTATTGCCTCACCTACTATCTGTTTTCATATCTAACTTCCCTTCCATTCCTCTCCAAGCCTCCTCACAATTTCTCACATCACCTTGTAGTTGTAAATGTCCTCCTAACTAAAAACCAAGGTCTGATGTCCCTTTTTAGACAGGAGAAGAATGTGGCCTCATTCATACTCCTTGATATCTCAGTAGAGTTTGCTACAACTGACTTTGATTTTTCTTTAAAGCTCTTGATAGGTTTGGAACTGGAGGTTTGTACAGTACAGTGGTCTGGATCCCCCCTCATTGGATCACTTTGAGAAAAAGTTGACAAAGACATTTGTCTTGGTCTATTGGCAATTGAAATATATCTTAAGGACAATCCTAGTGGTGTGTCCTATTAGACAGTCCTAGTGGACAATATTAAATATAAGCCAGCAGTGTGCAGCTGCCACCAAAAAAGCTAATGGAATCCATGGTCGCATAAATAGAGAGATAGACTCAAGATCATGTGAAGTATTAGTACTGCTTTATAAAACCTTAGTAAGAGCACATCTGGAATCCTTCGTCCAGTTTTGGTCACCTCATTATAAAAAAGATGTTGAGACTTTGGAAAGAGTGCAGAGAAGAACAACTAGGATGATTAAGGGCCTGGAGACTAAAACATATGAAGAACAGTTTCAGCAACTGGAGATGTCTAGTCTAGTGAAAAGACTAGAAAACCTCCAAGGTCCTTTCCAATTCTATTATTCAGTATTCTGTATTTTGCCTATCACATGAATAATCTCTAACCATGTCAGTCATTGGATCCTAGCTATCTCAGAAAAAGCTAGATGGGATTTAGCACTTGGATGGGAGATCTCTGGGAGATCCCAGGTCAGTAGGCTACACTGAAAAGTTTAAAAATAATCCGGAAGAAAGACAGTGGTTTACCAAAATGGTTACAGGAAAATTATGTTTCTATGTAATCACTTAATTACACACGTTAGCAAAGTAGTGTTTAGGATGATTCAATGCAGATTAGAATTCAAATTAGAAAAGAGGTGCCAGGTGTCCCAGCTAGCTTTAGAAAAGGTCAAGGAACATGAGACATTACAGGTATTCCTTGATTTACAGCAGTTCATTTAGTGACCGTTTGAAGTCGCCACGGCACTGAAAAAAGTGATACGACCGTTTTTCACCCTTGCGGCCGTTGCAGCCTCCCTGTGGATGCATTACAAAGTGTGGGGCTTTGATCATACGGTCGCATCCACCATTTTGACTTTTCTGCTTCCCTGAAAGGAGTAGGTCCAGTTTCGGAAAGGGATCCTAGAGAAGCTTCAAAATGATCTTCTTTTTCTGTCTCCCCGTTAATGGGCGTTATGGATTACCATCCCAGCTCAAAACTCTTTGCAGACATGCTTCTCTACGAAAATGTTGATCTCTACCTTCCTTCTAATGGTATTTCTTTTTTTTTTTAACAATCTGAACAGAGCAAGGATGATCCCAACAATACCTATGATGAGGATAATCTGGCTGAGTGCATTGTTGATTTTTTCATAGCTGGGACGGAGACGAGTGCCACCAGTTTGCAATGGGCACTGCTTTTCGTCAGCAATCATCCAGATGTCCAAGGTGAGAGCTACGTAATTAAAGAGGTGAACTTCATTCCACAGGGAGGAACTTATGTTCTGTAGCAAGGAGTGGCCAACACAGTGCTGGGCTGCATTAACAGAGGGATAAAATCAAGATCACGAGAAGTGTTAATACCACTTTACAATGCCTTGGTAAGGCCACACTTGGAATACTGCATCCAGTTTTGGTCACCACGATGTAAAAAAGATGTCGAGACTCTAGAAAGAGTGCAGAGAAGAGCAACAAAGATGATTAGGGGACTGGAGGCTAAAGCATATAAGGAACGGCTGCTGGAATTGTGTATGTCTAATTTAATGAAGAGAAGGACGAGGGGGGACATGATAGCAGTGTTCCAATATCTCAGGGGCTGCCCCAAAGAAGAGGGAGTCAAGCTATTCTCCAAAGGGCCTGAAGGCAGGACAAGAAGCAACGGATGGAAACTAATCAAGGAGAGAAGCAACCTAGAACTAAGGAGAAACTTCCTGACAGTTAGAACAATTAACCAGTGGAACAACCTGCCTCCAGAAGCGGTGAATGCTCCAACACTGGAAGTTTTTAAGAAGAGACTGGACAGCCATTTGTCCGAAATGGTATAGGGTTTCCTGCCTGAGCAGGGGGTTGGACTAGATGACCTCCAAGGTCCCTTCCAACTTTATTATTATTATTATTATTATTATTAACAGCTAAAATAAGGAAATTTGGGAAAGGATGCCCTGGAGCCTTAATCATCCAAGTTAGACATTTAATGGAATCTATTTCAAGCAGGATGTATTTATTTATTTTTTGATTTGAGAAGCATTAGGAGACAGAGGGATAACGTCGTTATTCTATATATCCAAAGAGGGAAGGGGTATACCGCATCTCCTTCTGTACAGTCAATTTTGATACATATTCTGCGTAACTACGTTTAGTGGAATTTTAGACGTGTCTACCGACATATGGGCCCTATTGAATTCAGTGAATTCTCACACCTAATCTGGAATAGGATTGAAATCTTAACTCCTGTAAATTCAAGTGCTATTTTATGTATTTTTTTTGCCATACACTACCACATCATCATCACAATTTTCCTTGCTTAATATGTAATGATTGGCAGTACTTAATTTATTAACCCTGTTTTCTTTTTAGACGAGTGCGTATGTAAGAGAGATGTTTTTAAACATACGGTTCGTATTTGTAAAGGATACCTGTATAGGTTATCATACCCTCAGAAAGGATTTATTAAAATCAAGTTTAAATATAACTACTCGACAATAATCTGGAAGGAAAAGGTGAACCTAACCTTCTTATTTTGAGCCGTGGTGGCTCAGTGGTTAAATGCAGTACTGCAGGCTAATTCTGCCGACTGCCAAACGTTCGGCAGTTCGAGTCTCACCGGCTCAAGGTCGATTCAGCCTTCCATCCACCCGAGGTCGGTAAAATGAGGACCCAGATTGTTGGGGGCAATATGGTGTCTCTGTAAACAGCTTAGAAAGGGCTGTAAAGCACTGTGAAGGGGTATATAAGTCTAAGTGCTATGGCTATTCTATTTTATCCCCAGTCTGATCTGCACAATGAATTCCACTCTTTTACTGTACTTGTGCCTCTTACCAAAATGACCATGGTTCTTTCCCCGGTATTTTTACATGGTTCTTATTAAAAGATTTTTTTTTTTCTTAATATAAAAAGCAAATGAAAATAAAGACAATGGAAAAAATGGAAAAGGGAAAGGGGAAAAAGAACAAAGCGAAGGGGGGAAAAAAGATAGAAAAAGCAGGGACGTCCAACTTCTTTCAGTGTGGCAAGATGCATAATATAACCTCAGTTTTATTTTATAAAACAATAAACACTAGCCATTTCTATAACAATAACCTACCTGATTGTCAAAAGCCGAAATCAGTTTCATTTTTTTTCTCATTTGAAAAAAATATTTAGAAGACTGACAACATCTTCTAAAGCCCTCCAGTGATTAGTATGATGAAATAAGTCAGTGGTGGTGAACCTATGGCACGCGTGCCAGAGGCGGCACTCAGAGCCCTCTCTGTGGGCATGCGCGCTGTTGCCCCACCCTGCCTCCCCCTGTGGCCTCCTCCTCACCAGCAGCCCCCCTGGAGGAGAGTTGCCCCCGGGCGCGGTCCGCGCAGAGCAGCGCAGCCAAGGACATGGCAACCGGGCAGCCGGGGCAAGACTCTACCTTTGCGCCCCGTGGTGTGCAGATGATGCTGCAGGGCGCGGGTGGAGGGTGTGGCCGCTTTGGCGCTACAGGGCTGCCTGGGCGATCGGCGGGCTGTGGAGGTGGTAGGTGGCCCTGCGGGAGGGCGGGGCGGAGGTGGAGCGGGCGGGGCGGGCAGGGGCAGGAGTGGAGTAGGCGGGGCAGGAGCGGAGTGGGGGCGTGGCGTTTTTTGGGCACTCGGTGTCTAAAAGGTTCGCCATCACTGAAATAAGTCATGTAGCTCACACAGTCCCTCTCACCTCACAGGGTTATTGTGGGGAAACCAGGAGGAGAAAGGTGTGTGGGATATGTTCACCACCTTGAGTTATTTGTAAAAATAATAATGTTGGGATACAAATGAATAAATAAATAAATATAAGTTGAAGTCATAGCTAGAGAAACCATTTTGTTCTCTTGTCTTCCTCAGATAAAGTGTACAAGGAGATACAAAATGTTTGTTCCTCGGGCTTAATTTGCTATCGGGATCGAAAGAAACTGCCCTATACCAATGCTGTGATTCATGAGCTCCAGCGGATCAATTATGTCTTAAGTTTTGGTATTGCCAGAAGATGCAAGAAGGATGTGAACATACTTGGTTTTTACATTCCAAAGGTACAGATAATTTATACCATTACAGTCCTGTATCGAAGGGTGCTCTTTTAGATATATGTTTAGATATTTAATAATATAATAATAACAATAATTTAATAGATACTTAGATCTATCTTTTAGATACTTAGGAATTTCTGATCTGGCACAGAATCTGAAAGGTGAGAAATTCTTTTCCTTCTCCTCCCAGAGATCTGAAGAGCAAGAAACTATAATATGCTAGCTATAAGTCATCATCAATTTGTATTGTCATTTGGGATGAAATTTTAGACTCCCAAACCAATGTTTGAGATATCGCATGATGCAGAGAAGTAAAATTTCAAAAAAATGTTGCGGGAACTAACATTTCAGTGTGCTGTACTAAAAAAAAAAAAATTGGATTCCAAAGTTGAAGAGAAGTTACTGATGCGAAATAAATGCCATATGCTAATGTACAATTATTTGAATAAAATTCTCTTCAACGTATGACAATTTCAGAATGTTATGCCCATTTTCAGTGCAACTTTCTGATTTTCCATCTCTCAGGACAGGGGTAGGCAACCTTGGCTCTTTCATGACTCGTGGACTTCAACTCCCAGAATTCCTGAGCCAGGAATTGGGACATGCCCATTTTTCACATGACCGTTGCAGCATCCCCATGGTCACATGATCAAAATTTGGAAGCTTGGCAACTAGTTCCTATTTATGACCGTTGCAGTATCCTGGGCTTACGTGAGCACCTTTTGTGACCTTCTGACAAGCAAAGTCAATGCGGGAAGCCCGATTCATTTTACAACCCGGTTACCAACTTAAATGATTGCAGTGACTCCTTTAACACAGGGGTCTTCAAACTTGACCATTTTATGACTTGTGGACTTCAACTCTCAGAATTCCTCAGCCAGGCACGCCTGGCTGAGGAATTCTGAAAGTTGAAGTCCACAAGTCATAAAAGGGCCAAGTTTGAAGACCCCTGCTTTAACAACTGTGGCAAGAAAAGTTGTGAAATGGGAGAAAACACACTTAACAACTGTCTTGTTTAGCAACAGAAATTTTGGGCTCAATTGTGGTTGTATACATTGGCTAATAATTCCCTGTGAGCAGAACACCTAAGCTTGTAAGCATGTCAATGTGTCCATGGCTATGCCAACCTGGTATTTGAAGAGAGTTGAGAATGTTACAACGGTCTGAATTAGTTTCATGCATACTTGATACCGGAATCAGAAAGATTGGAAGATGGAAATGCTGGTTGTCAGGAAGCAATCTAAAGTATTATTGTACTTTTTTTTCTTGGTCAATAAAATAATATTGCCATGACCATTTGACGGGGATGTTGGCTGTCACAAACGCTCTGTAATTTCAGTCATATCCCTGAAAGACATTCTGGTTAAGAATAGAATAGTGTCATGTTGACTTAGAACAGGAGTCTTCAAACTTGACCCTTTTAATAATAATAATAAAGTTGGAAGGGACCTTGGAGGTCATCTAGTCCAACCCCCTGCTCTGGCAGAAAACCCTATACCATTTCGGACAAATGGCTGTCCAGTCTCTTCTTAAAAACTTCCAGTGTTGGCGCATTCACCGCTTCTGGGGGCAGGTTGTTCCACTGGTTAATTGTTCTAACTGTCAGGAACTTTCTCCTTAGTTCTAGGTTGCTTCTCTCCTTGATTAGTTTCCATCCGTTGCTTCTTGTCCTGCCCTCAGGTGCCTTGGAGAATAGCTTGACTCCCTCTTCTTTGTAGCAGCCCCTGAGATATTGGAAGACTGCTATCATGTCCCCCCTTGTCCTTCTCTTCATTAAACTAGACATACCCAATTCCAGTTCCTTATATGTTTTAGCCTCCAGTCCCCTAATCATCTTTGCTGCTCTTCTCTGCACTCTTTCTAGAGTCTCAATGTCCTTTTTACATCGTGGTGACCAAAACTGGATGCAGCATTCCAAGTGTGGCCTTACCAAAGCATTGTAAAGTAGTATTAGCACTTCACGTGATCTTGATTCTGTCCCTCTGTTAATGCAGCCTAGCACTGTGGACTTCACACTGTGGACTCATGACTTGTGGACTTCAACTCCCAGAATTCCTCAGCCAGCGTCATAAAAGGGCCAGGTTTGAAGACCTCTGACTTGGAAACATTCTGATAGAGTTGCTTTTTCCTTACAGGGGTCTATAATTGTACCGGATCTCCGCTCAGTTCTTCTTGATCCCATGCAGTGGGAGACCCCTGAAAAATTCAACCCCAATCACTTTTTGGACAAAGATGGACATTTTGTGGCGAGGGAAGAATTCCTTCCATTCGGAGCAGGTAAAAGTCTTTCGTGCTCTAACTCTAACCTTAAGGCCTGGAAAGTAGCATAAATGACATCCTGCTGTTTCAAAGCTTCCCTTTGTGGCCATTAGGCAGCCTCTGAGCCCTGTCTTTACGGCTCCAGAGCCAACATGTTTGCCACACGTTTCTTTTCTTTTTTAAATATATTTTATTATTTTTATGGGGATAAAAAGGGGAAGGGTGGGTAAAGGTATAACATAGGGTGAAAAAACAAGGATTAGACCAGGGGTAGGGATAGATACAATAATGGGGTTACCCCCAACAGTAAATCAACGCTTTAGCAAAGCAGACTATCGTCCGGGTATACGTATTAAATGTGCATAGTTAACATAATGCTAAAAAGCTATAGTAAATAAATTTGTCACTAATAATAATAAAAACTTAACCAATACATATCATTCATTCTATAAATAACAATAATCAGTATACTATTAATAATATATTACTAACTAAATATAGTTACATATAAATACCAGTATATTGCTTATTAATTATAATTACTTATCATTAAAAGTAGACATCTGACATAGAGGTTAAAAAATAATAATAAAAAAAATACATCGTTTATCTTATTTAATTTCATGACCTTTTTTCGTTCTGTCGTATTGCTAACCATTGATGGAATTTTTCCCATGTTTTAAAGTAAATTGTGTTTTCTTAATGTCAAACGTATTACAGGTAGTCCTCAGTTTATAACTATTCGTTCAAAGTGACATCACTGAAAAAAGCGACTGAACAACTGCAAGATTCACTCCACAACTGCTTAACAACCGTGGCAAAAAAAGGAAAAAAGTCATAAAATGGGGCGCAAGTCGCTTAGGTGTCTGACTTAGCAATGGAAGTTTTGGGGGCGCAGTTGTGGTCATAAGGCGAGGAGTATCTGTATTGATAGGGACAACTGCTCAGAACAATATATCAGTTAATTTCTTACTTGCCGCTGTGTTCTGTTTCCTCTTCACAGGGGCACGTATATGTTTGGGGGAGCAGATGGCGAAGATGGAGATTTTCATTGTCTTTACCAGCTTGCTGAGGAACTTCCGGTTTCAGCTGCCTAAAGGAGTTAAACAACTCAGAGAAGATCCTATAAATGGGCTTACAGTGCATCCCCATTCTTTTAAAGTCTGTGCTATTCCCCGCCACAATTCATTGTAAATATCCAAATAACGATCGTTGCTTATTTATTACTGTGAAATTCTAAATCTCTGATTGGTCTTAGAATAGAATAGAGCTGGAAGGGACCTTGGAGGTCTGCTAATCCAGCCCCCCTCTCAAGCAGGAGAACCTACACCATCTCAGACAAGTGATTGTCTAGTAACTACGTTAATATGAGACAGCTGACTACAACATCCTTCCATTCCCTAAACTACAGGCACTGGAGTCAGGAATATCCTAATTAGTCAATCCAGAATCATTGTGCAGAAGATGGGAGTCTGGCATCTCCCTTCTCGTGTCTTGATGCTTTCCTTCGGGGCGAAAAATAATTGAAAAAAAAAAGCCACCACCCACAGTAGTATGATGGGGTTGAGTTGTAGAGGCTGTACTCAATCCTCCAGACCTGTTTTGACCTTCCTTGTGGCTGCTACGAGATGACAATGGGAATGGCCACAAAGATGGAGTGCCTAGAGATACCCTTTGGGAAATTGTCTATGGAGATTCTCAGTCATCTAGGTCATGGTTTTACTAAAGGTGCTTTTTCAAAAGGCAATTGGACTCCCCCCCCCCGAAGACATTTTGCTTCTCATCCAAGAAGCTTCTTTAGTTCTGACTCAATGGTGGTGGATGGAAGGATTTATATCCTTTGCAGTCATCTGGTCCTTAGCACTCTTTCTGAGAGTCATTGAGGCCAGCTGGAGGTTCATCTGTGCCCTCAGGGTCACCTGAATAGTGCAAATGGGTGCACAAAGAAAATCCAGTTGCCTTTTGAAGAAGCACCTTTGGGACCTTTGGGAAATTGTTCTCGCCAGAGATAGGGGAATGGTTCACCGTGCTTGGATGATATGACTATCCAGGGAGAATTTAGTTCAATCCCCTAAAGTCTTGTGGTTCTGCAGAGCTAAATGTAACCCCATCAGAGGTAATGAGCTGGGTCAATTGAGCTAGTGTTTGCATCCCTACCATCTTCCCTTCCCATGATATGCAAACAGGGCTGTAAGGTTCAACTGAATCAATGTCACTGAGAGTGCTTCCAGAGGACCAGTTACACAGCTGAGTCAACAGGACTGCCTTCCAGTCAGGGCTTAATTGCTGACCGTTCCACTCTCCCAGCCTATGTCCATGCTGCAAATAAACCTTGTGACTTATTTGGTCACCAGGTACCTCAGGAAGAATGTTGTGTCCTGTTTGTCATTTTATAATCACAATTGTGATTGTTTTTAAGCTAATTTTCTTCAGGTGAAGAAGATACTTTCTCATTGATCAGGGCAACATGACCAGCACCTACCTACCAGAGTCAAAGTGGTGCAGTGATTAAAATGCAGTACTGCAGGTAAACTCTGCCCACAGCCTGGAGTTTGATCCTGATGGGGCTTAGAGAGGGCTGGAAAGCACTGTGAAGCGGTATATAAGTTTAAGTGCTATTGCTTGTGAAGAAAGGAAAGAAGGGAGGAAGGAAGGAAGGAAGGAAGGAAGGAAGGAGAGAAGCAAGCAAGCAAGCCGTAGTGGCGCAGTTATTACAATGCAGTATTGCAGGCTGACTCTGCTCACTGCCAGGAGTTCAATCCTCACTGGCTCAAGATTGACTCACCCTTCCATCCTTCTGAGGTTGGTAAAATGAGGACCCAGATTGCTGAGGGCAATATGCTGACTCTATAAACTGCTTAGAGGGCTGTAAAGTCTAAGTGCTATTCCTGTATAGCACAATTCTAGAAATGTTAAAATAACCTTTATTGTCATTTTTTATATTGTGGGCACAATGGCACACATAAAATAATGAAATTTAGTTGCCCGCTCTCAAAGTGAAACATATACATGACACACACCTAAACATACTATGTACAACATATATATAGGCCCACATCCCTACATATACATAGCAAATAAATATTAAATACTGTCCATCTTGAATATATAACGCAAGGAGGAAGTTTGAGAGTTCGCAAGGTTAATGCTGTATGGAATGAAACTATGGCGGAATCTGGATGTTCTGCTACGGATACCACGAAGCCTCCTCCCAGAAGGTAACAGGGAAAACAGGTTGTGGAGAGGATGTGTAGTGTCCCAGAAAATCTTGCGGGCCCTGCTCAAGCAACGCTTCTGTGCTATGTCCTGGATGGTAGGGAGGGAACTGCCAATGATCTTTTCGGCCATCCTCACCACTCTCTGCACTGCCTTCCTGTCTGAAGCAGTGATGCCTCCAAACCAGACTGTGATGCTGTATGACAGGATGCTCTCGATTGTCCCCCTGCAGAAAGTGGTCAGGACAGGGGAAGGAAGATGTGCTTTTCTCATGCGGCGCAGAAAATGCAGGCGCTGCTGTGCCCGCTTCACCAGTTTCTCACTGTTTAGCGACCAAGTCAGCCTACTCGTTAGCTGCACACCCAGGAATTTGATGCTGGTAACCATCTCCACAGGAGAATCATTAATGCACAGAGAAGTGTGGCTGTGCCTGCCTTTTCTGAAATCAACAATGATCTCTTTGGTTTTTCTTGTATTTAAAACTAGGCTGTTTTCCTTACAACAGTTCACCAACCCCTCAACCTCCTTGCAGTAAGCTTCCACCTTGTCATTCTGAATAAGGCCCACTACTGTTGTATCATCTGCGAACTTCACAATATGGTTGGTGGCAAACCTAGCACAGCAGTCATGGGTCAACAGGGTGAACAGCAGCGGACTTAAGACGCAGCCCTGAGGAGAACCTGTGCTCAAGAAAATGGTATTTGAGGTATTTGTTCCAACTCGCACATATTGGGGCCTGTTGGTAAGAAAATCCAGAATCCAGTTGCACAATGTTCCTTGTAATTCCAGGTCAATGGCACCCACATATAGCCACACATTCTTCCTGTTGAATGAATGAAGTCACACGTAACATGTCATTAGGACTGTTGCTGACAAACGATTGATTTCCAGAATACCTGTCTTTCAAGTACACCACTGCAGTCAAAACTGAACCAGCATTCAGGGCACACTGATCATTTAGTAGCAAGGAATTCTTCAAACAATGTTATATGTATTCATTAAACTAAGCTGAGATACAAGCACCAGCATTTTATTTATTTCATTTTATTTTAAAGGCTTCGTCCTCCATATTACTATGTTCAGGGTGATTATCATGCTTAACATTGTCGTTGTTTGGTTCAATATTTAATATTAAAGCCAGCTTTAATATTAAATCTTGAACCAAACAACGACAATGTTAAGCATGATGATAAAACAGAATTATTGTAACTGAGTCCACCCACTCTGCTGTTTGTCGTTCTCATCTTCTCTTTCACGTTTCCCCAGCATTTTAGACTTTTCAGGAGACCTGGATTTTCACATAATGTATCCAAGATATGATAATTTGAACCTGGTCATTTGTGCCTCAAGTAAGAACTCTGGGTTGATTTGGTCGATAATGCCATTGGTTTGTTTCTTGCCTGTCCATGGTATTTTTCAAGAGTCTTCACCAAAGAGCGTAGGCATCCTGGAAGATCCAACCAAATTATTTTTGGTGAGGAATGCATTAGAATGGGAACAAACTATCTATGGGGGCGATGGGTGTGAATCTGAGTCACAGAGCTTATCTGCGATGAGTAATTAAAGGAAGAGGTTGAAATGTTCCTCAAGGTTTTGGAATGTTATATGTCAAGTAATTGCTCAGCAGGTGTCAAATGAAGTCAGAGACACTGGCACAAACCTGTAGTTTTATATACATAAATATATTTAACGTCTGTATTTACAGCAGACAAGATAGTCAGAAACACAGAAACATCATGAGGTAAATCTTAACAGCATACAGAGCCCACAGAAGAAAAAGGCGGGAAAAAAGGGAAACTCCCCCTTTGCACTCACAGCAACCAATCATAGCGTAGATTGCCTCATGCAGGAGACAGCACTCTCCAACCGATCAACTATTGCTGTGTGTTCTGGCCCATTATACGGGTAGTCCTCGACTTACAACAGTTCATTTAGTGACCGTTCAAAGTTACGATGACGTTAAAAAATGTGACTTATGACCGTTTGTCACAGTTACGACGTTTGCAGCATTCCCATGATCGTGTGATCAAAATTCAGATGCTTGGCAAACCGGTTCATACTTATGACCACTGCTGTGTCCCAAGAGGTCATGTGATTCCCCTCTTGCGACCTTCTGACAAGCAAAGTCAATGGGGAAGCCAGATTCACTTAACAACCGTGGTGCTAACTTATCAACTGCAGTGATTCACTTAACAACAGTGGCAAGAAATGTTGTAAAATGGGGCAAAACTCACTTAACAAATGTCTCACTTAACAATAGAAATTTTGGGCTCAATTGTGGTCATAATTCGAGGACTACCTGTACACTTTACGGTTCCGGCTACTAAATTTAATATCCTAACATTATGGAATTACGGAATATAGGACGAAGGTGGAACGGAGAAGAAAGACCACAGGTTAAACTTTTTTAAAAACAAAAAACAAAAACGGAAAAAACAACAACACCAAAATAGAGATTGAGGTGGAAAAGATGAAAAAGTGACGAGCTGAGGGGTGAAAGATGAATGAGGAACAGAAATGGAAAAACGAGAGTGAACCTATAGGAAAAAAATTGGAATCACACGACATGTTTTACCCGTTCAAATAAAAACTCAGAAGCTGCATTTGTGTAACATGTCACCTTAAACTGTGTCAATCTTAGCTTTCTTCTGCTAAGTGTGCTATGCAAAACGGTCCCTTTGGTTGGGGTTTAAGGAATTAGCCCAGTCTTGAAAAAAAGGTTAATTCAATAACCTGGTTAAGTGTGGTATGTGAATGGAGCAATACTAATGAATTCTCCAGCCACAGCAGCCTGAAAAAAACTCTGAAGATTTAATCAGGTATGGTTTAAGGTGAGGATGCTTATGATTTAATCCTTTGTCATTTCTTTCTTGTTTAGTCTGTCATTTAAAAAAATGTCAATGAAAACCCAATCATCAAAACCAAAAGTATCTAAAAAAAGTTGGACCAAAGTTTGTTAATCTGAAAAGTTTCATCTGAAGGGTTTCCCCACCCACCCCCAATTACTTTTTTTATATATTTTGACTGATGAAGTTTCTTCGATGAGTAACGAAACATCTCAGAATAACAAACTTTGGTCCATTTAACTTTTTAAAGATACTTTTGGCCTGGATGGTTGAGTTTTCATTGACATGCTGCAATATATTTTGGGGAGAAATCCCTGCAGTTGATGTGGCAAGAGTTGGTACATTCCAACGATTCTCTGACTCTCTGCCTATTTTTTTTTTTTTTTGACTGATGAAGTTACGTGGATGAGTAGCGAAATGTCTCAGATTAACAAACTTTGGTCACGATTTTTGCCACGATTTAACCTTTTTTTAGATATTTTGTTTTTTAAAAAAACTTTTTTGTGTAGGGTCTTTGTTTAAATCATTAAAATACAATGTTTCTTAATCAGGGCAATTTAAACAGGTGTCCTATTATTATATAATTATTTCTATAATGCTGGGAAAACATCAAGTGCATTCAAATTAACATAAAAGTAGCTCTTATCAAGTTGTACGAGATGAGTCAACTCTTCAATGCTATACTTTGTCAAAATAGACCTCGCTCAGAAATAACAAAGGAAGTACACAACTTAATGAAAGAGTTCAGGTACCCTATACAGGCAACCTCCAGAGACACAACCACAGGTTTCTGCTATCCAAAATATGCTAACCAGCATATCTGGATAGCTTAGATAGTTTCTCACAATGCTAGAAATTAGATTTAGGGAACAGATGCAAACTGCCCTTCACAAACCAGCAAGCTCCGAGCCCGATGTACATTTAAAAAAAGTGGAAGGAGTTTTGACACTTGCTGGAGAGCTCATTTATAAGTTCCCTTTTTTTTGAAACTGGGTACTTGCTGGAATTCTGTTATAATGCCGACCTTCCTCCTTTATCAGCCGGAAGACTCAAATTGTTTCCCCTTGCATATATATTCCACTTTTGGGGCCTGCCATTCTGCTGGGGGGGAGGGGAAGCTTGGGATAACTTTCGCTTTCTACTTTCCCTCTCCTGCCTTCATCCTTGTGAAAGGAATAGTCTCCCTTATCGGGGAGATGAGACATGAAAGCTGGAGAAGACCTTGAGATGCACGCCACCTGTGCCAGTCACCCGCACATCATACCACCTGTGGATTGGCTGAATTTCAAATGGACCTTATGATTTCGGTGGGAGGAGGAATATTGCTAGCTTAACTATACCGTTTGCGCGGGATTTTCCCCGGATCTCGCCTTGACTTCCTTACTGTCACTGACCCCTAATTAAAGTATCCTTTTGAGACGACGCCTGTTTCAAGAGTTCTGCTTTCTTGGGTGGTTAGCTGAGGTGGGTCCTTACACTTGTTCAACATCTGCCCAAGAACTTTAACATCGATTCCCAATGGAAAGCCAAATGGGTCGCTGAGCGCCCAGTCATAGGAAGACATATAAATGGCCCCACCAAAAGGTGCCAGGCTTTGAATTGCCACAGCATAGTATCCCCTCAATGTGACTGCGGGGTCCCATGTCAAACTCTAGATCATATCATGACTGGCTGTATGCTGAGATTCTAGAAAGAGTGCGGAGAAGAGCAACAAAGATGATTAGGGGACTTAAGGCTAAAACATATGAAGAACAGTTGCCTCCAGAAGTTGTGGGTGCTCCAATACTGGAGGTTTTAAAGAAAAGATTGGCAACCATTTGTCTGAAATGATATAGAGTTTCCTATTGAGCAGGGGGGTGGACTAGAAGACCTCCAAGGTCCCTTCCAATTCTGTTATTCTGAGTGCATATACCAGTCCAGTATCTGATTTTTAAAAAATATATAAATGATGCTGTGTTTCAATGTTTAGATGGCCTAGACACTGGTATTTTAACATAGATCTTTTTAAACATTTATATTTTATTGTGTTTTTACTAGTCTAGGTGAAATGTTAATATATATTGATGGTCCATGTATGGTATGCCATTCGCTAAATAAATAAATCTGTCATAATTTAAGTTTTCCTCCCATTGAATACTAATAACCAGAGCTCTGAGATTCTTGTTCCTTAAATTAAGTGTTTTGAGTCCAGAATACAAGGAAGAAAGATTGATGACTAGAATAGTTGGTCAGTCTGCTTATTTGGATGCCTGAGATAAGTGTTTCTCAGTCTTGAAAATGTGTGGATTTCAAGATGGTGTTTCCAGCACTATCTTTCCTAGAAGCTGACAATTATCCATTAGGATTCCCATCATAATAAGGCAACAGCTCTGCTATTTTGTACACAAAGTCAATGTGCTTAGGCACTTTATAGACAAACTAGACACCCGTGTCTTATTATGTCACCCTTCTTTCCACATACAGGTATTCCTCGACTTACGACCAGAACTGAAATTTTGGTCTCCATTATGGTCATAAGTTGAGGACTACCAGTATAAGGTCTGCAAAACTAGGGACAAACTCCCTGTAGAAACCAGCAAAGCCCAGATAAGTTAGTTTTAAGATTTTCTGCCTCTATAGATAGAGTGTGTTTAAAAGATGTTGTGGAAGAGGAACAGGTTTTACTAGACAAGATTGACACTGATCTGAAAGTGGATTAAAAAAACGACAGGCTTTAAGAATGATATGGAAAAAGATACCACACTGAACATTCAAAAGAAGCTGGCTGATGTCTTAAAAATTAAATGGGACATGCAAAGAAAAACAACAACAGACAGATCCGGCTAATCTTATATTGGATATAGAAACGATGCTTGTTAAAGCTTTGAAGAATTTTGTGAGAAGGGACAAGTCAAGGGACAAGAAGAAACAGTGAAAAGAAACCAAGTTTTAGGACATTATTTGAAGATTGTTCTGTTTGGAGAGAAGAAATTGGTGAGTAAGATAAGATAAGATAAGATAAGATAACCTTTATTGTCATTTTTTTACTGTGGGCACAACAGCACACATCAAAAATGAAATTTAGTTGCCCGCTCTCAAAGTGAAACACATACATGACACACACCTAGACATACTATGAACAACATATGTATAGGCCCACATCCCTACATATACGTAGCAAATAAATATTAAATACTGTCCATCTTGTATATATAACGGAAGGAGGAAGTTTGAGAGTTCGCAAGGTTAATGCTGGATGGAATGAAACTATGGCTGAATCTGGATGTTCTGCTGCGGATACCACGAAGTCCCCTCCTCCCAGAAGGTAATAAGGAAAACAGGTCGTGAAGAGGATGTGTAGCGTCCCAGATAATCTTACGGACCCTGCTCAAGCAACGCTTCTGTGCTATGTCCTGGATGGAAGGGAGGGAACTGCCAATGATCTTTTCTGCTGTCCTCACCACTCTCTGCACCGCCTTCCTATCTGAAGCAGTGATGCCTCCAGTGATGCTATATGACAGGATTGTCCCCCTGTAGAAAGTGGTCAGGACAGGGGAAGGAAGATGTACTTTTCTCATGCGGCGCAGAAAATGCAGGCGCTGCTGTGCCCACTTCACCAGTTTCTCACTGTTGAGTGACCAAAATTGTTAACATTGCAAAATGGGTCTGTACAATGTGTTTATGTGCTATCAGGGTTTTTCCTTTTGAACGGATATGACTCTAATTTTCATAGATGGATATGTTCTTTTGAATGGTTAATAATCTGACAGAGGAAATGGGTATGCAAATTTTTATATCTCAAAACAATTTGATCTTACCAGCTTGGAATGAGACACATCAATTTAACACTTTAAAGAGCTCACCTGGTTTTTCTGTTTGAACAAAAGTTCCACCTTCAAGGGTTATATTTAGAGGATTATTTAGTCATTTGGATTGCATCCATACTGCTGTAGTTTAAAGTCCCTCCTCCTCCTCCTCCTTTTCCTACTCTTACACTGGATAATATCACATGCACTGCTCGGTCTTTAGGTACACAGATAGTTCTCAACTTACAATCATCCATTTAGTGACCGTTCAAAGTTATTATTGCTTCTTTCACTTACTTAAAAAGTTCGAGTATTCAGTTTCTTTCTTTTCTATACCTTAGAAGGGGTGTAGCAGCAACATTAACAATAATAGCCATATTTCCTAGCCATTTAAATGGAGAAATGAGGTTGTTTTCTCACTTTGCTTTCATTCATTATCATTGCAGAACCTGTAACTTGTATGATAAAATCGAATCCCTTAAAAGATTGTGAAATTCACAGTGTTAGTCACATTATCAGTATCTTTCCTTGACGATACCTTTTTAAAATTCCAATCTGGAAGAAGTAATTCCTACCTAAACTCCTTCTATGAGGAAGATGGGCGGTTAAGAAGTTTGATATATGACATCAGTTTGATATATCAACAGGACTGTTTATTTATTTACACACATATGTATACACACATACATACATATCTTATATATACATGTAATAGAAAGACTTGTTGATCAGTGGAATAGCTGACCCTAAACAGGGGAGGACCCCTACTATCTTGAAATTTGCAAAAAGGAATTTGTTTATTACCTATAGTTCAGTAAATTTAGGAGCAGGGGGTTGGGACAAGAAGTCTTCAAAGTCCCTTCCAAATTATACCATCTACAATTCTTGAATTTGTTCTCATGATGTTTTCACCCGGGAGCATTTGTGTGTCATATCACATGTGTGCCGGTTTTGGTTGGGTGTTGGATTGATGAGGTAACACAATGCTTTATTGGAAGCATCCAAGTAAAGCACACTTTCAGATCTTCACACACAAGTCTATTATTGCCACAGCTCTTTTGGTAACCTACGTTTCCTCTTTACTTTACATCTAATTAATGGAGCATCTCCCTCCTATATCATCAATGTGAGACTATCAGAAAAAAGGAACAAAGAATGAAAATAAATCGATCTTACATATCTCAACTGATAACAGTCAACCACAATACCTGCTTACAAAATACCTGCTTATCTTTGGCCTGGATTTTGAACTCACAATGAAGATAATTTTATCTGGGAGCGATAACAGTGGTTGTGCTCGGAACATTTTTGTATTAGGGCTTTCTGTCATCTCAAGCAGCGGATAGCACTTTCCATAAAACCTAAAAAAGATAACCAGCATCTGCATAACCAAACCATCATTCTCTCTCTTCCCACATTTTCACGCTCCACCACAATTTAAATCCTGCTCTAGCTACTCAAGATATCTGATAAAGTCAGTGGCAGCTCTGAAAGTCTATACCTTTTAATTGCATTCATTGGTCAGAAAAAGTGCTACCTAACGGCTGATATTTTACAGACAAGAAAGTGTAACGCCACCCCTGTAGGGACCGCTTAAGTCCAGGCCCTTTCGACCTCCCCTCCAAGTAGCCACCAGCCCAAAGAGGTCTCTCACGTTGGCGCCTCTGCCTAACAGGGCACGTAACACGGTGGTATTCAGTTACGATCGGCAGCCACGCACATGGGGCGGTGATGGCCACTCTCTCTCAATGGTGACTCACTTGGGATGATGGTGGTTGATCTCAGGCAATAAGAACTTACAGGGAAGATGGTAGTCAATCTCTAATAACAACAACTTGCCCAGAACGATGTTAATCAGCCTCTGGTGACGGCAACTTGCCTAGAATGATGGCGCTCAGTCTCTGGTGACAGCAACTTGCCCAGGACGATGTTAATCCGTCTTTGATGACAACTGGCCTAGAATGATGGCAACCAATCTCTGGCGCTGGCAGAAGCCTCTCTTGTCCACTCTCCTCACCCCTCTCTGACCTCACTCCATGTAATCCCTTTTTATCTCCCCCAGCTGATCCTATAAAGAAAAAAAACCCTTACCTCCCACTAAAAGACATATGTCAAACTCTTCCCTAATTCTCCCTCTGCCTAACCTATTCCAATGAGGGAAAGAAATTAAAATTCCCCAAACTACCCTCTCTCCCTCTCTTCATCTGGCCTGCCTGCAATGAAAGAGAAAGAAACAATAAAACTTCACATTTCCCCACCCCTCACACACACTCTCTCTCTCTCTGCCTGACCTGCTTCAAACAAACAGCTCCAACCAGCCACTCTCACCCTCTCTCTCTCTCTCCCTGGCCTGCTTCCAGCAAATGGCTCCAGCAACTACTCTCACCTTCTATCCCTCCCTGCCTGGCCTGCTTCAAGCAAACAGCTCCAGCAAGTACTCTCACTCTCTCTATCCCTCCCCCTTTCGTCCGGCTTGCCTGTAATGAAGCAAAAAAAGCAAACGCGAAAACCCCAGCTTCTTACTCTCTCTTCAATCAGCTGGCTTAGAACAGCAAGCTCCACCAAGCCTTCTCTCTTCCTCCCTTCTATCGGCTTCCTCCTCCTTTTTCTTCCCTCCTCTGAGCCATGCCCCACCGCCAGACCCATGGCAGCTGCCGGAGCTCCTCATCTTCCTGCCTAATCAGCAGGGCTCCTGCAAAGCCTCTCAGCTGGCCCCATTCTCACCCCAACTCCGCTACAAAAGTATGACCAAATCTTTAACCATTGCTTGACATTTGAGACAACCTTGATTGTGGAAAATGAGGCTGTGGATGTAGACCAAATCTATTTATGGCACAGTTTTAGGTTTATGTGACTTAGCAAACCTACACTATGAAGAATGTAGGCAGATTCTTCAGCTAAATTTGGAGATATATCTCAAGGGGATACCCACAAAATTCTGGATGCTGTTCGAGCATAGGGAATATCAGAAAAACATGGTCAGTTAGATGGCTAATTAATCCTCTCTGCACAAGTAGAAACTGTCCATACACCTAGAAATGCTACATCAGAATCCAACTACCACGATAGTGTTGGCAACCTTTCGAAATCCAGAATATGTCCACAGAAAGAAAACAAATAAAAAGGAGAAATAAATAAATAGAAGAAGTAAAAAAAGAAATTAAGAAGAAACCAGAAAAGAAAAAGAAACACCAGGGTAAGCAGGGATCAACACTAGGATTAATATCAGACTGACAATTAAGCAGTAAATAATATCCCAATCAAGGAACTATCAACTCAGACAACTAAATAGTAAACAACAAGGAACTACCAAGAAGAAAACAATGCTCCCACCAACACTGAGAGGGCAACCCATTTATATAAACAGAGTACAAATCCTTTCTCCCTTCTAGCGTTGATGACGTTACCTAGTTGGGTAACGAAACATCTTCAAGAAAACCATCAAGCTCAGAGAGCACCAAGAACCCCACAAAAAGAAGAAACTGCCCTACTAGTGGCACTGTCAGTTCTCATTGTTCAAAGAAACCAGATTAACTATATTTCATTTAAATATAGTCTTCTTTTAAATTGAATCCCATTTCCTTTGATCTTATAATCACACGCTTCCTGTGGCATGGGAACTGAGGATGCTGAAGCTGTTTTGCATATCATTATGTGATGCGATATGAAATTGCTTGCAGTGGTGATATCAAAGGAATTGTAGGAAGTAATGAAGATGACCTTGAAGGAGACATGCGGGAATCTTTAACCAGGCAAAATGCTAAAACACATTTCAAGCCCAGAAGGAGATAACATTCAAAAGAGGCTCTGGTAAACACCCCTTTAATTCACCAAACTTTGAGAAGGAGGAGGAGGTATAGCATCATTAATAATAATAATAAAGTTGGAAGGCACCTTGGAAGTCATCCAGTCCACTCCCCCTGGGATTCAGCCAGTTCGCACCACTTCAGCAGAACCCGTAGCTAATTTTTTGTTACCCAGGCCCAGAACAGACTTCCGGAAGTGTCATCCACACAGAGAACCGGTTGTTCACATGTTTGAATCCCACCACTGCCTATACCATTTCAGACAAATGGCTGTCCAGTCTCTTCTTAAAAACTTCCAGTGTTGGAGCATTCACCGCTTCTGGAGGCAGGTTGTTCCACTAGTTAATTGTTCTGACTGTCAGGAACTTTCTCCTTAGTTCTAGGTTGCTTCTCTCCTTGATTAGTTTCCATCCGTTGCTTCTTGTCCTGCCCTCAGGCGCCTTGGAGAATAGCTTGACTCCCTCTTCTTTGGGGCAACCCCTGAGATATTGGAACACTGCTGTCATGTCACCCCTCGTCCTTCTCTTCATTAAACTAGACATACCCAATTCCACCAACCGCTCTTTATATGTTTTAGCCTCCAATCCCCTGATCATCTTGGTTGCTCTTGTCTGCATTCTTTCTAGAGTCTCAACATCTTTTTTACATCGTGGTGACCAAAACTAGATGCAGTATTCCAAGTGTGGCCTTATCAAGGCATTGTAAAACGGTATTAACACTTCATGTGATCTTGATTCTTTCCCTCTGTTAATGCAGCCTAGCACTATGTTGGCTTTTTTTGCAGCTG
Source organism: Azemiops feae (assembly GCA_023970755.1). Lineage (NCBI taxonomy): Eukaryota > Metazoa > Chordata > Lepidosauria > Squamata > Viperidae > Azemiops > Azemiops feae. The sequence continues at coordinate 234,481 of JALGBA010001105.1, read as the reverse complement.
CAGCACATGGCTGGCTCATATTTAAATGATTGTCCACTAAGACTCCCAAGTTCCCTCTCACAGTTGATACTATTGAGCAAGGTACCACCTATACTATACCTGTGCATTTGGTTTTTCTTGCCTAAATGTAGAACCTTACTTTTTTCACCATTGAATTTCATTTGGGATAGTGCCCAATGTTCAAGTCTGTCAAGATCCTTCTGTATCTTAAGCCTGTCTTCTGGAGTGTTGGCCATTCCTGCCAGCTTGGTGTCGTCTGCAAATTTGATGAGTTCCCCATCTATCCCCTCGTCCAAATCGTTGATGAAGATGTTGAAGAGCACTGGGCTCAGAACAGAGCCCTGGGGCACCCCACTGCACACTTCCCTCCATGTAGATGCAGTTCCATTGACGACCACATGCTGAGTACGGCCGGTCAGCCAGCTACGAATCCATCTGGTGGTGATGTTGTCTAACCCACATTTTTCTATCTTATCAAGTAGTAGGTTGTGGTCTACTTTATCAAATGCCTTACTGAAGTCCAAGTAAATTATATACACAGCATTCCTCTGGTCCACTAATTTTGTCACCTGGTCAAAGAATGCAACAAGATTTGTCTGGCATGCAAGACAAATGCAATGACATTTGTCTTGCATTAGACTTGCAAGATTCTGTTATGATTAAAAAAGAGGTAATGTCTATACATCTGAGGTACAGAGAATGCTGCTACCTTCCCATTGAAGTGGTACTTATCCATCTACTTGCATTTGCATGCTTTCGAACTGCTAGGATGCCAGGACCTGGGGCAAGAATGGGAGCTCACCCAGTCATGTGGTGCTTGGGTCTCAAACTGCCAACCTTTCCGTCAGCAAACCAACCATCTAAACTGCTAGGCCACTGTGCCCCACTCTGTTGTGATAGCCAGTCTCAATAAAAGTAGTTTCAGCTATCCTGTGGAATTGATTTCCTGGTCTGGTCTGATGTAGGAGATGGCCAGGCTGAGCCTGAGGGAGGTGTCAAATGTATCACCAGTCATGAGTCCCTGTGCACCCCAAGAGATCTAAGTTTAGCTCACTTATGAATTCCTTTCTTAACTCCTGCTGTTTTCTTTTGGCCATTAGTAGTTCAGATTCTTGAACTTAAGCTTGCAATAAATCCTCATACTCATTTGAACTGTCTGAATCTCCTGATTTCCCTGGCGCTTGACATCTCCCTAGTGAGGTTGATGGTTCTCAACTCATCCGATTCTTTCATACTTGAAGATCACAAGTCCACTAATACAGTGGTCTTTAACGGAGAGGGATTGGTCACCTAGCTGGCATTTTGATCCATTTGCTGATCAGATGACACGATTGTTTTGGGCTCGGTAAACGTAGCATCACGTCACTCCTCCAACTGTACCTGGCATGTAGAATATATTGCCAAATTCTCTTCCCTTCAATTATGCAAATTATGCAAAGATCCTCCAAGCATCCACGCTGTTGATCTTATTCTATTATAACAGGTTTGGAGGCAAGCCATTCCTTTCATATCTGAATATGGTGTAAGAAGTGTTGTTTACATTTTTAACATAGGGAGTATAAAAGGCTGAAAAACAGACTCACCCTCTCTCAGGAAGACAAAATCTACTGGGGAAAGAGATCCAGCTTAGTCAGCTTGAGGTAGAACAAGGGAGATTAAAAAAAAAAAAAAAAACATGGAGGAAGTTGGAAAATGGTTGCTTGCTTTGTTCCTGACTGCGGTAATGTTGTATTTCCTGAAACAACTGTGGTCCCGCAGAAATTATCCTCCTGGGCCCTTTCCACTTCCATTCATTGGAGTTGCATGGCAGACTGGAATCCGAGTAACTCCGACACTTTTAACCAAGGTACTGTGTCTCCAAACCAGTGATTTAAATCATGATGTTATTTAGCAAAGAGAATATTATTTTCCTTCCAGGTCAGTAAAATTTTCTGGAAGGTAGTGATGGAAACTGGCTTAGCAGAAATGCTTCTTGTTTCATTCTCCAGATATTGAGCCAATATGATAAAATGGCTCTGAATCCTTTAATCATGATTTAATCATGATTATCTTCCCGCCGGTATTTAATGACCCTTTTGCTACTCTACCTGTCTAGCAATAATCAGTTATTTTCTTCTAAAATAACAAAATGACTGCCTGCATACTTTGCTATGATTAATGTGTATATTCAAATGGAAGTAAGTTGTGTGTAAACATGTATAAACTTATTTTGTTCAATTTTATCCTGCCATTATGATTTTATAGTTTAATAATTTGGTTTAACAAGTTGGTTTTCTATTTTTATGTTGGTTAGCTGGGCAGAGTTATTTGATTAAGATTGGTGTCCATATACATTTGGAAGAATAATAGTAAGATTTAATCTATCATCTCTCTCTCTCTCTCAATGAATGAATGAAAGAATGAATGAATGAAATACTATTAAAGTATTTAAAACAAGTAAAGACAGATAGCACTATTCAAGGTTGTGCCTTTCATTCTGTTTACTAATCCTTTAACCATAACTATAACAGCATTACATGATGTTGCATTCAGACTAAAAGCCTAAAGTGATTATAACACCTCAAGATGTTTTCTTTTCATGTAACGTAATTCTTCATTTGGCCCTCACTATTCCAGTATTTCTCTCAGAAATTACAGAAATAAATTTGCATTATCCTTAAATTGTGGACCAGTGCAAAGATTCTCTCTGTAGGAACTGATTTTTAGGGGTTTTTAAAGTTCTTTATTATGTACAAGAAATAAGCAGATAAAAATCAAGTACAGAATACAAAATACAAGTGGATAAATAGCAAATCTGAAATTTCATGATACTAATATATCCAAATTTCATTATCAGAAGTTTGTAGCATTTTTATACCCATTTGCCAGTGAAAATGCAGTATCCCTATTGAATTTTAAACAAAAAAAAATATTTGGTTAACATTATTCAAATGATTAAAACCAGAAGTAGTAAACAATGCGCTCTACCAATTCTGTTAATTATACAGTGTTAAAATATAAGCTTTAAAAGCAAATTTGGGGTATGACACAATTCCATGCTTAATATTATGAAAGTTTCCATTCAAACTTAAATTCTGAGTTGGATTCACTTTTTAAATTCAAAATTAGAATTAATAGAATAACAAATTTGGAAGGGACCTTGGAGATCTTCTAGTCCAACCCCTTGCTCAGGCAAGAAACCCTATATCATTTCAGACAAATGGTTGTCCAATCTCTTCTTAAAAACCTCCAGTGTTGGAGCATCCACAACTTCTGGAGGCAGGTTGTTCCACTGATTAATTGTTCTCACTGTCAGGAAATTCCTCCTTAGTTCTAGGTCGCTTGTCTCCTTGGTTAGTTTCCATCAAGCTATTGTAGGCATTGGGGCATATGCCTACAATTTGGCTAGCTATTTTTCTAAAAAGGGAATCAAAGGTCTTTTCCAACAAAAGGAATGTAAACTCCTTGCTTCCTGTAGCATATACAGTGATAAATTAACAGTGATATTTTGAAAGAGTGTATGATTTGATAAAATTTAATAAAAAATATCTCAGATTGCCATAGGATGGCATCATCAGGCTAGGAACATCAACAGTAAAGGAAAGGTGTAATTTTCTGATGGTTTATCTATAGCAGCCTGTCCTGCCTCTTCCTTAATAATTTCTTGATCGTTTCTTCCCTGATTGTTTATATGGTGCTATTTACTGCAAGTAAACATTCAGGCACAAGGAAACAATAGGGTGCCATTAGAGGTCATCTCAATTACAACCATTCCTTAGTGACTGTTCAAGGTTACAACGACACTGAAAAAAGCGACTTATGGCTAGTCCTTGCGCATACGACCATCATAGCATCCCCACAGCCACACCAAAATTTTAGTGCTTGGTAACTGATGTGTATTTATGACAATTGCAACCTCCCGGGTCATTGATCGCCATTTATGCATTCCCAGCCGGTTTCCGACAAGCAAAGTCAATGGGCAAAGCTGGATTGGCTTAATGACTGCACGGTTCACTTAACAGGCCAGGAGAGTGGGGGCATGCCTCACCTCGGGAGGGGGGGAAAGTGTTCCAGAGAGTGGGGGTAATGGCAAAGAAGGTCCTCTTCCTGGACCCCACCAGTCATAATTCTTTAACTGATGGTATCCACAACCCCCCCCCCCACCGACCAGGTAGGACAGGCTAATGTAATGGGGAAAACATGGTTCCGCAGGTAACTTGGCCTTCTGCTCGGTAGGCATTTTGCACACCTCTGATCAGATTCTGCAGCTCTGGAAAAGGCTTCATTTGTGCAGTGATTTGTAATCAGCAACCAGAACTGAATGCAGTGGTGGGATTCAAATATGTGAACAGCCGGTTCTCTGTGTGGATGCCGCTTCCGGAAGTCCATTCTGGGCCTGGGCAACAAAAAATTAGCTACCGGTTCTGCCGAAGTGGTGCGAACCGGCAGAATCCCACCGCTGGCCGAATGTCATATTTTCATTTTCTGTTTTGATTCAAATGGCAGCTGGCTAAGCGATATGGAAACATCTACACAATATGGTCGGGACACATGGCTATAGTGGTCTTCTCTGGATTTCAGGCAGTCAAAGAAGCCCTCATTCAAACTGAAGATTTTGCTGAGCGACAAATGACTCCCTTTTTTAAAGAGGCCTTTAAAAACAAGGGTAAGTTTTCATGAAGCTTAAGGGGTAATTTATCTGGTAAAATAGAGAATTTGCAGATTGGGGTAGATGATATATATTATAAAATAAATAAATAAGAGAAAGAAAGAAAGAGAGAGAGAGAGAGAGAGAAAGAGAGAGACAGAGAGAGACAGAGAGAGACAGAGAGACAGAGGCACTGAGAAATCGAATTGCAAATTCTCATCACTATGTCATCACAAAGAAGAGGGGATCAATCTATTGTCCAAAGCAGGACAAGAAACAAACTCGTTTTCGGGGAGGGGAAAATGAAATAGTGTTGTAGACTTTTGGTTTCTCTGCCGCTGTTCAATATAATCCATGAGATTTCAGAGCAGATGTAGTCTTATTCTGGCAGTCCCACTTGTACCAGGCAGACGCTGATTTTGCATCACCGATCCTGTTTTTTGCTGGAAAAAAAAGGGATCTCCGAAATGGCCAAGTAGAATTTGCATGAGAAGAACACACTTCATCTAAGCCAGGGGAATTCTGGGACTTGAAGTCCACAAGTCTTGAAGTTGCCAAGGTTGCAGACTCCTTGATCTAAGCTACCTAGCAATATTTTAGTGATCATTTTTGTGAGCATAATGACTCACTGATTTCTGATGGCTTCAGGTATTATATTTTCAAATGGTCAAAACTGGAAGCAACAAAGACGGTTTGGCCTAATTACTATGCGAAAACTTGGACTTGGGAAGAAAGGCATGGAGAATCGAATCGAAGAGGAGGCCCATCGGTTGGTGAAAATCTTTGCACGTGCAAAAGGTATGTTGCCTACAATCTCTGCGTGCTTCAGAATGATGTATCTGGTGTTTCATTAATACAGAATACAGAATAACAGAGTTGGGAGGGACGTTAGAGGTCTTCTAGTCCAAACCCCGGCTCATGCAGGAGACTCTATACCACTCCAGACAAGTGGCTGTCCTGTTTCTTCTTAAAAGCCTCCAGTGTTGGAACACTTTTGGAGGCAAGTCATTCCACTGATTCATTGTTCTCGCTGTCAGGAAATTCCTCCTTAGTTCTAGGTTGCTTCTCTCCTTGATTAGTTTCCATCCATTGCCTCTTGTCCTGCCTTCAGGTGCTTTGGAGAATAGCCTGACTCCCTCTTATTTGTGGCAGCCACTCAGATATTGGAACACTGCTATCATGTCCCCCCTAGTCCTTCTTTTCATTAGACTAGACGTACCCAGTTCCTACAACCGTTCTTCGTATGTTTTAGCCTCCAATCCCCTAATCATCTTTGTTGCTCTTCTCTGCACTCTTTCCAGAGTATCAATATCTTTTTTATATTGAGGCTTTATATCAAAGCTTTTTTTTTTAAATCAAGGTTGATCCTTTCCATGTTCCTACTGACCACGTGAACTGTGTCCCAACCGAATGCAAGGCCTATAACAGGGGAATCTCTTTTTTTATATATATATATAACAAGTTTTATTGATTTTTTTTAATTTTACAGCCAAGTGCTTAGGACTCATCGTGGAGATAGGGCACTCCATAAAACAAAATAAAACATATAGTCATACATAAACAATTTAGGTTACTTTTTAAAATTTCCCTCTCTATTTTATCAATCAAAAAAACAAAAACAAAACAAAACAAAACTATCAATAGTATTTCCACCCATTTCGAGCTTAATTAACTATTAACATATTCCGATTGGCATTACATAGACATATAGTATACAATTCGGGTATCCATATAATACAGACCATATTACTCCAAATATTCACTTTATATTTCTCAATTAAATTCTATCTCTTATTCTATTTCACATACATATTTTATAAACGAATATAACTTTACGTTTTTAAACCATTTTACATTAACTTAAGTTATTTCTAATTATTTCTAAGCTAAACATATAGCTATTATGTTTAGCTATTATGTTGCAGTGCCAGCGGACGTGCAAAGAACTTGTTCTCTTTGCCGTCCGGTTTCCCCCCGCCGGTAGACCCTGGACAGGGTCGAAAGTCGCCCTGGAGGGGCGACCACCGTAGAGGAGGGCACTCGTCGATCGCGGAGGGAGCGGCAGCTCCCTCTGCGGTCCGAGAAATCACCTTTGGGCCGACGGGGAAAAGATCGGCCAGTAACATGGCCGATCACTTAGCTGCTCCAGCCAAAAGTCACAGCAACATCTAAGCAAAAAGAACCACCGTGGAAGATCCGGGTGAGACCTTTCCTTCCCTCTTGTTATTTTCTTTACTTCCCTATGAAAAGCCTCTAGAAACTACTCCCTCCCTTGAAAAAGCAGCGTTTGAATACTTGGGAAAAAAGTAACTAATCTTTATTGTGTATTTGAACTGCTGGAATTCGGGGGATCCTGAAAAAAAAACAAGAAAAAAAAAACCAGGGGAATCTCTTATTCTACCAGACCAAGAGAAGAGTCAACAATTTCACTGTATCAGTCCCTATTTTGATAACCTAACTGTCCCGTGGCCCATTTTTTTCTAGCCTTTCGATGAAAGAGCCTTCTGCAGGGTCTTCTACTAACTGAATGGTTAAAAATAAGTGTTGCTTGATGGATTCCCTACAGCAGTGATGGCGAACCTTTTAGAGACCGAGTGCCCAAACCGCAACCCAAAACCCACTTATTTATCGCAAAGTGTCAGGGCCGCATCAGCATTGTGGTGCCCTCGGGAGGGGGGGCAGGGAGGCGCCTCTGAGTGCCGCCTCTGGCACGCAAAACCCGGGGGTGCAAAAACGGGTCACTGTGCTGCAAGGCGCAAAAACAGCCACCGCCGTGCCGCGGGGTGCAGATACAAGGCGCTGCACCACGCAAGAACGGGGCAGTGAGTATCACGCAGGCACTAGCCCCGCCCCATTTGCAGCGCGTGCATGCTCGCGGCCCCATGCGCGCATGCACGCATGTAAAATGCTTCCCCCTCCTTTTTCTTCCAGTCCACCAATCGACAATGGTTGGTGACCTCTGCTCTACCACCGCTACTCGAGCTTGCTAGTCGGCCGCTTCGCCTCATTTGTGCTGGGCGGGGCTCCTGCTCCGGGAAGCGGTGGCGGCCTGATGGACCTACTGCTGGCAGCAGTGGTATGTGTGCCAACAGAGAGGGCTCTGAGTGCCACCTCTGGCACGCGTGCCATAGGTTCGCCACCACTGCCCTACAGGTAGTCCTTGATTTACAACCATTTGTTTAGTAAGTATTCAAAGTTATAATGGCGCTGAAAAAAAAAATGACTTACAACCAGCCTTCACACACTTAACAACAGTCACAACCTCCCCATGGTCACGTGATCAAAATTGGGACGCTTGGCAACCCAATATGCATTTATGACGGTTGCAGTGTCCCAGGGTCATGTGACCATCTTTTGTGGCCTTCCCATCGGGCTTCTGACAAGCAACGTCAATGGGGGAAACTGGATTTCCTTAATGGCTTTATGATTCACTTAACAATTGCAGTGGTTTGCTTAACAATGGTGGCAAAATCGGCCGAGAGTCACTTAACAACTGCCTTGCTTAGCAACGGGAATTCTGATCACAACTGTGTACAATTGTGTACAGGTACTACCTGTGCCGCCTGCCTTTGGTCCTGAAATCCCACTGACAATATAAATAGTTAAAATTAGAATAATATCAGTCTGATGGTGATTTTTTATTTACTTCCAGAACAGCCACTGGATCCTTCTTTTCCTGTCACCACTGCAATCTCCAATTTGATTTGCTTTATGGTTTTTGGATACAGATTTTCTGCCAAAGATGAAAAATTCCAGAAAATGTTAATAGACTTGAATTACTATATGAAATTTGGAGGCAGCTTTATTTACCTGGTGAGTTGTCTTCTAGAGACCCTGACTCCATCCTCCATCCTCTTGCTGATGATTTTTATTATAGAGATTCATTTATCAATGTCAGCGAAAGAGGCCAGAGTTTTAAAAAGAGTTTTAGCTGTGGAGGGCAACTACAAGGTATCAGGAAGGCAGCTTTTTCAAGAACTCGCTGAGCCTTCCATGCACACCTCTTCAGGTCTCATCAATTTCCTGACAGTTAGAGCAATTAATCAGTGGGACGGCTTGCCTTCAGAAATTGGGATCTATGACAATTTTCCACAGCCAACTTGCCACGGGACAACTCGCTGTGGGACAAGTGTTACACTAATATCAAAGAAATGTAAAATGTAAAAAAGATGTTGAGACTCTAGAAAGAGTGCAGAGAAGAGCAATAAAGATGATCCGGGGACTGGAGGCTAAAACATATAAGGAATGGTTGCTGGAATTGGGTATGTCTAGTTTAATGAAGAGAAGGACGAGGGGGGACATGATAGCAGTCTTCCAATATCTCAGGGGCTGCCCCAAAGAAGAGGGAGTCAAGCTAGTCTCCAAAGCGCCTGAAGGCAGGACAAGAAGCAACGGATGGAAACTAACCAAAGAGAGAAGCAACCTAGAACTAAGGAGAAATTTCCTGACAGAACAATTAACCAGTGGAACAACCTGCCTCCAGAAGCGGTGAATGCTCCAATACTGGAAGTTTTTAAGAAGAGACTGGACAGCCATTTGACTGAAATGGTATAGGGTTTCCTGCCTGAGCAGAGGGTTGGACTAGATGACCTCTAAGGTCCCTTCCAGCTTTATTATTATTATTATTATTATTATTATTATTATTATTATTATTATTATTATTATTATTATTATTATTATTATTATTATTATTATTATTGTTGTTGTTGTTGTTGTTGTTGTTGTTGTTGTTGTTGTTGTTGTTGTTGTTGTGTTGTTGTTGTGTTGTTGTTATTATTATAAATGGTGGAATAGAATCATTAAAGAGATGATGCAAAAGGAGGGACAGAAGGAAATGTGAATGACAAAAATTAAAATATTTATTTATTTATTTATTTTAAATAATTAAATTGAATTGTGAAATTGTCCCGTGGCGAGTTGTTCTGAGGCGAGTTGCCCATGGTGAGTTGTCCCACGACAAATTGGCCGCGGTGAATTGTCCCATTCCTCAGAAATTGTGGATGCTCCATCACTGGAAGTTTTTAAGAAGAGATTGGAAAACTATTTGTTTGAAGTGGTATACGGTCTCCTGCTTGAGCAGGGGGTTGGACTAGAAGACCTCCAAGGTCCCTTCCAACTCTGTTATTCTGTTATTCAACAACTTACCTGAATGAGAAAGAAGATAACTCAGCAAAATATTTCCAGAAAGATCATGCCTTGTTTTTGGGGAGGCACCATAGCCTACCCATCTATCATATGTCTAATCATTCAAGTTTATTCTTTAGTCTTTGAATACAGTCCTATTAAGTGAAAGTTACCGTTCTCTATTGTGGACTCAAAATCTGAGTGTGACCTTCCAGACAAAACTATAAAAGATGAACTAGTCAAATTAGGTCAAATATGTTTCTCTGATCAGAATAACAGAGTTGGAAAGTACCTTGATGTCTTCTAGTCCAGCCCCCTGCTCAAGCAGGAGACCCTATACTACTCCAGACAAGTGGTTGTCCAATCTCTTTGGAGCACCTGCTTCTGAAGGCAAGTTGTTCCACTGGTTAATTATTCTCACTGTCAGGAAACTTCTCCTTAGTTCTAGATTGCTTCTCTCCTTGATTAGTTCCCATCCGTTGCTTCTTATCTTGCCTTCTGGTGCTTTGGAAAATAGGTTGGAAACCCCCCCCCCCTCTTCTTTGTGATCTTAGAGCACTGCTATCATTCAATTCTGCCTGCTGGCATCCAGAAGCGGTTTACCAAATGTATACAAGCTACATAGCCTGAAGACTTATGAATTAGTCAGACAATATTATCTAAGTGATAAACTCAAATAATTGGCTGATGATGTCATTGTGATAGGATTTCCCCCCTCCCCTCTTTCCTTTAGCTGTATGAATTGTTTCCATGGTTGATGAAACCTCTTCCCGGACGTCACCAGAGAGTGTTCCGTGCTTTAAACGATGTCATCTCGTTTGCCAAAGAAGAGGTAGAGAAGCACAGGGAGCTTCAGTCACTGCATGACCCACAGGATTTCATTGACTACTACCTTCTTCAGATGGACAAAGTAAGTGTCTGGCATCCTGGAAAGAAATTTTTTTGTGGGTCTTCAGCATCCTACTTTGCTAAGGAGAACATACTGAGCAATCTTGCTGCATTGTTCACATGTACAGGTACTCCTTGGCATACAACAGTCTGCTTAGTGACCGTTCGAAGTTACAACGGCACTGAAAAAAGTGACTTATGACCATTTTTCACCCTTCAACCATTGCAACAGCCCCACGGTCATGTGATCAAAATTCTGACGCTTGGCAACTGACTTGTATTTATGACAGTTGCAGTGTCCCGGGGGTCATGTAATATTGTGACCTTCTGACAAGCAAAGTCAATGGGGAAGCCAGATTCACTTAACAGTCATGTCACTAACTTAACAACTGCTAGCGATTCACTTAACGACTGGGGCAAGGAAGGTCGTACAACGGGGCAAAAACTCACTTAACAACCGTCTCGCTTAGCAATGTAAATTTTGGGCTCCATTGTGGCCATTCCTTCCTACACCTACTGTTGCTTGAAGCAGGTTTGCCAGAAACCTGCAGGCCTGTGTTGATTAATTAAGTAGAAAATTTGGTCTGCAAATATCAATTATCGGAGAAATCAGATGAAATGGGGGCAATTAAACAGGGATATCTGCGGTGCCAGCGAGAGATTTCATTTATTTATTTATTTATTCAGTTTACATGCCGCCCATCTTACCTAGGCTCACAATCTATAAAACGCTACTATGAAAGATTAAAAAAATAAATAGTAAAGCTAAATTTGGTTTAAAATTGACAAAGCTGGGAAGGAAGGGTGCAAGGTACATACAGGGGGAGGGGGGCGGGGTGTGTGTCTTATGTTAGTCCATTAGCCACCTTCAGAATGTCCTGCCTTATTGGGGCCCCAGGCCAGCTGGCAGAACCTGGTCTTCGGGCCCTTTTTGAAACCCGTTTTTATACGCATCCGATAATATTTGCATTTAGATTGCTCCTAATCACTTTCCCCTATGTAACAGAAAGAAAAAGTCTAGTGTACTGTAGTTTTTCGTAACTTGAGTCCTGAAGAATGTGATGGGAATTTTCTAGCGTGTGAAAGTCATCAAGCTGGGGTGACTCAGTCTAATGTATTCTTGCTCAAGGATGCTAGTATGATCTAATCCAGGTCGTCCTCGACTTACAGCCATTTGCTGAGTGACAATTTGAAGTTACGACAGCACCGGAAAAAGTGATTTATGACCTTCCCCCCCCCCCCACACACACACACATGCAACCATGGCAGCATCCCCGTGGTCACACGATCAGAATTCAGACGCGTGGCAACTGGTTCATATCTACGACGGTCGCAGTGTCTCCCCTTTTGCGGCTTCCTGACAAGCAAAGCCCGTGGGGAAACCAGATCCACTTAACAACCATGTCACTAATCAAACAACTGCAAAGTCAACGGGGAGGAAGCCGGCTTTGCTTAAGGACTGCGTGATTCACTTAAGAGCTACCGTGGTTTGCTGGGACAAAAAGTCGGGTTTTGACCTACTTTACAACCGCCTTGCTTATCAATGGAAATTCTGGTCCCAGTTGTGGTTGTAAGTTGGGGACTACCTGTTAAAGATGTCTTCTACACAAGGAGACCTTCCTCCGACACAGCAGTACACGATGAATTGGGATTGTTAAGTTGATTTCATATTTTCTATTATCTACAACAGAGCAAAGGTGACCCTGACTCTGCTTATGATGGAGACAACCTAGCTCAGTGCATTGTTGATTTTTTTATCGCAGGGACAGAGACCACGTCCACCACCTTGCAATGGGCACTGCTACTCATGGTGGCTTACCCGGAGGTCCAAGGTGAGACTCGTAGATTACACGGGCACGGAAGGCCTCTCTCGATCCTGAAACTGATGGTTGCTTTTATTTCAGCGATAGGTTCCAAGACTTCCTGCTTGAGTGGATGAGGAATAATTGCTCATCTCTAAGAAGGAACTATAAAGAGGACGTTCAACCCCCCCCCCCAAAAAATGCTATTTAATGGAACTGAAGGCAAAGCAAGGGAGGGTTTAAAGATGGTTAACTAAATTAAATATCTAGAACTAAGGAGAAATTTCCTGTTAGAACAATTAATCAGTGGAACAACCTGCCTCCAGAAGCTGTGAATGCTCCAGCACTGGAAGTTTTTAAGAAGAGACTGGAGAGCCATTTGGTATAGGGTATAGGGTCTCCTGCCTGAGCAGGGGGTTGGACTAAATGACCTCCAAGGTCCCTTCCAACTCCATTATTCTATTCTATTCTATTCTGTTCTGTTCTGTTCTGTTCTGTTCTATTCTATTCTATTCTATTCTATTCTATTCTATTCTATTCTATTCTACTCTACTCTACTCTACTCTACTCTACTCTACTCTACTCTACTCTACTCTACTCTACTCTATTCTATTCTATTCTATTCTATTCTATTCTATTCTATTCTATTCTATTCTATTCTATTCTATTCTATTCTTTGATATATATTTGATATGAATATGTATTTTTTCCTGTTTTCCCCCTCCTACATCAGATTTTTCTCTCGTTCTCATAACAATTGGGCTACCCAATCTGAGCTGTCAATCTGAGCTGTCAAAATCCAAATCCTTACAGGATGGTCACCACCGTACTCTTTGCTACCATCTATTGGTTGTCTGGATTTTGCAGCCCAAACATATGGCGGCCCTTCATAAGAGTAAACACACAGAACATGGTTCCTAGAATTCTTTCCACGTCACGACATTAGTTCCATGGTAACTCAAACATCATGTGATCATGTGATCATGTGACTGTGACTTTTTTTGCTGGTTTCCAACATTTGTTTCCAAAAAAACAAACAAAAACGGATTTAGGAATTGAAGTCCACCTATCTAGAAACTCCCCAGTGGTAGGCCAAAAAAGGTGCTTTTTCAAAGGGCAACTAGTCTTTCTTTGTTTTTCCTTGAAGATGTTTCACTTCTCATCCAAGAAACTTCTTCAGTTCTACCTCATCCAAGAAGCTTCTTCAGTCACAACTGAAGAAGCCTCTTGGATGAGAAGCGAAACATCTTCAAGGAAAAATAAAGAAAGTCTAATTGCCTTTTGAAAAAGTACTGTGGGAAGTCAGCCCCCCAGAGAAGGAAATATTAAAGAGGCAGAAAAGCATGCCCAGTTTTTTTAATAGCCCCAAGTCTCCCTCCCCCAAGCAGAAACCGGCTCTGTAGAAATACAGATATAAATAATCCAGGAAGGTTGAAGCTAGAAGATTAAGAAGACAAAGACACTTAAAATCTACATGCCCCACCCAGACTCTAAGACAGGACATAATAGGATTAAACCTACAGATGCCAAAGGGCACACTCAGACTCAGGTCAAAGTTCATGCCACAGGAACAACTCCAAACAAAAGGCTCCAGAGGGTATAAAAACCCACTCCCTACATGTGCTCTCTCTCTTTTCTTCCAGAGCCATCTTTCTGTCTGGCTCTCCTCTTCAATAAACTGCAACCTTCTTTCTAAAGCAGTCACCATGTTGTTTATCCCCGGCTTGGATTGAACCATGATGAAGACTTTTCCTTCAACAGTACCTTTGGGTCAACGATGACCTGGATGACTGGGAATTTCCAGACATTCCCGAGGGGTAGATCCCACCACCTTATGCTTTGTCATCATAGCTCAGTTCTTACTCAGATTCTTTGTGAATTATGTTCCATGTATCTGAGATAATTTAAGATGAGATTGGACAATCATTTGTCTGAAATGGTATAGAGCAGTGGTGGCGAACCTATGGCACGGGTGCCAGAGGCGGCACTCAGAGCCCTCTCTGTGGGCACGCGCCCCATCGCCCCAATCCTAGGCCTTCAGTTGGGTTTTATAAAACCTTTTCGCTTTAGGCCTCCGCCGCTGTGTGGAAAAAAAAAAAAGGTTCAATCAATCAGTCAATTTCAACTTCTCGCGGGGAAAAAAAAAGATCTTGCAAAGTTGGAATTGATTGATTGAACTTTTTAGTCCCACCCAGTCTGCCGTTACCACTGTAGCCATGCCCACCCAATGGGCCACGCCCACCCAATGGGCCACACCCACCCGGCACTCGACGATGCATAAGTGGGTTTTGGGTTGCAGTTTGGGCACTCAGTCTCTAAAAGGTTCGCCATCACTGGTATAGGGTCTCTTGCTTGAGCAGGGGGTTGGGCTAGAAGACCTCCAAGGTCCTTTTCAGTTCTGTTCCTCTGTTATTCCGTTATAGTTTTTCTTTTCTATTATGGCCTTCAGAGAAAGTCCGCAAGGAAATAGAAGATACATTGGATCCCACCCATTCAATCTGCTATCAAGATCGGGTGAAACTCCCATATACCTGTGCTGTGATTCATGAGATTCTCCGTTTCAAATATGTCTTAATTGTTGGTGTCCCCAGGCAAAGTGCCAGAGACGTGAACCTCTATGGATATCACATTCCAAAGGTACGGAAGTTGATACAAGAACAATGAACATACCAGAGGACACTTCCTTTAATAAGGAATTTAGTGCAATGGACATGTTGAAAGTTGAAACCCGTTTTTTTTAAATCTGAAAGTCAAGAAATTCATGTATTGAATGCAAGTAATGATTCAGTTGCTGGGAAACATAAGACAAAAATTTGGCCTCTTTTTTCAATAACTTGAAAAAACTTTATTGCAGTCATTAACCAGCACAATTTTTCAGTAATATACTCTGACATTTTAGTGATCAAGATTAACTGAAACCTGCTTCATTATTTGATGAGAGCGGCATTAGATTAATTTAACTTGGTTATTGACTTAGTCCATTTTCTGTGTTTTACAATTCCTTTCACCACGAGTGACAAAACAGGCTAGGTTTCCATGCCACTCTAAGGATCCCCAAATCTAACCAAAGCTAAGACAGACTAGTTACTGTATTGCATGTGGTGTGAATGTGGCTACTAAGCCTGTAGCTGATCTGGTTAAATACCTTGTATGAACACAGTTCATGAGATGTTGTGGTTAGGACTGATGCTCTTCATAGGAGAATTCCAGTTCTCTGCAGGTTGCTACTCCTGTGTTCCTCCTTTGCACAAAAACATCATTTTTCCCCCATGTAAAAATGGTGAATAACGGATTTTCAGCTGACTTTCAAGGAACAAACCTTCAAATGGGAATGGGAATGCAGGAACTGGTTTAGCTTACATTTTAATCAAGTTGGCAGTAGGAGATAGCTATTGTCTTTTTTATATAATTAGGGGAAATTTGCTAGGAAGAGACCCAGTTTGATCTAGTGGTGAAGGCACTTGGTTAGAAATTTGGAAACCATGAATTCTACTGCCACCTTGGACGTGAAAGCCAGCTGGATGACTTTGGGTCAATCACCAGGAGACTGTGAATTCTAGTCTCACCTTAGGCATGAATGTTGCTTGGGTGGCTTTGGGCAAATCACCAGGGGACTGTGAATTCTAGTCCCACCTTAGGCATGAATGTTGCTTGGGTGGCTTTGGGCAAATCACCAGGAGACTGTGAATTCTAGTCTCACCTTAGGCATGAATGTTGCTTGGGTGGCTTTGGGCAAATCACCAGGGGACTGTGAATTCTAGTCCCACCTTAGACATCAAAGTCAGCTGGGCAACTTTGATACAGTCATTTTTTTTCAGCTCACCCACCTCACAGGGAAAATAGGAGGAAGAAGGAGTATTATATATGTTCACAACCTTGAATTATTTATAAAAACAAATAAATAAAGGTGGGGTGGAAATAAATAAATAAAATAGGAGGCTCTAGAAACTTCATCAGCTGTATACTGAAATGCATTTCTTCCTCCTTCAGGGGACTTTGGTTGTTACAGATCTGAACTCAGTTCTTTATGATCCCAAGAGATGGGAGACTCCTGAACAATTCAACCCACACCATTTTTTGGACAAAGATGGGCATTTTGTACCAAGGGAAGAATTTTTGCCATTTGGAGCAGGTAAATCTGAAGCACGTTTCCCAGAATATTTAGAAAGATAGATAGATAGATAGATAGATAGATAGATAGATAGATAGATAGATAGATAGATAGATAGATAGATAGATAGATAGATAGATAGATAGATAGATAGATAGAGGGAGAGAGAGAGAGAGAGAGATAACCTGTATTGTCATTTTTTTTCTGTGGGCACAACGGCACACATTAAAAATGAAATTTAGTTGCTTCCTCTCAAAGTGTACACATACATGACAAACATGTAATATAAATTCCTCTGGGAATTTATGGGTGAAGGGCCATTTTCTTGTGATTCATCACCAAGTGTTGTGCTGGGATAACAGTAATAAGGAGAGGTTGCATAAGACCTTAACTACGGGTGATGACACTCTACGTTCATCCAAGTCCCTATCGATATGCTTTCTTCCTGGTCTTCAGAC
Source organism: Azemiops feae (assembly GCA_023970755.1). Taxonomy (NCBI): domain Eukaryota; kingdom Metazoa; phylum Chordata; class Lepidosauria; order Squamata; family Viperidae; genus Azemiops; species Azemiops feae. Next base: position 217,471 of record JALGBA010001105.1, on the reverse strand, counting down.
CAACCTCTGTTTGATTTCTCCAGTTTTGCCTATAATTTTACATGTACACAGCTAGTCCTTGACTTATGACCACAACTGAGCCCCAAATTTCTATAGCTAAGCAAGACAGTTGGTAAGCAGGTTTTGCCCCATTTTACGACCTTTCTTGCCACAATTGGTAAGTGAATCACTGCAGTTGTTAACTTCGTAACAGGGTTGATAAGCAAATCTGGCTTCCCCATTGATTTTGCTAGTCAGAAAGGTGATCGCATGACCTCAGGACACTGCAACCGTCATAAGTACATTCCAGTTGCCAAGTGTCTGAACTTTGATCACATGACCACAGGGATGCTGCAACGGTTCTAAGTGTGAAAAACGTCTATAAGTCACCTTTTCAGTGTTGTAACTTTGAACATTCACTAAAATGAACGGTTATAAGTCGAGGACTGCCTTGTAAACAGGTCTGTGCACTTACGAAAAGAGAAGTGTGGGCTATAAATTCAATATATAGATGAACAGAACTAAAGAAATAGCAATAGCACTTAGACTTATATACCGCTTCACAGTGCTTTACAGCCCTCTCTAAGCGGTTTACAGAATCAGCATATTTGCCCCCCAACAACCTGTGTCCTCTATGATTCTGTAATTGGACACATGATGCTGAAACTCAATTGGCAGGCATTAAGAGGTTGCCAATCACTGATTCTTCTTGTCTTCTGTGCTCTTCTGTTTATGATAGATATTTTCCCCCAAAAGGATTTGATTAATAAGCAAAGATAAACCACAGGAATGATATGGTTTACTTGTCTAATTTAAACGTCTAGTTTAATGAAAAGAAGGACTAGGGGTAACATGATAGCTGTGTTCCAATATCTAAAGGGCTGCCACAAAGAGGAAGGGGTCAACCTATTCTCCAAAGCACCTGAAGGCAGGACAAGAAGCAACGGATGGAAACTAATCAAGGAGAGAACCAATCTAGAAAGAAGGAGAAATTTCCTGACAGGGAGAACAATTAAACAGTTGCCTCCAGAAGTTGTGGGTGCTCCGTCATTGGAAATTTTAAAGAAGAAATTGGACAGCCATTTGTCTGAAGTAGTGTAGGGTTTCCTGCTTGAGCATTATGCAGAAGGCCTCCATGTTTCCCTCCAACTCTGTTATTCTATTAGTTTTGCCAGTGAAACTGTTTGAAACTTCAAGGTATGGGACATAACTATGGGTGTCCAAGAGATTAAAGGCAAATATAGGAGATAATGGTTCCCACAGTAGAATTTTAGAGCAGACCCATTTTAAATGATGAGATCCAGCCTACGAATCAAATCCCTCGGTTAGGACTGAAACTAGAAGCGTTGGCGAATAACTGTCAATCACTTCTAACCACTTCTCCTTTCCTTATCTTTGCACTGCAGGGCCTCGGGTGTGCCTGGGTGAGCAAATGGCCAGGATGGAGCTCTTCCTTTTCTTGACCATCCTGTTGAGGTCCTTTACGTTTCAGCTGCCAGAAGGAGCCAAGGAACTCAGTCTGGAACCCATCGTGGGATTATCGTTGCACCCTCATCCTTACAAACTTTGTGCTGTTCCTCACTGTAGGACCCCGTAAAATCAAGATAATTGCTGTAAATGTGCATGTTGGCCTTTACCTCTAGACTGAAATTCTACTCTGAGAGCATTGCTCAGATTTGCTTGTCCTAGAAGTATCTCAGAACATTAAGAAATGTCCCTAACCCTTACCATTTGTTTCATTTTCATGCTGTCCTTTCTCCTGAAAGAGATGAGACTGGTATACAAAACATGGTAAATACAATCTGCTGCAAAACTATTACAGTTAAGTCATAAACAATAATGCAAAATCCTACAGAACAAACAAAAAAAAAGGAACAGAACAATGGGAATTCTGCGATTTAGTAAACGGGCCACTGGTCCCACTGGGGCCATTGTTGCTCTGCTAGTGCACAGGTGAAAACCATGTTTTTAACGATGTTTAAAACAAGACAGAAGCAATCCTCGACTTACGAGCACAATTGAGCCCCAAATTTCTGTTTGTGAGTTTTGCCCCATTTTACGACCTTTCTTGCCAAGGTTGTTAAGTAATCTCTGCAGTGGTTAAGTCAATAATAGGGTGATTAAGCGAATCTGGCTTCCCTGTTGACTTTACTTGTCAGAAGGTTGCAAAAGGGGATCACATGACCCGGGGACGCTGCAAACATCATAAATATGAACCAAGTTGCCAAGCGTCCAAATTTTGATCATGTGACCACGAGGGTGCTGTAACAGTTGTAAGTGTGAAAAACAGACATAAGTCACTTTTTTTCAGTGCCGTTGTAACTTCAAATGGTCACTAAATGAACAGTTGTAAGTCAAGGGCTACCTGTATTCCTGGAGACCACTTGCCTTCATCCAGAAGAGGAATCCATAACTATGGCTTGGTGTCCCAAAGGTGCTTTTTCAGGAGGCAACTGGACTTTCTTGTTTTTCTTTGAAGACATTTTGCTCCTCATCCAAGAAGCTTCTTCAGCTCTGACTGGACGGTGGGGAATGGAAGGAAGCATCTTTGGGACAACCGTGATGTCACGGTTCCGACAGATGAAACTCTTCAAAAGAACTTTGAGGCATTGTTTATCTTAAAGAATGTTTTATTCGAGTAGCATAATATTGGCAGTACATAATCAAAGCCAAAAACTGAATTCCCCTCCCCTGGGCACATAGTATCAAAGCACTATTCCCTCCTCCAATTAACAGTCATAAATCATATTCCCCAATTAGCTTGAAGTGCGGGTTTCCTCTCCAGTTCTCCAGCCCGCCAATTCTTTATCAGCTCTGGGCTCAATAACCTTGATTCTCATGCTACGTTTAGTGTTGTTATGTCTACCTAGACTCTCGTTCACATCCCCACCCCTCCCAGCATCATCTAACTGTAAAAGCGAAAGGGAAAAAGATGGCTACATTTCCATCTGTTGTCAATGCAAAACATCCGATGTTAGCAGCGTTGACACATGACCTGGATGATTGAGAACCTCCATAGACATATGGCTTGGTGATTAACAAAGACCTTCTCTTGGCCCTATGTTGCAAAGGACACCTATTGATGGACCCTGAACATGTCTTCCTTGGTTGTTGTTCTAAGGAACATGAGTTGGTGGAAGTGGAGAGGCAGATATTGGTGCCTAATACAGTATCCTGTTTCCACGGCCGTGTGCGCCTTACTTCCGTGTAGACAGGTAGTATTTACTCGAATGAACAGATCAAAGAAGAATACTTTATTCACAGAGATATTCAACAACTCACGATTAAGATGAAATACGTCTGGAATGCAATATTAATCTGGATCCATATCATTAGGTTGAAAGACAGTGATGTCCTCCTGTCCTGTATATAAATCACATATTGAATAATTGCTAATCACATGTTGAATAGTTGCTGTGTCTGAGCCATGAGGCTGGATCCCAATGTGAAGAGAATCAAACAATGGCACAGAGCCAGGAAGTACAGTCATAAACCTTTGAACTCCTCCCACTGACTAGATAAACTGACTGCTGAAACTACATTACCCATAAGCCATCTCTTAAGGAAACAGCGCTTAACCCTATAAATGCTAAACATCCTAACATACAGTTCTTAGCTACTGGTTGGTCCAGAACATACAGTAATGAAGACTTATATTCTGACAAAGGTGGAAGATTAAAATCAGGGAGATGTGATGATCCACCAAACGCTGGTGACGCATTATGCAGAAAAGCTCATTCAGCAACATTCCTCTGTCTCACAATGTTGGAGGAAACCTTGGAGGACATTTGGTACAAGCCTCTTCTCAAGGCAGGTTTGACTAGAGCATGTCTGGTAGAGGATATCCAGTCTCTATTGGAAGAACATCTAGTGAGGGAGAATCTGCCACTTCATGTGGCAGCCTCTCCCACTGGCTGGCATCTCAAACAATCCATAAATTTATCATTGATGTATTTATCTAATCAATTTATATAGCTGCCCATCTCAACATGAGCCAGCCGTGTGCTGCAGCTGCCCAAAAGGCCAACACAGTGCTAGGCTGCGTTAACAGAAGGATAGAATCAAGATCACGAGAAGTGTTAATACCACTTTACAAGGCCTTGGTAAGGCCACACTTGCAATACGGCATCCAGTTTTGCTTACCACGATGTAAAAAAGATGATGAGACTCTAGAAAGAATGCAGAGAAGAGCAACCAAGATGATCAGGGGACTGGAGGCTGAAACATATAAAGAGTGGTTGCTGGAATTGGGTATGTCTAGTCTAATAAAGAGAAGGACGAGGGGTGACATGATAGCAGCGTTCCAATATCTCAGGGGCTGCCACAAAGAAGAGGGAGTCAAGCTATTCTCCGAAGCGCCTGAAAGCAGGACAAGAAGCAACGGATGGAAACTAATCAAGGAGAGAAGCAACCTAGAACTAAGGAGAAACTTCCTGACAGTCAGAACAATTAACCAGTGGAACAACCTGCCTCCAGAAGTTGTGGATGCTCCAACACTGGAAGTTTTTAAGAAGAGACTGGACAGCCATTTGTCTGAAATGGTGTAGGGTTATTTCCTGCCTGAGCACGGGGTTGGACTAGAAGACCTCCAAGTTCCCTTCCAACTCTATTATTATTATTATTGTTATTGTTATTGTTATTGTTATTGTTATTGTTACATGTGACTCTGGGCAGTGAACAGTATTAATAAATAAAACAATAACAATCACTAAAATTAAAACTTCAGGAAAAAGCTGAGAGATACAACTGTCATTAATCAATACATCCAGGAGATGGGAGCCTTCACACATTTGGGAGGCCCCAGGTCTGGGCACAGAACTATGCCTTTGGGGCCTTGGGAAAAGGAACAGAGTCGGGGTCAACCTAATCTATGGAGGGAGAATATTCCAGAAGGCAGGTGCTACAACAGAAAAGTTCTTCCTAATGTCCAGCTTAGACCTTCTTCCTTATGCTGTTAGTTCCGGTCCTGCCTAGGAAAGAAGGGGAGAACCAACAGCTATTAAGTGAGTTTTCCCCCATTTTACAACCTTTCTTGCCATAGTTGTTAAGTGAATCACTGCAGTTGTTAAGTTAGTAACACGGTTGTTAAGTGAGTCTGGCTTCTCCATTGACTTTCCTTGTCAGAAGGTCTCAAAAGATGATCACATGACCCCGGGACACGGCAACTGTTCTAAATATGAGCCAGTTGCCAAGAGTCTGAATTTTGATCACGTGACCATGGGGATGCTGCAACGGTCATAAGTGTGGAAACCGATCATAAGTCATTTTTTTCAGTGCTATTGTAACTTCGAACAGTCACTAAAGATTGAGGACTACCTGTATTGAAGACTGTAATACTTTTAAAACAACTCTTACATTTATATTCATAATCTAATTTCTTCGGTTAGCCTTCAGGTTTTAATTCTGAAACTTTCTCTGCTTTTAACACCTTTACATCTCAACGTACAGCAGTTAACATTTCTAGACTGTTTATGTTTTGCAACACAACACTTAAGACTTTTTCTATGTTTACCATGTCTCATATAAATGTATCAAATATAAATATGTGTTTGAATGATAATTGCATTAGATAATTACATAGAACTGTAACTATTTACTGTTAAAATATATTGTACTTTTTTCCGTTTGTTGTGTTTGATTTCACTTTTTTTCCCTTTACTTTGATGATCTATGGCTTTTTACTTTTGTGGAATTTTTTTTTTCATTTCTTTTTCAATGCTGTGTTGCTGAGTTGTCAAATTCCAAATGCTAATTATTATTCTAGTATACAGTATATTCTCTAATTTATTGAGCAAACAGGTTTTGGTGATTTGTATCAATTGTACCTAAATTTAGTGACCTGACAATGAAAGGGAAGAGAAAAACAAATTCAAACATAACAAGAAAGCAAATTAAAAAAATAAAGTAAGGAATATGTTCTTAAACTGTGTGAAGAACAGTGAGTGGACTAGTTTAAAACGAGACCATTCTGGAAGTCAACCACAAGCTGAAAGTTTAACATTGAGCAACATCTATTTACGCCAGCAATCATTAGGCAGGATACGTTATAGACATTATAGACATTTCGAAAGAATGTTATCGTCTGAAAATTTTTGTTTTTGATGCAAATTCACGTTAATATAGTCTACTACTTTCTCCTAAAGTAAGTAAAGGGCATTATTAAGACATGTGTTTTAAAGAAGTATTATCCTTATTATATCTCCAACAAAGGGCTGTTCTAACAATCCTGTTCTATACAGGCATAATGGAGTCCAATAAATTCTAAATATTATCTTTTGTTGTATAACCCATACACCATGGTCCACTGGCACTTCTGACATAGAAGTAAAAACAGTCTCAGATTTTCTAGGTCATACAGACACCTCTAATTCCCCCCCCCCATTCATTTTATAGCATCTGCGAATCAAACTGATTGATTAATAACAAGTATTTAGAGAAACTAATAGTGCCTGTTTTAGTTTTAAAAGATTTAACAGGTTGCTGTAGTATCTAGTATCTTTTCAGAAGCTGAAAATAGTGTGCATCCAATGCTGTTAGCAAATACTTCAATTGTAAATATTGCCATTGTGTTATATCTGATAGATGATCTTTGTCTCTTGACACAGAATATGATAAAAATGTACATTAACCTATCAGTTGATCCAAGGTCAGTATCCCCACTTCCATCTAATTTTTTTCCATATCATCATCTTTTCCCCAATTTTTAAACTTAAAATCAGTTTAGCATGGGAAAAAGGGTCAAACCTTTTAAAATTAGCTTTCTAACTGATGTTCTTTGGATGCAGTATTCCAGGTGTGGTCTTACTAAGGATTTATAAAGTGGTACTAATACTTCACGTGATTTTGATTCAATGCCTCTGTTTATACAACCCAGGATTGTGTTAGCTTTTTTGGCTGCTGCCGCACGCGGCTGGCTCATGTTTAAGTGATCATCCATGAGGACTCCATGATCCCTCTCACAGTTACTGTTTTTGAGCCAGGTTTCACCTAATCTGTACTTGTATCTTTGGTTTTTCCTGCCTAGGTATAAAACCTTGCTTTTCTCCACATTAAATTTCATCTTTTTGGGTTCTGAGCTTGTCTTCGGCAGTGTTGGTTATTCCTGCCAGCTTACAACAGTTTGTTTAGTGACTATTAAAGTTACAATGGCACTGAAAAAAGTGACTGGTGATCATTTTTCACACTTATGACCATTGTAGCATCCCCATGAAACTCCCCCTTCGCACTCACAGCAACCAATCATAGCGTAGATTGCCTCATGCAGGAGACAGCACTCTCCAACCAATCAACTATCGATGTGTGTTCTGGCCTGTTATACAGGTAGTCCTCGACTTGCAACAGTTCATTTAGTGACCGTTCAAAGTTACGACGTTAAAAAAATGTGACTTATGACCGTTTGTCACAGTTACGACCTTTGCAGCATTCCCATGATCGTGTGATCAAAATTCAGATGCTTGGCAAACCGGTTCATACTTATGACCACTGCTGTGTCCCAAGAGGTCATGTGATTCCCCTCTTGCGACCTTCTGACAAGCAAAGTCAATGGGGAAGCCAGATTCACTTAACAACCGTGGTGCTAACTTATCAACTGCAACGATTCACTTAACAGCTGTGGCAAGAAAGGTCATAAAATGGGGTAAAACTCACTTAACAAATGTCTTGCTTAACAATGGAAACTTTGGGCTCCACTATAAGTTAAGGACTACTTGTATTCCACTTGAGATTTCAACAGAAAGCGGTTTTGCTTTCTGTTCTGAGATCGCTTATAAATGTTACGTGCTGTAGAGGGCAGTGTTACTCCACACACTTATTTAAAGAAGCAGTTATTTTCCCAGACAATCCATTTGTTACAATTATATTAATTATATATATATTATTATAATATAATAATTCTGAACAATTAACCGAACTAGTCCCTGTGCAAAGGAAAAAGCAGAAGCTGATTCACTTAACAGCTGTGGCAAGAAAGGTCATAAAGTGGGGTAAAACTCACATAACACTGACATCACGTGAAATGGCTTATTTCCCCCCCCCCCCCCCCCCCCCCGCCGTTTGTCCTTGTTTATACAGGTAGGGAAAGTACAGTGGCCTCCGATTGGGTTTAACTGAATGATGCTTCTCACAGTGGTATGACCGAAATTGTCTACTGCTGGGCTGCAGAAGTGATGAGGACAAAGTCCTGAGGACACAACAGAGGAAAGAAGTCAGCAAGACACGCTTGTCTCCTCTTGAGGTGCAAACGGGGAAAATCCTTTAGGCAGAATAAGAACAAAGCTGAAAATGTGCATGTTGTATCTCAAGAGGTAAAACTGGTTGCTTATCCAAGCTTATGATCCACAAGCCCTTTGCTTTAGTCCTCCTTCAGGGTGAGTCAATAGATGGCAATGAAGAGATACAGAAATTTCTGTTTTTTTCCAATTTCATCCAGTGGCTCACTGGTCCACTTATGGTACCCCGCCTTCTGAGAATGGGATTATGACTAACATCAGTCAGCTAAAAGGTATTAATACTTCCCAAATGTCAGTGGAGCAGCATATTCTAAAACAGGAAAAGGCTGTGAGGGTCACTTGGACAATGATGATCTTAGGAGCTTTCCCAAGCTATGTACCTATTCTTCTTGAGGGATTTTAATCTGATTTAGAATGGCTAAATTCTCTAATTCTCATAGTAAGGAATCATCTGCGCTCAAGATCTTCATCTTGTCAGAGTTCAGTCTTTCAATTCAGAATAACAGAATAATAATAGAATAACCAAGGTGGAAGGGACCTTGGAAGACCTCTAGTCCAACCCCCTGCTCAGCCAGGAAACCCTATATCATTTCAGACAAATGGTTCTCCAATCTCTTCTTAAAAACTTCCAGTGATGGAGCATTCAGCTTCTGGAGGCAGGTTGTTCCACTGGTTAATTGTTCTCACTCTTAGGGAATTTCTCCTTAGTTCTAGGTTGGTTCTCTCCCTAATTAATTTCCATCTATTGTTTCTTGTCTTGCCTTCTGGTGCTTTAGAGCAGGGCTTTTCAACCTGTGGTACGCCTACCACTTGTGGTACATTAATGAGTGGCAGGTGGTACGCAGCCCTGCCTAGCCAAGTGTAGTGGGGGAGGGAAAGAGCCAGCGCAGGCAAGGACTTACAGTGAGAGAGTCCTCTGGAGCTGCAGAGGCACGGAGGAGAGAAGGAGGGAGGGAGGGAGATGGAGAGTGGAAGGATTCTTATGTGCTTTTGTTACTTTGAAGTTCTGGGATTTGTGCAATGTGGGCTTTGTGTTCTTAAGGAGTGTTTGGCAATTTCTATTTGGCTGATGTCTGATGTCTTGTGTTAGCTTCTATTGCTCTGCTATTGTTAGCTGTAAGTTTTGCTGCAAGGGATTTTGAAGTATTTTTCTCCTGAATGGATTTTGCCTGTAGATTCCTTTACTTATGAATGGAGCCATTTGGGGAGGTTTTTGACACCTTGCTAGGTGGTACTCGAGTATTGCCATATCCTAAAAGTGGTACAATCGGTGAAAAGGTTGAAAAGCCCTGCTTTAGAGAATAGCATGGCTCCCTCTTCTCTGTGATAACCCCTCAAATATTAGAAGACTGCTATCATGTTACCCCTAATCCTTCTTTTCACTAGACCAGACAAACCCAATTCTTGCAACCATTCCTCATATGTTTTAGCCTCCAGCCCCCTAATCATCTTTGTTGCTCTTTTCTGCACTCTTTCCACAATCTCTACATCTTTTTTATAATATGGTGACCAAAACTGGATGCAGTATTCTAAGTGTGGCCTTACTAAGGCTTTATAAGTGGTACTAATGCTTCAGGCGATCTTGACTAACCTCTGTTAATGCAACCTAGGATTGCATGGGCTTTTTTGATGGCTGCAGCACACGGCTGGCTCATATTTAAGTGATTGTCTACTAGGACTCCAAGGTCCCTCTCACAGTTTACAGATACTGAGCCAGCTTTCATTTGATTTTTCTTGCCTAAGTGTAAAACCTTACTCTTTTCTACACTGAATTTCATTTTGTTAGATAGGGCCCAGGGTTCAAGTCTGTCAAGATCCATCTGGATCTTGAGCCTATCTTCACCTTTAAGAAGTCTTGGCTTCTCCTGCGAATTCTTCATCTTGTCAGGAATCAACCAATCAAGCGATCAAAATTTATGGATTATCAGCCACCTATTTCCCTACCCAAACGTAAGTTCAGGCCATGATGTGATGGAATGAGTAAGGGATGAATGAACTGTCAGCGGAAGAAAAGGTTCAGAAAATATGACTCAGTTTGGAGAAAGAAGGACATTTAAAATAATCCCACCTTGATTCTCTTTGGTATAAGATGTAGTGGAGAGAACCTCTGAGAGGATTTCAAGATTATACCCAACCACAACAAAGAGCATTCCTGAAACACCCGCTGGTCTTGTTTCCTGACCTTGCCTATCTGGAACGACTGACACATCATAGCTTCTCCTGATTCAAATGTTATGGAATTAAAGCCTCTGATGACCATCTCTCCAATGGTTTCATACAGAAAAATCTTCCCAAAGTCTAGCCAATCCTTTAGTACAGATAGCTGGACTGACCTATAGATCTCACGTTCTCTACTCGAACCATCAAAATCTTGGCAATACACTGATAGGATAGAACCTGAGTTGTTTATTCGGTACTTAAGTAAAAGATCTTGGATTATCACCTCAGTGGAGAGGTTGACTCATTGTGCAGCTGCTCTGCAGGTATTTTTTTTAAAGAAGAGGATGAAATATGCCGGCACTTGAATGTCTTTTGCAAATCTAGGGGGCATCACTAGTGGAATACAGCACAGTCACTGCATTTGTAAAAGCATATCAGAGCTCACGTGAGCGTCGTAGGCGCTTGCAGCCCCACTCGCGCGAGGGTCACGGGCACTCGGGGCCTCACTTGCGTGAGGATTGTAGGTGCTTGCGGCCCCACTCGCGTGAGCATAACAAGCACTCGTGTGAGCACACATGCGCTTGCCCCTCCCCCCTCCCACAAAACTATCCCCTCTTTCTCCCCTTCCGGCCACTAACCTGGAAAGAATGGAATGGAATGGAATGGAATAGAATAGAATAGAATAGAATAGAATAGAATAGAATAGAATAGAATAGAATAGAATAGAATAGAATAGAATAGAATAGAGCTGGAAGGGACCTTGGAGGTCTTCTAGTCCAGCCCCCTGCTCCAGAAGGAGGACCTATACTATCTCAGACAGGTGATTGTCCAGTCTCTTCTTAAAAATCTCCAGTGATGGAGTGCCCACGATTTCTGGAGGCAAGCTATTCCACTGGTTGATTGTCCTCACTGTCAGGAAGTATCTCATAAGTTCCAGGTTGCTTCTCTCTTTGATCAGTTTCCAACCAATGTTTCTCGTCCTTCCCTCTGGTGCTCTGCTGAACAACCTGCCCCCCTCTGCCTTGTGGCAGCCCCCCAGATACTGAAACACGGTTATCATGTCTCCCCTATTTCTTTTTTTCTTTAGACTAGCCAACCCCAAGTCCCATAGCCGTTCTTCATATGTTTTAGTCTCCAGGTCTTTGATCATCTTAGTTGGGAAAAGGTTGGGTAACTCTGGTTTAGTGGTTAAGGCGCCCGGTTAGAAAGCAAGAGACTGTGAGTTCAAGTCCCACCTTAGCTATGAAGACCAGCTGGGTGACTTTGGGACAGTCTTTCAGCCCAACCCACCTCACAGAGTCAGGAGCATGGTGGCTCATGTAATTAGGATGCTGGGTTGGAGGTTAGCAAGCCCGCGTTCAAGACCCAAGTGCTGCTGTGTGAGCTCCCATCATTTGCTCCAGCTCCTTGATGTCACCAGCTAATCCTTTTACCCAGGAAGTGCCTTAAAATGGTGCCTCCAACATGAATGGGATGGGACCTCACAGGGTTATTGTTGGGAAATTAGGAGGAAGAAGGAGCATTAGATATGTTCACCACCTTGCGTTGTTTATAAAAATAATAAAGGTGGGATATACATTTAAAAAAAAATAAAAATACACTCCAGGCTAGATCAGGTGACCAGGAGAGAGGGGTGCTTAGAATGAAAGAGTTGATGATGCCCTGAGACACTGCCCAGTGGTTTCTCCTATAGCAGGCATGTCAAAGCCGCGATGTCACATGACATCATGCGACGTATCGCGACTTTCCCCCCATTACTGGCAATGGGGTGGGCACGGTTTCGGCGTGATGCATCTGGTCTGTGGGCTGGCAGTTTGACATGCCTGTCCTGTAGGGATGTATTGGGGGGGGGGGGATTTGGGAGATTTATTTTTTTTCAGCTGCTTTGTCCCAGCTTAATTTTGAACTTAATCATTCTTTTACATGCTTTTAGTCCCGTCCATTCTGTTTTCAGGGACTTTGTCTGGTTGATAGACTGGCTGACAGACAAAGTCCCCTCCATCCCTATATAAATTCCTTCCAATATCCCATTAGGTGGGAAAGGATCACTGACATGTATAAAATAATGGGCATCCATCCATTCATCCATCTCTCCAAACAGCTGGGACAATTATGGCCCTACCCTAATTAGAGTTAAGCCAGTATTTATGGTTGGTTGCATAGATACTGGACTTAGCCCTTTGCTCAGATCAGTTCTTCCTTGAAGAACAGGAACTCACAACTATGAGTAGCAATTATGAGAGTGAGCTACTTCAATAATATCTATGGAGCAGGTCATAGTTATCCCAAAGATGCTTTTTCACGAGGCAACTGGACTTTTTTCTTCTTCTCATCCAAGGAGCTTCTTCAGCTCTGACTGTATGGTGGGGAATGGAAGGATTTATACTCCTTGCAGACAGCTGGTCATTTGCATTCTTTTAGAGAGTCGTTGAGGCCATCTGGAGGTTTATCTGTGTCTTCAGGGTCACCTGAGTAGTGCAAATGGGTGTGGAGCTTTCCTGGAACTGCTGAAAGGACTGTGTTGTAGACTGAACATAGATGATGTTGTATCCCTCCCCCTCTGTTGAGAGAGGGCTGTTCAATTTTGACATAGACGGCCTCTTTGACCCCTCTTTCAAACCAAAGGGTCAAAGAGTTTGGAAGAGTTAGCAGTAAAAGGAAACCAGGCTACCAAAGAACACAATGGCTGGACATCAGCCAGAGCAGAGAACAACTCAAAGAAGAAGTGCAAGATCAGAAGATGTGGAGAGAGACCTGGCCCACAGAATCACCAAGAGTCAGACACGACTGAATGGATAACATCATCACATCCTCATCAATAAGCTTTTCCATGGCTAGGGTTCCACAGTCTCACTGTTGTCATGAACAGGTCACTTCCTAATTAAGGATGTCTTACATTGATGACCAAGCCTTCCAAAGGAAATGGGTTATTTAGAATGGCTAGCTTGCTGGATTGGGCAGGATTTCAAGAAGCTTTCGAATGTTTTGCACTCGGTTCTGCTAGAGTTATTCTGCCAAATGCCCTGTTGAACTCTCCAATGTAGTAAATATACTCCTTTCTTGGTATCTTCTCCAGCCAAAATTAGCTCCATGAAATATAGAACAATAGGAGCTTAAATGACAAGGGAGGTGATTAGAAGGCAAATAGAAGAGAATCATTGCGAAATGGATGACTTGCCACAAGCTACTTTAAGGCCTAGGCTGTGGCAATACATGCAGCATTGTCTGTTGATGTCCTTGGTGCTCTCTGAGGTTGGTTGTTTTTCTTGCAGATGTTTCATTACCCAACTACAACGTCATCAGTGCTAGTGAGCGTGAGCTGTGCGCCCTGATGATATAAGTAGCTTGCCCTGCCATTTTTGGGGAGAGGCGTAGTGTTCTCCTTGGTAGTTCCTTGATTAGGGAATTGTTTTCTGTGTGATTGTTTGTCTGGTGGTCATACCTGCTTATCTGGGTTTTGGTTGCTGTCTTTGTTTCCTTATTAGCTTTTTAATGGTCTCTTTTGAATGTTGTATAAATGTAGTTTATATGTATGTGCCTGTTGATGGCTGATTTGTCTGAGTGCCAAGCTTTCAGGAATTCCCTAGCATTTTTGGTTTTAGCTGGGTCTGTGATGCTCATAGTTTCCCCATTGAAACTGTGGTTGAGTCTGACCATGTGTCGTGAAATTTTCATCAAGTCTTCTGACTGCTAGTTGGTGTTCATAGATGCGCTCTGCTGGCCTTCTGCCTGCTGACCTACATAGTGGTTACAATACTTACACTTTATGTTGAAGATGACTCCTTGTCCCCCGTCCCCCCCCCCCCGGGCTATTAGGACTTTGGGTTGATTCCATGCGTCTTGTGGTTTATTCCATGTGTCCTTTTTGGTTTATTCCATTTTGTATTGCCCTGGGAAGTTAACATCTAGAAGATATTTCCCAAATTAATTAATTTGAATTCCTTCCATGTCAAGTAGGCACTGAAAAGCTATGTACGACAATAACAGTTTTAAGCACTAGTTCTGCAAATTTAGCTAAAGGCATATCCACAGACTTTGGATCTATTTTAGCGTGTGATGCCTCAAAAGAATGTCTTTTTCTGCATGATCCAATCATTTATTAAGAATATCAGGAGAGGTTCATCTTTGGAGGCCATAATTCGATTAGGTGATACAGGCAGTCCTTGACTTACAACCATTCATTTAGTGACCATTCTAAATTACAACAAAACATTAAAAAAAAGTGATTTATGACCGTTTTTCCACACAACTGTTGCAGTATCCCCATGGTCATGTGATCAAAATTTGGACGCTCAGCAAGTGGCCTGTATTTATAATGGTTCCGGTGTCCCGGGGTCACGTGACCTTCTGACAAGCAATATCAATGGGAAGCTAGATTCGCTTAACAACCGTGTTACTAACTGAACGATTCACTTAGCAACCGTGGCAAGCAAGGCTGTAAGGCGGGACAAAACTCACTTAACAACTGTCTTGCTTAACAATAGAAATGTTAGACAGTTGCGGTCGTAAGTTGAGGACTCCCTGTAATTTGGGACCAAGCTTCTTAGCTGTTGCCTCAGAATTGCTTGCTGCAGTTGAAAGAATCTCAAATACATAAAATGGTACTTTACGGGTTCTGTAAGAGAACAGAATGTGGAGGTGCGGATGATTTGGCATAGTTTCGTGGTTTGACAGAATGGTGGCTTGCCCTTCCTGATGTGAAATGGGATGCAGAGCAAGCTAGAGCTTCGGATAATAAATACTCACAACTTTTTTTGGGGGGGGGGGAGGAGTTCCAAACAAGGACATGTGCTTGGGACTTGATTTAGACCTATCTCAATATAGGGCTTATCTATGGTCTCCCAAGGAACAACCTAAGATTGTCCAAAGGTATAATTATCTTTACAAGGGAATGAGGTTATGCTGCCTATGTTTAATTAGAAATAAATAATTTTCCAGCTACCAATTCCAGTCTAGGTGTTCAGGTGAGCATCACTACACACAAGATAACACTTGGGCAATTACCACCCACTCTTTTGCAATGCATAAGCAAGCTAGGCGATCCGTATGAATGATCACAAGGCCCAAACGCCCCTACTGCTCTTGAGTCACAATGGCCTAGTAAAGATATTGTTCAGCAAAATAATTCCGGTCACATTGGACCTCAAGGTAAAGCCAAAGGGTGGCACAGAGAGGTGAGAAATAACATTGAACAAGTGCCAGTGAGGTATTTGTAGGTAGGTAGGTAGGTAGGTAGGTAGGTAGGTAGGTAGGTAGGTAGGAAGGAAGGAAGGAAGGAAGGAAGGAAGGAAGGAAGGAAGGAAGGAAGGAAGGAAGGAAGGAAGGAAGAGGGGAAGGTCCATTTCTGGCATCTGCCAAATACAGTATATACAGTGAGGGAAAAAATATTTGATCCCCTGTAGATTTTGTACGTTTGCCCACTGACAAAGAAATGATCAGTCTATAATTTTAATGATAGGTTTATTTTTAAAGGTGAGAAACAGAATAACAACAAAAAAATCCAGAAAAATGCATTTAAAAAAAAATTATAAATTGATCTGCATTTTAATGAGTGAAATAAGTATTTGATCCCCTATCAATCAGCAAGATTTCTGGCTCCCTGTCCACAAAAGCAATCAATCAATCAGATTCCAAACTCTCCACCATGACCAAGATCAAAGAGCTGGCCAAGGATGTCAGGGACAAGATTGTAGACCTACACAAGGGTGGAATGGGCTACAAGACTATTGCCAAGCAGCTTGTTGAGAAGGTGACAATAGTTGGTGTTGTTTGGAATCTGATTGATTGATTGCTTCTGTGGACAGGTGTCTTTTATACAGGTAACAAGCTGAGATTAAGAGCACTCCCTTTAAAATCAATTTATAACTTTTTTGAAATGCATTTTTCTGGATTCTTGTTGTTGTTATTCTGTCTCTGACTGTTAAAATAAACCTCCCATTAAAATTATAGATCAAATCTTTGTCAGTGGGCAAATTGTACAAAATCAGCAGGGGATCAAATCCCCCCCCTCACTGTATATAGTATTTTTATTTACAAATAAATGCCAAAACAACTAGACACAAAGAAGTTATTTTCCCTTGTGCCATCACTCTGCTAAACACCTAATTCCCACAGGATTGTCTTATGCCTAAAGATATTTACCCATGTAGTAGGCTGTATTGCTAGTATCTTTCTCATCTTTCCTACCACCTTATCATGTTGGTATCTTATGATTTGTCCCTTCTTGTTTGTATCGTATGATTTATGATTCTATCTTATGATTTACCATGTTGTTTGTGTGTACATATGCACCGGAGACAAATCCCTTGTGTGTCTAATCACACTTGGCCAATAAAGAATATTCCAATATTCCAATTCCAATATTTCAAATACAGTGTATGGTGCCATATAGACTAGGCATTATTATCCCATGAATTAAAAATGTAATGTAGTCACTACTCTCATTACAATTCCTCTGGCATAAAGTATCTACATTTAGCAGTCACAAAAACTCTTTTCAGAAAGTTGAAACCACCAAAGGCAGCCTATACAAAAACCATTCAACTTTCTGAATCTCCAACAATCATCCTTCCTTACACTGTGATCGTAAGAAGAACTGACCTGAAAGAGAATGAAGATTCCAAAAGATTTTATATATACAAGACATAACATAAAAAACAGAGAAACAAAAAAGAAATTGAAAAAAGGAAAAAAAAATGATTTTGTCTTCCCCTCCTTTCTATTAAATTATTGTCCTTAAGCTTTTCCCATTTTTAATTCCCAAATCCTCTAATCATCAATTCACTTTTTTCGTCTTTCAGCAAAAAAGTCCATGTAAGGGTTCCAGTCTTTTTTTTTTTAAAGTACTTATCATTTTTGCGGGTTCAATTGATTTTTTTGTTTGCAATCTGCCACTATAGGCAGTTTCTTGCATACAATAATTTTGCCACGGGCTTTTCTACCTTCTGATATTCTAATGCAGACTCGGCCATCCTTGTGGTGATTTGTAGTAAATCAATAAGGCTTTCTGAGCCGTTTTAACAAGCGCAATTAAGTTTCTTAAAAAAAGGGATATGTCATGCCTTATCTTGTGCTAATTGCCTGTTTTCACATGTCCTCGTGTGCCTCCTTTGATCGTCTCTCTGTGACAAATTTACTACCCACTTTGGGAGTTTGTCCTATGATTAAACAAAGGTCCTTAGAAAGGACAAAGCAGATAATTAGAAATAATGCCTTGGAGGTGTTTGTCAAATGAAGCATGGATCATTTTTAAGTCTACAGTGTACTTCTCTTTTAGAGTATGCCAAAGAACATGCTTCGTGCTGTTTAGAGCATTGAGATGATTTTTTGATTGAATTTAATAGGAACAAACCCAATTAATTTTGTTTCGGGAGAACAGTCCAACTTCCCGTTGGAGCACATGGGGAAGATCAGAGGTGGAGATGACATTGATGGGGGCAAGGCACCACGGTACAGGTAGTCCTCGACTACACAATTGAGCCCAAATTTTCTGTTGCTATGCAAGATAGTTGTTAAGGGAGATTTGCCCCATTTTACGACCTTTCTTCCCACAGTTCCCACTTCCCACACCGGAAGTGGTGCCATGGAATATCCCGCCAAATGTGAAGATGCCAAAGGAGTAACTACTAGTGAAGTTCATGGAGCGTGGTTCAACCATCAATTCAGACGTCTACTATGAAATGTTACGAAAACTCAGACGAACCATCCATAACAAGTGTCAGGACACACTGACTTCCGGTGTGGTGTTGGTTCACGACAATGCTCGCCCGCACACCGCTAGACGCACTCAAGAACTTTTAAAGCAGTTCCATTGGGATGTTTTGGGTCAACCCCCTCCCCCAATAGCCCAGATTTAGCACCGAGCGACTACTACTAAGGAATTTCAAACCTTGTAAGACTTTATGACAAATGCCTCAGTTTGAATGGCAAATATGTTGAAAAGTAAATGTTGCAGTTTTCTAATGTGTATAATACAAGTTCTGTATCTGGGAGTGTCTGTCATGGATAACCAAACGGAGGTTTATTTCCGAATTGCCCCCATACAAACATTGTGACGTACTGCTATGATGGTCAGGCACCCTTATAATCATAAGTTGAGAACTACCTCACTGACTCAAAAGTGCACATACATGCGCACACACATACCGTACATACAAGGAATCTACAAACCCAGAAAACGGTCTAGATCAGTTATCGTGTTAAATGTGTTGTGCGAATGGAACCCATGACTGTCTGCTAAGTAAATATTTCAGATCACATAACGCCAAATTGGACCTGCGAATTTTACTTGCCTTCAATATTAGACCTACCTTCCAGCTCCTTCAATTATATGAGCAATGCATGCTTGAATTAACCACACGTGATTAGGTGCACGTGGATGGTGCGGTAAACATTAAATCGTTTGAACCTTAATGGTTTCAATACCTGGCAGCTGACCTTGCAGGCTTGCTTATTAGTCTAATGATGTAAGTGATTTTGTACTTTCATTTAAAAGGGAGTCGTGGGCTGACTGAAAGAACTGGAAGAGTTTGTGAGGCCAGAGAGAGAAGGTTCAGCACATCTACATGTAACTTGACAAGTCCTGACAAAGAAAAAGAGGAAAAAGGAGAATGTCTTTAACAGAACTCTTATCGGTCGCTATTCTTCTGAGCCTTTTGATGCTCTACCTGCTAAGACAATTCTGGTTTCGTGGTCATTATCCTTCGGGATGGCTTCCATTGCCTGCCACCGGAAGCTTATGGCAAGCTGGCATCAGGCTTTACCAAGAGACTCTGTCCAAGGTAACTTTTCTGAGTTAACTGCTAAATTAAATCTGTTAAGTTTGGTGAGCTAAAGGATTCGGGGAGATAACCGTGAATCATTTTTCATTGAAAGGTAATGTTGGTTAAAATGATCTGGGCCATCCTTGGGCACATTGCTGCAAACCCTGGGAAGGAATCCCATAAAGACTTCTTGGAGCTCAGTCTTCAAGAAGAAAAAGAGACGGGCAGGGATGCCATCAGATCTGATCTCAGACTTGTTCTTTCAGTTG
The DNA here is from genome assembly GCA_023970755.1 of Azemiops feae. Lineage (NCBI taxonomy): Eukaryota > Metazoa > Chordata > Lepidosauria > Squamata > Viperidae > Azemiops > Azemiops feae. Next base: position 198,073 of record JALGBA010001105.1, on the reverse strand, counting down.
TACTGGCAAAGCCAGATGTAGGTGTAGGTTAAACAAGCTACAGTTTAGAGCCTCTTAGAGGGGTCTCTCTAAAATTCAGATCTGTCACAGCTTTATTCTAATTTCATATAGGGAGGTCTTCAGAAATGAAGGCCTCCTGTATCACTCATTTACACCTTCTGTTTAAGAAGGGTTTTTCTCCATCCACTCAGAGTTCGTAGGCATCTTGATGGCATTCTTGTCAAGGTCCGTTCTTACCCAGTTTTATTCTCTGTTAGCACCTGGCAAATAGAGCTTCCACAGCTTCTCAGAGCTTAGGACAGTGGTGGTGAACCTATGGCACGCGTGCCAGTGGGGGCACTCAGAGCCCTCTGTGTGGGTATGTGTGCCATCGCCCCAGCCCCACCTCCACCCACGGCCCCCTCCTCACCAGCAGCCCCCCGGAGGAGAGTCGCCTCCGGGCGCAGGCCACATGGAGAAGCGCAGCCATGGCAGCCAGGCAGCGGGGACAAGACTCCGCCCTCGTGCCCCGTCGTGTGCAGATGATGCTGTGGGATGTGGGTGGAGGGTGTAGCCGCCATGGCGCTGCTGGGCCACCTGGGCGATCTGCTGCAGTGGGCCATGGAGACGGTGGGTGGCCCTGCGGGTGGGTGGGGTGGGGGGCGGTTTTTGGGCACTTGGTCTCTAAAAGGTTTGCCATCACTGGCTTAGGACCTCACCATGTCTAAATCTGGCGTTGTCAATGGGAATCTTTGAGCAGATACTTTCTGACCCTGGTTCTCTATTATTAATTTAATTTCATATTGAGTTACACAATGACAATAAAGATATTCTATTATGTCAGATATGGATCTGACATAAATTAACTTCTTCCTACTGAGAAATGCCATTGCTAAATGTAAAGCATGATGCCATGTGACCGCACAGCTTAGAAACAGCAATCCTAACAGTCCCCATTGCTATTTTTAAGCAAAGACGACTGGGTCATTGTGCGAGGATCTCACATGATCCCATCGTTTTTGTTAAGCAAAGATCATGGCTCATTAAGTGAGGATGTCACATGACCATAACTTAGGACTTCCTGACAGTTTCGCCTAAGCAAAGTCAGTGAGGAAGCCAGCAGGAATCCCAAGCAGGCCAGAGGGCACATGAGTACTATGCAGTGAGATGGGGGCAGAAGGAGATACTGCGGCAAACACACGTGGGCAGGGGAAGAGGTGAGGTGAGGTGGTGCAAGCGCGCTACTCGGTATGAGATCCCTGGGAACATGTCCTCCGTAGCAAGGCTCCTCCGGAGAAAAACTGGTGGGAGCGACTTTGTCAAGCACTGGGGAAATCAGGAGATTCAGGCAGTTCAAATGAGTATAAAGATTTATTGCGAGCTTAAACTCTCTACGTGAATCTGACCAACTGGCTGCTAAGGGAAATGAGTGGGAGATAAGCGAGGCATTCAAGGTGAGATGGACTTAGATCTCTTGCCAGGGTGCAGGGACTCGTGACTCGTGACGCGCTTGACTCCACCCTTGGGCTCAGCCTGGTCATCTCTTACAGACTTGCAGCCATTCCTGCTAGCTTCTCCATTGACATTGCTTGCTGGAAGCAGGCAGGAAAAACTGCAAAAGATGATCACATGCTCTCATGACACTGGAATTGGGTGAGCCATTTGCCAAGCACCTGGATCGTGATCGTGTGACCATAGGGGTGCTGCAGTGGCTGGAATCTATGAGGATCTGTCATAAGTACCAGTTGTTCAGTGCCACCTTAACTTTGAATGGTCACTGGATATTATAAGAGAGTAAGCAGGCGCACAATGAGGAATAAACCAACTATTTGCCTAGTCTAGTGCTTCTGAGGCTGCCAGCGACTCCACATTCTTCTCGATGTGTTTTCTCCTTTGTGTGCCTGCTTATCTTCTTATAATCTCTCCTTTTCCAATGAATTTAAAGGCAATATATCTCCCTTCTTGCTAATTATCCCCAGTGCAGGGGTGAGCATTCCAAAGGGTGAGGGAGGGAGAAAAAGCCAAACACAGTCATGATCATGTGATTTCCCACTTAGCAAATTGCTTAATGACAGAGCTGCCAAACCCAATTGTGGTTGCAAAATGAGGACAACCTGTATTGCACATTTATAATATTCATACAGCCATGTTTTTAACTGCCACGCTTGTCTTGGACAAGCACAGCCCTATTTTCACACCAACACTATAACAGAGGCAGAGTTGCAAAAGATGGATACAACCAGGCTTACCCTTTGAGTTTCAAGGTAGAATCGAAATTTGAGTCTGGGTCTCCTCGCCCCTAATCTACTCTGACATTGCAGTGTTAGCTCATTTCAATGTGGGATACTCCAGATTCCCACCAGATGGCAGCCAAGAGATACATAAAATTGTCTTTGTCCTCCAGATGTTTTTGGCTCAGATGTTATTAGGTGTTAAATGAAAACATTTTATGTCATCTGGGATAGAGAAGGTTTTCTGATTGAAAGACATTTGAAACTGGACAAAGTCTGGGAAGCAGAGGTTTTTTTGACAAATATTTTATATACATCAAGAAGGGTCCAACTCAGTTATTTCCTGATAGAACATGAGTTCAGGAACGATCATGGCTTATATTCTACTATCTGAAGAGACTGTAGACTAACACAAAACTGATCAGGTAAAAGAGAAAACATAGCCAGCCTAAAACACTTTGAAATGTATTGTAAGAAGGAATGTCCTAACCTGCAAACCATCAGGAGTCAATTAAATTGTCTAAATAAATAAATAAATTCTGATTGCGGTAAGATACAAGTGTAATGAATCAAATTATTAAATACAAATCATTAGGAAAAATTGTCATATAGCTTAAGATAAGAGCACAGAAGCCATTGCATCTAAAGACAGCCTACTGGTTTTTGATGTTGAGTATCCTTTTGTTCAAAAGCCATCATTTCAGGGGAGTGACTTCAAACTCTTAGGGGAAAAAAAAAGTTTTCATCTGCTCCCTCCTTATGATAAGTTTATTAACACCTATATTAAATTTATCTCTGGCAAAATTTGGCTGCCCTAGCATTTCCCAAGCTGTTGCTAAAACCTCATCCAGAGGAACAGAACGTTCTGATTATCAGAGTAGTTTTTCCAAAATTGCCTTATATCACTGACACAGCTATTATGTCAGCCTTAGTGGCTAGAACAAATAATACAACAGCCTACCCAGATTTTTTGATCTTTTTGTCTGCTTGCAACATCTCCTTATGCAACATGCCCTAGATAATGCTGCATCATAATATTAAATCACCCCATGTCTCCTTTCATCCCAAAAACTGTATCCCGACAACAATCCTTAACCAGATTATTAAAAGTCGTTTTCTGGGTTTGCACGGGTTATTGAACAATTGATGACCTCAGTGGGTTTGACATACAGGATGCAAAAAACAAACCAAGATTTAAAGTAAGCAAGTTTGGCAACCGTTCGAAGTTACAATGGCACCGAAAAAGTGACTTATGACCGGTTCTCACCCTTAACGTCCTTGCAGCATTCCGACAGCCCCAAGATCAAAATTTGGACTTTTGGCAACCGGTGTGTATTTACCAAGGTTGCATCATTTGATCACCATTTGCGATCTTTCCCAGCCAGCTTCCAACAAGCAGAGTCAATGGGGGAAGCCAGATTTGCTTAATGACCGTGTGATTTGCTTAACAAATGACCGTGTGATTCACTTAACCGGGGCCAGAAAGATTATAAAATATAAAAAGATGATAAAATCAGACACAACTCATTCAACAACCATCGCTCTTAAGCAATGGAAATTCTGGGCCCACTTGTGATCATAAGTTGAGGACTACCTGTACACAAAAATGAATTTTAGAAACTGGAACACAGCCAAGTAGACAGAGAAAAAAAATTCCTATCCTTCTCTTTCTTTATCTAAGACAGGGGTCTTCAAACCTGGCCCTTTTATGACTTCTGGATTTCAATTCCCAGAATTCCTCAGCCTGAGTAATTCTGGGAGTTGAAGTCCACAAGTCATAAAAGGGCCAAGTTTGAAGACCCCTGATCTAAGAATTCACTGATACTGGGAATACTGAGGGGCCCTTAATGCTTTCTGAGCTTAGTTATTTTCTTGCAGACATTTCATTACCCAAACTAGGTAACATCATCAGTGCTGGTGGGATGGATGATGTTACCTAGTTTGGGTAGTGAAACGTCTGCAAAAAAAAAAAAAAAAAACCAAGCTCAGAGAGCACCAAGGACCCTTCATTTCAACCCTGAGCTACAAATATTCTTTTTTTTTGTTGGTATTGGGAATATTTTAATTTGGTTCCTTCCCAAGTCAGGGGATGCTAAATCTTACTGTTGGCTAAAATGTTACGTTGCTGTGAATAGGAACTCAGTCTTGAGCCGTTCTAAGAGTTTGTCTTGTTGAGGAATAAAGAGTTTGTCAAGTTGAGGAATAAAGGCAGGTGGTTGGAAGACAGAAAAATTGTATGCCATATTTTGTAATGGGATTCAAGCTCGTCAACGCTTCTGTTGCACTAGATCAGGGGTTGGGAACCTTGGCTCTTTTAGGACTTGTGGACTTCAACTCCCAGAATTCCTGGGAGCCAGCCAATTCTGGGAGTTGAAGTCCACAAGTCATAAAAGAGTCAAGGTTCTCCACCCCTGCACTAGATGATAGCTTCCTATGATCAATGCTGTTGGGACTGTGTAGCTTAAACAAGCGGATATTAAAAGGAGATCGGACTGCAATTTTTACATACTTGAAGGGCTATCATAGGGTTGAAGGTGTGGATCCCTAGCTCCTTGGAGAGAAGCCTGTGACTCTTTCATGCTCCATCTTGGTCCTTCTCCTTTTCACCATCTAAGAGTTACATAAACCTGAACGATGGAACTGGAAACGTCCTGTTTGTGCACGTGAGCATTTGTGAGAATCATCTGAGCAACAATCAATGAATTTCTGAAGGTTTATGCAAATCTGTGGACTTCAACTCCCAGGATTCCCTAGCCAACAATGGCTGGCTGAAGAATTCTGGGAGTTGAAGTCCACACATCTTAAATCGGCTGAGATTGTGAAATACTGGTATAGAGACAGGCAAACCCTAGCACCTAGCTACCTACATCTTGCCTACAGCAGAATAAAAGTGTGGATGGATTCCAGGGAACAAAGGCATAAAATTAACTTTGTTTATCTCTCCAGCTGCTCTTTGTCTAAGAAGGAACACAAAATAAATCCTTAATGCTATCTACATTGCCCCCTTGTGGCCAATAGGTCATGAGGCGCCTTTGTACTCATAACAGTGAAATGGGTATGAACAAACTGTAAGGAGAGGGAAGATTAATTGTGTGCGTTTTTGAAACTGCCTTCAAGAACTTGTCACAGTAATTAAAATATTTGGTACTTGTAGGATATCCGTAGGTAGGTTGAAAAAGAGTCAACTAAGTAAATTAACTTGCTGAATTTGCTATATGGAATGAACACGGGAAATCCTTTCTTGCATTGTTGAGATTCTAGAAAGAGAGAAGAGAAGAGCAATAAAGGTGATTAAGGGACTGGAGGCTAAAACATATGAAGAACGGCCGCAGGAACTGAGTTTGTCTAGTTTAATGAAAAGGAGGACTAGGGGCGACACGATAGCAGTGTTCCAATATCTAAGGGGCTGTGGCAAAGAAGAGGGGGTCAACTTATTCTCCAAAGCACCTGAAGGCAGGACAAGAAGCAGTGGATGGAAACTCATCATGGAGAGAAGCAACCTAGAACTCAGGAGAAATTTCCTGACAGTTAGAAAAATTAATCAGTGGAATGACTTGCCTCCAGAAGTTGTGGGTGCTCCAACACTGGAGGATTTTAAGAAAAGACTGGACAACTATTTGTCTGAAATGGTATAGGGTTTCCTGTCTGAGCAGGGGGTTGGACTAGAAGATCTCCAAGGTCCCTTCCAACTCTGTTATTCTGTTACATCCTGCAATCTTGTTTATTTGTTCTCTAAAACTAAAACTAGGAAAGAACATTCTCATTACTTTCAAACGTTTTTTTTTTCTTTTTTGCCATGAACAGTGGTGAGCAGGATCGAACGTTTCCCAGCAGGAGAAGCTGAAAATTTAATTTTTACTTGGAAACCCCCCCTCCCCCCCATCCAAGAATAACACTTACTTTTTATCTTGATTCAAACAGCAGTTGAAAGAACAAAATGACACCTCTTGGACCTCTATGACTCCTTACAGTAGCATATCCAATGACAGTGGTAAGTGTTTATAAAATATGGAAGTAGTTGTGCTAGACTTCTCTGTGGAAACATTAGTTCAGTGTTTCCGATCTGGAAGTTGTGTGGACTTCAACTCCCAGAATTCCACAGCCAGCATGATTCTGCCTGGGGAATTCTGGGAGTTGAAGTCCACCCATCTTCCAGTGGCCAAGGCTGAGAAATGCTGCTGGTTGGGGAATTCTGGGAGTTGAAGTCCACCCATCTTCCAGTGGCCAAGGCTGAGAAATGCTGCTGGTTGGGGAATTCTGGGAGTTGAAGTCCACCCATCTTCCAGTGGCCAAGGCTGAGAAATGCTGCTGGTTGGGGAATTCTGGGAGTTGAAGTCCACCCATTTTCCAGTGGCCGAGGCTGAGAAATGCTGCTGGTTGGGGAATTCTGGGAGTTGAAGTCCACCCATCTTCCAGTGGCCGAGGCTGAGAAATGCTGCTGGTTGGGGAATTCTGGGAGTTGAAGTCCACCCATCTTCCAGTGGCCGAGGCTGAGAAATGTTGCTGGTTGGGGAATTCTGGGAGTTGAAGTCCACCCATTTTCCAGTGGCCGAGGCTGAGAAATGCTGCTGGTTGGGGAATTCTGGGAGTTGAAGTCCACCCATCTTCCAGTGGCCGAGGCTGAGAAATGCTGCTGGTTGGGGAATTCTGGGAGTTGAAGTCCACCCATTTTCCAGTGGCCGAGGCTGAGAAATGCTGCTGGTTGGGGAATTCTGGGAGTTGAAGTCCACCCATCTTCCAGTGGCCGAGGCTGAGAAATGTTGCTGGTTGGGGAATTCTGGGAGTTGAAGTCCACCCATTTTCCAGTGGCCGAGGCTGAGAAATGCTGCTGGTTGGGGAATTCTGGGAGTTGAAGTCCACCCATCTTCCAGTGGCCGAGGCTGAGAAATGCTGCTGGTTGGGGAATTCTGGGAGTTGAAGTCCACCCATTTTCCAGTGGCCGAGGCTAAGAAAGACTGATCTAGAGCCAACAGAATGAGTTAACTGAATATAGGATTAACTTCTATGGGATACAAATAAATAGATGAATTAGACCAGGGGTCTTCAAACTTGGCCCTTTTACGATTTGTGGACTTCAACTCCCAGAATTCCTCAGCCATTGTGCCTGGCTGAGGAATTCTGGAAGTTGAAGTCCACAAGTCGTAAAAGGGCCAAGTTTGAAGACCCCTGAATTAGACCTTCCCACAGATACCAGTTCTTTCTATTTGTAACTTTTAGGTGCTTCAAATTAATGACTTCTCCCTTGGTCAGCGAGGCATATTGGATGCAGTTTGTGTGTTGGCAGCCAGTCTGTACTAGGGACTCTACCACTGAGTTCTATAATGAAAATTCTTATTTTTCAGACACTCTATATTCCCATCTCTTTTCCCTGGAGTATTAGGCTGAACAGCTCCACTGCACACTGGAGATGGGGCTCGCATTGCTCATTTGTTTTGCTAATGCAAAATACAAGGGGAAAAAAAAGACGAATGTAAGACAGAATATTTGTGAGAAAATGTAACCGACAGACTCTTTTGTCCTGGATACGAACTACCTTTTGGGGTGGGTGGGTGGGTGGGTGAGAAGAATATATTGCATTATTTTTTTTAATGATTTATTTATTTTGCTCCCAGTCGTTGCTTTACTTCTTGTACTTCTTAATCTGGTATTTTTTAGGTGGAGATATCTGGAAGCAGCAAAGAGAAATTGGGCAGCTAATTTTGTTGAAGGGCGAGAAAGAAAAGAAAACAGTGGAGAGCCAGGTTGAAGAGGAAGGCCCTCGGCTGGTGGAGACTTTTGCCCGTGTAAATGGTACGTAGCACTAGGAGTTTACATCGGCTCTTATTTTGCTCTACTCAAGTGTTCATGGAGTCTCTGCATGCCTTGAAATACAATTTGGCACCTTTTTGGTTATATTCTAATATATATATATATATTGTGTGTGTGTGTGTGTGTGTTAAATTTGGATTGCTAACAGTTAAAGGGAAGCTGATATAGCTATTTCGAGCTCCTTAGCTCTCATCAGCCAGCTACACCCTTCTGAGATTCGAACCTGGGCTGCTTGCATGTTAGGCAGCTGTGTTGACCTTTAAAAAGATTTCTTCTTCTTCTTTAAAAAGATTTCTTCTTCCCATATTTGGTCGCTTCCATCATAAATTCCAAGCAGATACAGGTAATCCTCAACTTAAGACCACAATCAAGTCCTAAAATTCCCTCGCTAAACAAGACAGTTGTTAAGTGAGTTTTGTCCCATTTTATGACCTTCCTTGCCACAGTTGTTAAGTTACTAATACGGTTGTTGAATGAATCTGGCTTCCCCATTGATTTAGCTCCTCAGAAGGTCGCCAAGGGTGATCACACGGCCTCAGGATATTGCGACCGTCATAAATATATGAAACCAGTTGCCAAGGGTCTGAATTTTGATCATGTGACCCTGGGGGGATGCTGCAATGGTCGCAAATGTGAAAAACGGTCAGAAATCACTTTTTTCCCCCGGTGCCGTTGTAACTTCGAATGGTCACTAAACAAATGGTTGTATTAACAAATGGTTAATACCCATATTAAGAAGAAAGTGGAAAATATTTGTCAATCACTTCATTTGTAGGGCAGCCGTTTGACCCTTTGAACGCCATCACCGCTTCCCTTTGCAAAATGGTCTGGATTGTGAGTTTTGGCAACCGATTCTCTCTTGAAGACAAAGACAGCCAACAAGTGACGGATGCCCTTGAATCTGCTGTAAAATCTGGAGGGAGCTTTGCTTATGTTGTAAGTTATTCTTTGCTTTATTACTGAGGCAGACCCAAAGCTTTTTGAGAGCCATTGTGATGACCTTAGGCGAAGGTGAAAAGAATTGTAATCTCATCTTCTCCCAAGTAGAGTTTGTGATTGGAGTAGACCGAGACAAGATCAGCCATTCTTCTGGGAGTTTTCAAGAAGAGACTGGACCACCCTTTGTCTGGAATGGTATAGGGTTGGACTAGAAGACCTCCAAGGTCCCTTCCAACTCTATTCTATTCTATTCTATTCTATTCTATTCTATTCTATTCTATTCTATTGTATTCTATTCTATTCTATTCTATTCTATTCTATTCCTATTCTATTCTATTCTATTCTATTCTATTCTATTCTATTCTATTCCTATTCCATTCCATTCCATTCCATTCCATTCCATATTTTCTATTCTATTCTATTCTATTCTATTCTATTCTATTCTATTCTATTCTATTCTATTCTACTTTCATTCTATTCTATTCTACATTCATTCTATTCTATTCTATTCTATTCTATTCTATTCTATTCTATTCTATTCTATTCTATTCTATTCTATGCTGTTCTGTTCTGTTCTATTCTACATTCATTCTATTCTATTCTATTCTATTCTATTCTATTCTATTCTATTCTATTCTACATTCATTCTATTCTATTCTACATTCATTCTATTCTATTCTATTCTATTCTATTCTATTCTATTCTATTCTATTCTATTCTATTCTATTCTATTCTATTCTATTCTATTCTATTCTATTCTATTCCATTCTCCACGCCATGCCACGCAATCCCATCCCATCTCATGCCACGCCATGCCACGCCACACCATCTCATGCCATGCCATGCCATGCCATGCCATGCCATCCCATCCCATCCCATCCCATCCCATCCCATCCTATCCAGCTAATGGAACAACTTTTATTCTACAGTTTTACTTCCTTACAACATCTACATTAAAATATACTCTTGCCTCTATTTTCCCCTCCCTTCTTCTTTTGCTCACTCATATTGCATTACACGTAGTCCTCGACGTTCGACCGCAATTGAGCCCAAATTTTCTGTTTTTAAGCAAGACATTTGTTAAGTGATCTTTGCCTCATCTTACGACCTTTCTTGCCACAATTGTTAAGTGAATCTCTGCAGTTGTTAAGTCAGTAACATGGCTGTTAAGTAAATCTGGCTTCCCCATTGACTTTGTTTCTCGTAAGGTCCCAAAGGCTGATCACATGACCCCGGGACACTACAATCGTCATAAATACGTTTTATAAGTCGAGGACTACTTGAACTCATTGGTGTAATTGAGTTCATAAAGATAGGCAGATAACAGATGTGGAGTGACAGAGTTCAGAGTAGATGGGCACAGATGCAAGGCTAGGTGTGGATCGATGGATAGAAATGTGTATAAGAGACAATAAAAGAGAGAAAAAAAGAGAGAGAGGAAGAAATAAGACAGCAGAAGGACCAAGAGGAAGAGAAAAGGGGTTTTCCAGTTCATGATTATTATTGGCCTCCTTCATTTAAACTTCATCAGGGAATGCATCTGCAACTTCAGAAAATAAAGCGGCTTTGATTAAGAAATTCCTGGCCTAGTGTGGGTTAGAATAATATATAAGAACTTTAGAATAGAATAATAACTTTATTGCCACTTTAAATGTACACGAATCAGCATCCATTAAAATGAGATTTTGTGGCATACAGCTCTCAAAGGGTAACCACCTCCAATATAAACTGCACAAACCTGACAAAATAAATAAATAAATAAATAAATAAATAAATAAAATAAATTATGCATATACCCACATACGCACACATACTGTATGTGGCCCAGAGACACAACACAGTCTAGTTGGGGTTATGTATACATGTACATGGCGAGAAAAACGAATCTTGTGAGTTTAATGAAAAGAAGGACCAGGGCGGACATGATAGCAGTGTTCCAATATCTCAGGGGCTGCCACAAAGAAGAGGGAGTCAGGCGATTCTCCAAAGCACCTGAGGGCAGGAAAAGAAGCAAAGGATGGAAACTAATCAAAGAGAGAAGCAACCTAGAACTAAGGAGAAATTTCCTGACAGTCAGAACAATTAAACAGTGGAACAACCTGCTTCCAGAAGTTGTGAATGCTCCAACACTGGAAGTTTTTAAGAAGAGACTGGACAGCCATTTGTCCGAAATGGTATAGGGTTACCTGCCTGAGCAGGGGGTTGGACTAGATGACCTCCAAGATCCCTTCCAACTTTATTATTATTATTACCAGACGGATGGCATAAGGAACAAAGCTGTTACAGAATCTGGTAGTCTTGCTGGAAATACTTTGGAACCTCCTCCCAGAGGGAAGCAACCAAAACGGACCATGAATTGGGCGTGTGGGTTGAGCCCAGGCTTGGGATCCTTGATAGTGACTTTTACTTTGCTTATGTTTTCTCTATAGTTACATAAACAGTTCTCGTGGCTCATGAAATATTTCCCAGGGTCACACAAAAATGCCCTGTCTAGCAAGGAGCTGGTGCTGTCCTTTACAAAGAAGGCAATACAGAAACATAAAGAAGCACAGGCAGTGAAGGAGCCACAGGATTTCACGGATTTCTATCTCTTACAAATGGGGAAAGTAAGTACCAGTTTCTTAATATGACACAATAGCGGTGTTCCAGTATCTTAGGGGTTGTCACAAAGAAGAGGGAGGCTAAAACATATAAGGAACGGCTGCTGGAACTGGGTATGTCTAGTTTAATGAAGAGAAGGACGAGGGGGGACATGATACCAGTCTTCCAATATCTCAGGGGCTGCCACAAAGAAGAGAGAGTCAGGTTATTCTCCAAAGCGCCTGAAGGCAGGACAAGAAGCAACAGATGGAAACTAATCAAGGAGAGAAGCAACCTAGAACTAAGGAGAAACTTCCTAACAGTGAGAACAATTAACCAGTGGAACAACCTGCCTCCAGAAATCATGGGTGCTTCATCAGTGGAGGTCTTTAAGAAGAGACTGGACAACCACTTGTCTGGAATGGTAAAGAGTTTCCTGCTTGAGCAGGGGGTTGGACTAGAAGACCTCCAAGGTCCCATCCAACTCTGTTATTCTGTTATTCTTATTTTCTTACTACTGTTGTTTTTTTTTTAAAGCCAAGAAGTTATTTTTGGAACTCTTGCGTGTTGCATTTCCCCTCATTTCTCTTTGCCATTACAATGGAAGATTCACAAATAAACATGGGTTGGAAATACTTGGGAAAAGAATCAAAAATTGTGGATACCTCTGAATGGCATTGAAGAACATGAGTTGTGAATGCCATTGAATGACCAGGAAGTTTAAATAATAGTTGGTTGGTATTGGGATTTTATTTGTGTAGAATCAAAGAGTTGGAAGGAGCTATTGATTTACACTCCTTACTCAGTGCAAGAATCCAAATCAGAGTATTTGTAACATGGCTCTCCAGACTCTTTGCAAATGTATCCAGCACTGTCTTGATGAAGAATCATAGAATAATCAGATTACAAAAGGAGATGGTCATTTCTCATGTTCATTTGGTTCTGGGGTATTTATAAGTGAAGATTTGAGACTGAATGTCAGTGAAGATTCTGAATTGAAAAAAACTTTGAAGCTTAAATGCTTTTGTCCATTAAAATGATATGCTCTTTTCATCAAAATCTACTATACAACCAATGATTTGCCATCGGTAGAGATTTGAGTGTTTTCACACTGGGGGGGGGGGGATAAAGCAGCTTGTAACTGGCAAAACAGAATAAAATATGGAGATAAGAACAAAGATCCTAAATCATTCTAATTGGTCAAGCCTGATCTATTGCAAAAATCACATTTGCCCTTGTAGTTATAGGGGAACGGGGCTTATTCCAACTTTATCTTTTGGGGTGGGATAAAGATAAGTTGTCACCTGGGCACCACCAATAGATGAAGAACATGTGAAATTCTACTCCACTGCAAATTCCTTGGCTTTTACTCCTAGTGGAATTGCAAGATGTTATTGCGACTTCTTAAAAGTTTTTGAAGGGGCATTCAGATATCACCCCACAAGGGCATAAACATAGGACCAATAGATTTCTGAATGGAACAATGAAGAGAAAGAACTGTAGATGTAAGTTCAGAGTCTCCATCAGTCTGCTACCGTGAACATCTTTGCATTTATTCATAAGCAAGGCTTATAATGATGAGAAATAAAGGATTTAGTCATGCTGCTTTTTAACATCACACGCTTGCAGAAAAGTTCTGTGTTTTTCACTTTGCCGCTACCATATTTCCTAAAATTTGATGTGATTGAGTTAACACAGTGCTTGCTAACCTTGTGAGGTAGTCCAGACAGGAAACACAACTGGGAGAACTAATTCTACTTCATTATAAGATGGTTGTAACAGAATCTTTCAAATCTGAAAGTATGTTTTTCTTCCCTTGCCTTTCCAGTCCAGGGAACTAGGGGAGGTGTCTTCTGAAATCTTTGCTATGCCATGCCTGCATTTCTTCTCTGGGCTAAGCTGCCTCTTATCTGATTGTTCCCTGATTGTGGCTCTTTCCCCTGTCTCCCACATACCATTGCAATCTCTCTGACAAGTTCAGGGGAGCTGTAATCACTGGAGAAAACAAGATAACTAAATTATAGGCGTGTCATCCAAGGTTTCGGCCACTAATAGGCCACTGGGCTGTGTTGTAACTATGACGAGATAAATAAGGATTTAATGTTACAGCCCAGGATCCATTTTATAAGATGTGACGTTCTTGGAGGAGAAAAACAAAGCTGGTCAACAGAATATGGAAGAATGGAAGTATCTGGATATAATGCCCCTGTCCTTCTCTACCAAATAACGTAGGAACTGTGGGGTCTCTAGCCAAAGATAGTTAAATCACATTGGGCAAGCATGAATAACTACATCCACACTGCCCTAGATTTGAAAAGAAGAAGAGACAAAAAAACCCACTGATAATCAGCAAATGACAAGAACCATGCTTCTCCCCAGACCAGTTAGCCCCTAGGCAGGGTGACACATCTGCCAAAGCCAGATGTGTAATCTGTCCTGTAGCCAAAGCAATATGGACTTGGAGGACAGGGAAGAAAAGGCAGGAGGCATACTAGCTTAAAGATGCCAATAAAAAACTGGTCAATTCTCTCATTTTGGTTCACCTCACTGCATCACTGTCACAATGGGTGTTGAAGCCCATAGCAAAAACTGTGTTGGAACAAGGGGAGGGGAGACGCTTCTTTAACACCAGTGCAGTTTTAAAGGCATTCACAAAAATAGGGCATAAATGGGAGGTTGTCGGGGAGGTATAAGGTGGGAAGGGTCCTTAAAACAGGATCTGAGAAATGTTTTCCTAAGCTCACAAAATGTTTGCAAAGATCATCGTTCCAACAGAAGAGAAAATCTCTATGGCTCAGAGTTGAACTGTGGAGTCCTTGGTGCTCTTTGAGTTTGATTGTTGGCTTGATGATGTTTCGTGATGTTACCTAGTTGGGTAATGAAATGTCTGCAGCCAAAAAATCAAGCTCAGAGACACCAAAGATCACAGGACATTTCTAGTGAATGTATCATCTTGTAAAATAGGGAGCCACACAGACGATATGGCGAGGTTTGGAAGACCGGGCAATAACTTTTAAATAACATTTTTTTCCCCCTTTTGTCACAAACAGAGCAAAGATGGCCAGAATTCTGCCTATAATGAAGAGAACCTGGCTGAATGCATTTTCAACTTCCTTATCTCGGGTGCAGAATCTACTGCAATCACTCTGCAGTGGGCACTGCTGCTGATGGCATCTCATCCAGATGTTCAAGGTGAGAGGCGGAGAGTCCGTGGGAAGAAGATTATGATTGATCCCAGGTAGATCAGAGGGGGGAGGGTTTTCATTTTAACATAGCACCCAAGAGTGGTGGAACCTTTCCCTCCTAAATAATTAAGAGGGAAGTTGTTGCTCTCAATAGTGCTTGAGCTGGGTTTGGCAGTCTAAATGTCTCAGGAAGTTGTAGTAAGTGAAAATGTATAATTGCTCCCAGCAGCATTCTTGGAGGGAGGAGTGGCATTTGATGAGAAAATGATTGCTCTGGTAGCTTCCGAAGAGTTGCTCCTGGGGCAATTTTACAAAGATGAATATTAGGCACAGACAAGCTGCAACGTGGAGGAATTGTTTAGCTTTTTTCTTTGTCTAATGAGCAGAAGAAATAGCAAATATAGTCTTGGCTATCTCCTTGTACATAATTCCCCACCACCCTAAATGATGTCATTTTCACTCACCTCTTAAAAGAACAGAAATTCTTTACCAACTTTGGGGGGGGGGCGTTTATCTGATGGGAGAGCGTTTGATTAATGTTAATAATTCCTTCTGTTCTCATTTTTCTTCTGAGATACTTGTAGCTTCACAGAACGGGAGCTCGGTGTTGCTTTCACAAAAAACACTAATTCTTTTTCTGAGTTCGAATAATACAGCCAGCCCTATCTTAGCCTATTGGACTGGATTCACATAATAGATTAAGACCAAACCAAAACCATTGACCTGTCGAAGGGAGACTGGCAGAGCCAGGGGAGGAGTCAAATAGGGAATTAGTTTACAGTCTTTATATAGGGTGAAGTCCAATCGCTCTTGAGTGCCTTTGAATCTTATTTAGTTTTATCCAGGAGCAAACTGTTAGTCTGAAAAGGTTCTTGTCCATTGGTTTGAGCAAGAAAGCCTAAAATGAACCCTTCACATATGGACCTGTTTATTTACACCTGACACCACTCAGGTTAATATCAACCAACTTTGGTAGATTACATATGTAAGTAGCTGCATATTGTATGAACACAGGCTAAACCAAGGGCTCCAGGGGATGTCTCGAGCTGCCTTCAGACTTGCCAGCCGGACCAGCCTGGAAACATAAACAGATAAACTCATTCAACTTTATTGTAAAGCTACATTAACAGAATCTTGCAAGTCTGATGTCTCGGGTCTTCTGCCATCTCCTTTACAGCTTGAGAAACAAGAGAGGCTGACTTCTGAGTTTCTTGCTCCACCCACTATGCAGCTGCAGGCTATGCCCTCCCTTATCTGATCATTTCCTAGGCAGCATCTCTTCAACCTGTCTCGCAAGGTCTTTTCTATATACCATCACACTTCCTTCCAGATAGGCTGTAAAGAATTTTCCATGGACATATTGGCTTTAAATAGTGGGAGCTCTGTGACTATCCATCTGGGAAAGATAATAATAATAATAATAATAATAATAATAATAATAATAATAATAATAATAATAATAATAATAATAATAATAATAATAATAATAATAATAATAATAATAATAATAATAATAATAATAATAATGTTGGAAGGGACCTTGGAGGTCATCTAGTCCAACCCCCTGCTCAGGCAGGAAATCCTATACCATTTCAGACAAATGGCTGTCCAGTCTCTTCTTAAAAACCTCCAGTGTTGGAGCATGCACCGCTTCTGAAAGCAGGTTGTTCCACTGGTTAATTGTTCTAACTGTCAGGAAGTTTCTCCTTAGTTCTAGGTTGCTTCTCTCCTTGATGAATTTCCATCTGTTGCTTCTTGTCCTGCCTTCAGGTGCTTTGGAGAATAGCCTGACTCCCTCTTCTTTGGGGAAGCCCCTGAGATATTGGTATCATGTCCCCCCTCGTCCTTCTCTTCATTAAACTAGACATACCTAATTCCAGCAACCGTTCCTTATATGTTTTAACCTCCAGACCTCTAATCATCTTTGTTGCTCTTCTCTGTACTCTTTCTAGCCTGAGAAATTCAGGTTTTGGCATCATGTAGCAACAAAAGTTGGCATATGGTATAGGACCCAAAAGACCCAGATTCAAATCCACCTTCACTGACTTTGCTCTGTGATATTCTTTCAGTCCAACCTTCATAGAGTTGTTGTTATGGGGATAAAACCTAACCAGGGCTGCCTTACTTTGCAAATTTGGCATAGCAACAAGCATTTCCCAACATAAAATGTTCCCCCCCCCTTTCATTTTTTTCAGATAAAGTCCATAAGGAGATAGAAAAGGTTTTGGGTTCTTCAAATGCAGTTAGCCATCGAGATTGGAAGAAATTACCTTATACCAGTGCTGTGATTTACGAGATTCAGCGAACCAAACATGCATTCTTATTCAGAATTATCAAACAATGTGCAAAGAATGTGAATATCTTTGGTTTTCTTGCTCCCAAGGTATAGAAGAGTGATGATATAGCAATGAGTGAATGAGTGGCTGAATAAATGAATGAATAAATGGCTCCTATGTATTCTGCCTATGACTCTGTAGTGGTCCTTCCCCAAGATCCAGTAGGCCCCTATCTTCCTAGCCTTCCTGAAGGCCTTGAAAAAACAGCTCTTTCCACAAACAGTGAGGTAGGGCAAGCAAAATTGAACATTGAAGGGTGGAAGAGTGTTTGTCTTAGGGATGCTTGGAGTTTTTGTTATAACTGTATGGGTTTTGATCTTTAATTTACAAGATTATGGCATGCAAAATGGGTGACTATATAAATATTTTAAATAAATAACAATTCATAGCCCTTGAGCAGCACAGTGGCTTAGAGGTGAAGATGCTCGCCTCCCACTTGGAAGGTTAAGAGTTCAGTCCTAGGCAGTGGCAGATGTTTCTCTATCAGGGCGCAAAGAGAAAATATCTACTGCAAACTCTGCGTAGGCATCAGGAAGGGCATCCACCCAGTAAGCGCTCAACTCCATTCAGTTGCCCCAACTCCACCCTGAATATAGGGATTAAAGGGTGGTAAAAAGAAAAAAAATCATAGCCTTATTGCATCAGTAATGAGATTCATGTCAAGAAGAAACAGCGATAAGTTTCAAAGACTTTCTAAAATAGAAATAGTAACCCAATAGTAACTCAAACTTCATGAATAGAACTTCATGAACAGATGTTGGTTTTTTTCCTCCATAAAATCTTAGAGTTGTAAAGTACCTTACTCCAACTGTAGACATTTAATCTAAGACCCTCATAGTACAGCATTCATTGAAGCATCTCAGATGACCCTCTGAGACTTTCCATGTAGCTTCCTGTTCTTTTCAACAGTGGCTGCCTATAGCTCATGGGTTTTATGATGTTTAAAAAAATACCCAGGAACAGTATATTACTTTATTCATGTCCAGAATGAGTTTTTCTTATCTCTGTTTCATAAGAGGCACACAAATTGATTTAAGTTAAGATGTGCCACAGAAATACACTGTGATTAGTTCCAAATTCTTATGTTTGTACATACTGTGTGAAAAGTGCTCAGAAACTGGTGAAAGCGAGGAAGGAATTTGAAACGGGATAGTTTGGATGCATTGAGTCAACTTTTTTTTAAATTATTTTCAGGGAACTTTTATTAACCCAGATCTGGATTCAGTATTACTTGATCCCAAACTATGGGAGACACCTGAAAAATTCAACCCAAGTCATTTTTTGGACAAGGATGGACAATTTGTTGACAAAAAACAATATCAACTCCTTGCTGGTGGTAAATATAAAAGTGGTTTATTACCATATAGATGGTGTGATTTTTATTTTAAATAGGAAAGTTGTGTTTTGTTTTCAAAGACAAAAAGGCACATTTAGTCCATGCAGTAGGAATTGGAGATCAGTTGTGCGTTCATAACTTATCTGTTTCTTATACAGAACTTGCATTTTTTCAACATTCTATAACTTGGCTACTGAAAGAACAATTTTTTGTGTGGTGCAAAAATAGGGACATGACAAGATTCATTAGTCATGCTAAATTATTTTTCACTGAATGAATCATAGTCTAATTGGCTAGATTTTCCCAACACACTATAGATATATAACTTACAAATCATTCTTCATATGAATTAATACTATGCACGGTAAGCTGGAATTAAATTTCTACCATTATAGCCTAGAATTGCATGAACTGGGCTGCAGAAGTGCTAGCTTAATAATCAAAACATATGATAATTATTGACAAGATTTTGCTTTGGATTTGAATTTGGATTTTTGAATTGGCTGTTTGTACAATACTTTTAACAGGCACATTGAGACATAATGGCTACATTTGTATGAAGTGTGAAACTTGGTTAATATAAATTTAGGTTACTGATTTTAGTATGTTAGGTGAATTCAGACGGTTGGTTTAATTTATAGTTCAATGTACAGGTGGTCCTTGACTTACAACCATTCATTTAGAGAATATTCGAAGATACAATGGCACCGAAAAAAGTGACCTGTGATCACTTCTTGGCATGTATTTACAACAATTGCAATGTCTTGGGGTCATGTGACTGCTACCTGCGAACTTCCCAGCCAGTTTTCGACAAGCAAAGTCAATGGGGGAAGCTAAATTCATTTAATGACCATGTGATTCACTTAACAACTGCAGTGATTTGCTTAACAGTCATGGCCAAAAAGTTTGTAAAATTAGGCATGACTCATTTAACAATCACCTTGTTTGGCAATGGAAATTCTGCTCCCAATTGCGTTTGTAAGTCAAGGAGTATCTGTATTGTGTGAAGTTATGCAATAGATCAATTCAAGAATAAGCTTAAGCATATTGGGAGAATGAAGATGGTCTTCATATATTAAGAAAAAATTACTTATGACATGTCACAGCCAGTTCTTGGAGCAGTGCCAGGCGAGATGATAAAAGAGGAGGCATAGAAGGGTATTAAGATGGTTAGGAAGGTACTTTGGTATATTGTAACCTCAAATACCTTCCTTTCTCAATGTTATCGTTAATTGTTGTTTCATAATTATTTTGTAATTACGCTTCCCATTTCCTCCACAGAGTCAGATGGGTCTTTAGCAGATAAATTAGCAAGAGCTGAGTTCTTTATCTTCTTTATAAACCTGCTCAAGACATTCGTCTTCCAGTTACCAGAAGGAGAGAAAAAAACCAGCGAAAAACCTACAATTGGGTTGACAACATATCCTCATTCTTACCAAATCTGTGCTGTTCCTCACCGCAAGACATCATAAATTCTAATTATGAATAGCGCACTCCGATTTTACAATAAATTTATCCCTTTGTGAAGTCCATCTTGACTTGCCCAATTCAGTCTTGAGTAGAAATTCACAAAACGTGAGTCACCTCTTTGATGGATTGGATTGCTGAGTCTGTGATGATTGCCTGACAAATTCTTCCTTGTTTGATATTACTAATTTAATGTACAATATTGGTTCTTTCCAATGCATAACATTTTTTGATTATGTGCCATGAAGTCATTTTTATCTCTAGTGACTGCATAGATAGATTTTCTCCATGATAATGTATCCCTAACCTGTTCCTTCAGGCCTCTATTGTACATTCATTACATTGTAATACATAACATTAAATTTTCTCTTTTTTGTGTCTTTGAAAAAATCTTGAGGGAATTTATTAAATAAATGTAGCATTCAGGACAGGTACATTCTGTTTTGCAAGTTGATTAATAGGTCACTTTGTGCTTTACGTGCTGAGGACAATCTATTATTCAGAAAATGTCTACAACGCACACACCACAGTGCAAAAATGCAATAAAAACAATAACAACTAGAGTTGCAGTACTTCAGAAATAATTCAGGAAAGGCATCTTCAAGGATGAGGAAAGGGGAAACACTGTTTTGTTTTTAACACAATGGATTCGTTGAAATTCATCATTATGTATTTGGTGTTGGGTTGCCAACTACCAGTTTGTAAATAAATAAATAAAAATAAGCCATGCTGAGGAAAATGGGGATGGCAGCTGCTGAGAAAATGGGGGCTCTCCCTCACTGAGAAAGAAGGCCAAACAAAAGAAAAAACTCTTTCTTCAGACCTGGAAAGACCCCTCCCCGACATTTTCTTCAGTTTAAATAGAAAAAAGAAAAGAAGAAAAACTGGCTCGCTATCCATCATTTATGAAGAAAGACAGAAAAACTCCACAGAAGTGGAAAGAAAAGGCCCATAGAGATAGAGACAGCTGTAAATGTTCTGGAAATAGAATATGAAGTATGGGGAAAGAGCACAAAAACCAAAATAGAAACAAGCAAAGAATCATTGTAATGCTTCTGAGGAAACGTGTTAAAAACAGGATATCTAATACAACGCAGAGAACTAGTTTCGGGTAGAGATTAAGATGCTGGCTGAGAAACCAGGAGGCTGTGAGTTCTAGTTCCGCTTTAGCCATGAAAACCATCTAGGTGACTTTGGGCCAGTCCCTCTCTTAGCCCAATCTACCTCATAGGGTTGTTGTTGTGGGGAAAATAGAAGGAGGACGGAGGATATAGTATCACAGTCGCCTTGAATTATTTATAAAAAATAATAAAGCCGGGATTATTTTTAAAAAATCTAAAACTAAAAATAGGGGGACGCAACAATATAAATCTAGAGGAAAATGTAAATAAGCATTATATTTGGCCATGGGAGAAGAGTTGAATAGATTTTGTCAGTTTAATATGAGCCCAGAAATAAGGTATAAATACAGGTCTGTAAAAAGAAGAAAAGCATACAACTTTATTTCTAATAAAAGGAATCTTTTGTATAATAAAATGGAAAGAGACAAAAGGAAAAAGAGATGGTGTGAGGTCTCATTGGCTCTGGGGTCAATCCAGTCATATTTTTTTTACCACAGGGATGGCGAATAGAGCAGTTGCCCTCCCTTTTATTTTAAAGCAGCCATATTTGTTTTGCATGAAAGGCCTGAGGAAGACACATAGGTTTTCACCAGCCAGCATGCTTTCTTAAAACTTGAAAGATACAACAACCTAGCATTAACATCAGGAGGAAGAGGAGATTCCTCATGGAACAAAGAAGAATTTTAATTTATTTCTTTATTACATTTAGAAACCATTCATCTCCCTGACGGAGCATCCCTGGGCAGCGTACAAATAAGCCTTAAAAACATAAAAACGGAATAAATAAAAAAAATATAAGGCAGATTAAAGAAGAAGAAAATGTTTAAAATTCAGAATAAAAAAGATAGGGCAGCACCTTCAAAGTGCTAGCCAACTCCATAATTAGTCAGCAGAGCCAAGTCTTTGGACATTTCCTAAAAGCCAAGAGAGTGGGGTCCAGCCTCACCTCTGAGGGGGGGGGAAACGTTTATTTGTTTTTATTTATTTCATCAATCAATCAATTTTGGAACTGCCCATGGGTAGTGGGCAGTTTATTAATTTAATTAAATTTAATAATTTAATCGATAATTTAATGTAATTAATTAAATTTATCAAATTAATATTTAACAACATATAAACACGTAAAAACAATACATTTAACATTTAAAAAGAGACAAGGATGATTAAAGTAATGTTAAAAATTAAGACAAAGGGAGGGCTTTCAGGGCATATTTAAGTTCTTAGCTATAGCTTTGGCTTTATTTTTATCTAACTTTCATTTTACATCTAATGCTTTATTTATTTGTTTACTTATTTGATTCGATTTGATGTGTTTTCCCCCCATCTCACTTCAAGGAGATTCTGGGCGTCTTGCAACATTTAAAGCAATAAAACTGTATAATTAAATATATTTTGATAACAAATTAAAACAATTAAAAGATGGCGAGGAAGACAGCAGGACGCATGGGGGGAGGTGGGATCTTCTCTTAATCTGTCAACCACCTCCAGCATGATAGTCCCCAATGGGCAGTCAGGCCATTTCTTACTTTATTTTACCATATTTTACTATTATTTTAGGGCCCATGACATGTTCTGACCTTTGGTT
This sequence comes from Azemiops feae, assembly GCA_023970755.1. Lineage (NCBI taxonomy): Eukaryota > Metazoa > Chordata > Lepidosauria > Squamata > Viperidae > Azemiops > Azemiops feae. The sequence continues at coordinate 175,506 of JALGBA010001105.1, read as the reverse complement.
ACAACAATATTATCATTTATCATATGGCACATTCACGTCACATTTCGATAAAAACACAAGAGATAAAAATCCAAAATATGAAATATAAAATCTAAAATATTATAAACATGTGTCTGTATTACAGATATATGTTTTTGCTCATTTGTCACAGTCAGGAAATCAGCAAAGTCTCCACTCTGTTTTGGCACTCTGTCTCTAATATGTTATATAGTTTGTTTTTCGGCCCTGCAGTCACAATTCGTTGATCGATTCCCCCCCCCACACACACACACTTATAGACAGCATCAGCACATCTACCGTGGCCACTGCGAATTTGGTTCAGTGTTGTCCATATCGTATGGGATTACAACAATAATTTTACTTACTTTATTGAGAGTCTGTCCAGAAAACAGGCACTGAAACTGAGGAACAGTCCTTCGTTTCAGATCTTTTAATTTCCTGAAAGTGGGACAGTACAAGACATTTTTCTCCTGCTGACCCTAATAAATTGAAATAATTCTGGTTGTAGCAGACAATTCTGTGAGCATCAAGCAACCAAGTGTAAAGGGCTTTAGAGGTCAAAACCAACTCTTTAGATTACATCCAGAAAATAACTGGCAGTCAATGCAGGGCCTATTGGATAGGTACAGTTAGCACCCAGACCATTGTGTTTTGGACTAACTGCAACTTAATAATAATAATAATAATAATAAAGTTGGAAGGGACCTTGGAGGTCATCGAGTCCAACCCCCTGCTCAGGCAGGAAACCCTATACCATTTCAGACAAATGGCTGTCCAGTCTCTTCTTAAAAACTTCCAGTGTTGGAGCATTCACCGCTTCTGGAGGCAGGTTGTTCCACTGGTTAATTGTTCTAACTGTCAGGAAGTTTCTCCTCAGTTCCAGGTTGCTTCTTTCCTTGACTAGTTTCCATCCATTACTTCTTGTCCTGCCCTCAGGCGCCTTGGAGAATAGCTGACTCCCTCTTCTTTGTGGCAGCCCCTGAGATATTGGAATACTGCTATCATGTCACCCCTAGTCTTCTTTCATTTAAACTAGACATACCCAATTCCAGCAAACGTTCTTGATATGCTTAGCCTCCAGTCCCCTAATCATCTTTGTTGCTTCTCTGCACTCTTTCTAGAGTCTCAACATCTTTTTAACATCGTGGTGACCAAAACTGGATGCAGTATTCCAAGTGTGGCCTTACCAAGGCATTGTAAAGTGGTATTAATACTTCACGTGATCTATTCTATCCCTCTGTTAATGCAGCCCAGCACTGTGTTGGCTTTTTTGGCAGCTGCAGCACACTGCTGGCTCATATTTAAGTGATTGTCCACTAGGACTCCGAGATCCCTCTCACAGTTACTACTATTGAGCAAGGTACCCCCTATACTATACCTGTACATTTGGTTTTTCTTGCCTAAATGTAGAACCTTACTTTTTTCACCATTGAATTTCATTTTGTTAGATAGCGCCCAATCTTCAAGTCTGTCCAGGTCCTCCTGTATCTTAAGCCTGTCTTCTGGAGTGTTGGCTATTCCTGCCAGCTTGGTGTCATCCGCAAATTTGATGAGTTCCCCATCTATCCCCTCGTCCAAATCGTTGATGAAGATGTTGAAGAGCACTGGCCCCAGGACAGAGCCCTTAAATGGCCTGTAAAAGCAGCTCCATGTGAAATGTATTTTGAGTCATAATCCCAAAATTTAGGGAAGACTCTAGGTTGGATGCTTCATAAATTAGCACGCTTACTTTATTAAGATCATCTGCAATAAAAATGCTTCCCTTTTCTCTCTGAAAGACATATGATTAAAAAGTGTAATTTTAAGAAATACTACCTTTTGCTCTGGCTGAAGCCCACAGAAGAAATTTATTTTAAAAATGAAAAAAAAGATACCAAGAGTAAATTGAAGTAAATACATTTTATTGGCATGCAAAAGAAATCAAAGGCATAACTAAACAAGCTTATGTAGCATATTGTTCAGCCACAACCTCCAGATCTTTCCTTGATCTGGTTAAGTATGTTGTGTGAACCCAACAATAGGTTGAAGAAGTGTAGAGTAAATGGAGGCAAAACCTGGAATTAAGAGAATATGCATACAGGAAGCATTTACCCATTGAATAAATATACTGTTTTAATGCTTTGTGGGTGGGTTTTTATAAGTTTAAGATTTGTGGGGAATAGCACATAGCTTGTAAGGCTGCGGAGGCATCGTCACTTTTACAATAGGTGTTTGATTGAATTCTTTCACTCCTTCAGGCAACTTGAAGTTGAAGGACCTCAAGAGGCTGGTTAGAAGGATAAAGATCTCAATTCTTGCTAGCTGCTGTCCCAAACATACACGTAGACCTGTAAATGAGACAAAGCATGCATAAAGTGGATAATCATCTGTTCTCCAGAGTATACCCCATCAGCAAGGAAATCCCCTCACGGAGATGACTTTAACTCAAGATGTATTAGATGGAACACCATTTCAAAGGCAAAGCTAGCTATACACCCATGAAAGAAATGTTCTGGCGTCTTTGTCCAGGGAGGGGCCTACAAGAAGGAAATCAATTTTTCACCTCTCTGTCCACCACCTTATTCCACAGTGCAACAGGCTAATATAGCTGGAGTAGAGGGTGATGAAATGGACATAATCTATAAGAATTCCCTTTCACTGACCAAACACGTATTCTTTGCTTGCTACACCTGGCTATCTGATGAATGTGGGACTAATAGTTTACAAAAGAGCCTTTCTTCTGGTCCTCCTCAGAGAAATTGCTATTGTGGCACTGGACTACCTTTGACTTTTTTCCCTCAGGGATTTAAATATTCATGCACAGATCGTCAGTTCTGGAGTGTCCAGGATGGCAGATTTGCTGATTGCCATTGATCTGTCCCAACTACTCTTGAGCCTCAAATGTTGGCTTTGGTGCAGTATTTTGTTTTTATCACAACCGGAACCACCTTTGCATAGTCTTACTATGATGGACAGATGTGGATGCCATTCTGCAGGGATGGAAATCAGCTTCTGCAGAAAGTGGAGATAATCTTCTTCACCTACTGCAGAGATAAATGGCTGTTAAAATAGTCTGGCCCAGTTAATGTTTCTGATTGGTCTGGATGGAATACACCAAGGGAATCTTATGCCTTGTTTATTGTGTACTCTTGGCTGATTTGTGAAATATGGAGATGTCCTAGGCAGTTACATCATTATTCATAAGTGCCTTTCTACTAGTAGGAGCCCTGACTTTTTGTAAGAGCCTTAAGACCTGGCTCTGTCAGATGGCTTGGGGATCCAATAGGGAAACTGGAGGTGATTGACTAATTAAAAGCTAATCCCATCTCCCCCCCCCCGCCCCCCTATATCTGGCTCCCTCCCTCACCATCTTGTGTTAAGATCTTATTTTATCTGCTTTGTTATATTATATCTAATAATTTTAATGTTTTTAAAAATGTTTTTATGCTGCAAACTGCCCAGAATTGGATCTCCTGCTCGAGCAGGGGGTTGGATTAGAAGACCTCCAAGGTCCCTTCCAACTCTATGTTCTATAGTCTATGTAAATGCTAGAGGTGTAGAACAAGTGAGAGGGGAAGAGCCATGAGGAAGACAAGAAGCAAATAGGTTGGCTAAAAGTGTACTTGAGATATGTGTGTGTGTGTGCCCATAATCCTTGGTAGATCCATCAGAACCCAGTTTGAAAAACCCAGGTTAGATCTACACAAGGAATTTCCAGAATCACTGGAAAGTTCTCTATTGCCAGAACTCAGTTTATACTTGAATATTGCGTGTCTACTAGGCTATGTAGTACATTCCCCAAAGAGGTATATTTTGCCTCTGCTCACTCAGCATTTAAAGAAATGGGAAAATGTCAATGTCAATGTCAACTGTTAATCTGTTTTAATTATTTGGCTTTCACTTTTGATTTTTTTCAATTTTTGCATGTCCCCTTGAGTATTTGTGGCAATGAGTTGTCCATCACTTTCTACAGATTTGTCATCTCTACAGGCTTTTATTTACTGTGTTTCACATTATTTGTGGATGTAGTTGCCTTATGGATAATATTCCATGAGGTGAGGTTGGAGGAGTGGTAAATGAGTGAATGACTTCTAGATTCTTACTGTAGTGGCTCGCTTCCTGCCTATAGTGACCGGGTTGGCTATGGAGGAATGCAAGGAGGGGATATTATGATGCAGTGGCAAGTGATGGTGGTAATAAGATGTGATAAGATTCCTGGAATTGTGGGGGACAGCTGATAACAAGAGTCATAGGTTTTCAAATCTACCATTTGCTATCTGTTCCATCAGTGGAGAAGGATTCATTGGTATACATGAAGTACCAGACAGGAGTGGAAGCACTGTGGTAGAAGAAACTCTCCAGTCATTAAAATGGTGGAATTTAATGCATCAGGCACTATTACTCTGTTGTCTGGTTCCATCAATAAGAAGCTGTAATTTGGCTAGTTTTCTTTGGATTTATATAACAATTCTCCCCCAAGCACTGAAGGTAATTGTACAAACTTGCACATGTCTTACAAAACTCTACTGGGTAAAAAAAACCAGTTTGGTTTAGTGGTTAAGGCATCAGGTTAGAACATAGTTGCACCTTAACCATGAAAGCCGGCTAGGCCAGTCACTTTCTCTCAGTCCAACTCACGTAACAAGATTGTGGTTGTGGGGACAATTGGAGGAGGAAGTGTGTTGGATATATTTGCCATTCGAGTTATTTGTAAAAATAAGAAAGATGGGATGCAATAAATAAATAAATAAACAAACAAATAAATCTAGTATAAATAAATAAATAAATAAATAAATTTAGTATAAATAAATAAATCTCGTATGCATATATAAATAAATAATAGTACTGATACTATGACCCGAAGTAAATGAGTTTCTTCTTGCTTTAAAAAAAATGTCTAAGTTGCTATGTTTGAAGTTCTTCATCGCTATAGAATTATGATTATATTTTTCAGACAAATGTCTGTTTCAGTTTTCACATATAATTTAAAAAAATAAATAAAGGTTACGTTGAGGATGTTAGATGACCTGCACGTGTTATAAAAGATAAAGTAGAAAGTAGAGAAAATTGATGCATACTTTAACACATCAATAAGGAATTTGCAAATATTTTTGTATTTTTTTAAAAAACAATATGGTGATTATAACTTGTTCTGTTTAAAAAATATGAAAAATATGAAAATATGAAGAAAACAAATAAAAAATAAATAAATAAATAAATAAATAAATCTAGTATAAATAAATCTAGTATGTATGTATGTATCAACCAACCAACCAATCAATCAATCAATCAATCAATCTAGTATTTCTTTGTACATCACAGTTTATAGCCTAAGGGGAATTTCAGTCTCTTAGTTTTGAAACTAGAAGGAATTAGGAATCCTGGGTTTCCTATTCAGACCATAATGAATCTGTTTTTGTTATCAGCTGTTTTGGACTCTTGGATTTACCTGTTCCGAATGCTAGGAATTCTTCCCGTTCAATGAACTTCCCATCCTTGTCGAAAAAGTGATTTGGGTTGAATTCTTTAGGTTTCTCCCATTGTTCAGGGTCAAGAAGAACAGAACGCAGGTCTGGGGCAATAAAGGTCCCCTGTAAAAAAAAAAACACAAAACCAGATGATTAGGCAGAGCAGTTTTATAAGGGAAACAGGGAGAAAAGTTCAAAGAATATTGATGAAACATTTGCTTATAGTTTGCCTTTATGAATCCATATTTGTTACTGAGAGTAGTGGCTGCTCAACAGCTTAGTTTCATTTCTCCCTTTCCTTCCATTAAAAGAGAGGGCTGGGTACATATTTCTTTATCACGCCAGGTTGCCACAAGAAAAGGACAAAGAAACATGGCTACACATGATTACAATTCTGATCATTAGGTTCAGCCTTTAATCTCTTATAATCTTTCTAAGATAAATATAAAATGTTTGAGGTTCTAACTTTAACATCTGACAGGTATTTGGATTTAAACTCATAACCCATAACCCATCCCCCATTCACTCTTTTCTTTATGTTTGAAATGTATGTGTATGTCTACATCCCTGGAAGAAACCACCTTCTTCCAGCACTTCTATTTACAGGAGGAAAGGCAGCAGGAGAACCAGCAAAGGCAGGCAAACTCAGTATTGTCCTTCCCCTATGTTTCCCATTCAAAAGATAGTCACCTGTGCAGCATAAGTAGCTTTTGGGGGGGGGGGATTTGTTGTAACTTTGAACAGTAGTTAAGTGACCATAAATTGAGGACTATCTTTATTCTGCTTTTTCTTCTAAGATGGACTACTGAAATGCATCCTGACCACGTTTCTCACCTTTGGAATGTGGTATCCCCTCATCTTCACATCTTTTTTAGTTTGCCTGGGAACCCCAAATAGCAAGGCATACTTTACACGCTGCATTTCATGAATCACAGCATTGGTGTAGGGCAGCTTGTTCCGATCCTGGTAGGAAATTGACCGTGAGAAGCCAAACACATCTTCAATCTCTTTCTGCACTTTCTCTAGGAAAAAAATAATGGAAATAGAAGCTTCGTTTTTTAGTATTGTGGTTCGCTTATTTATTTCCCAATATTAATCCTTAGTAGTACTTTAGGATGTAGAATAGCCTTTTAGGGCATTAAACATAATCCCATTCTCCTTTTTGAGTGTCATGAAGGAGTACAGATTAAAAATGCATTTCCTCGGCTCTGATTAGATCTTGTCCAAACTCATTCAGAATATTGATGCAAACTGATGATTTACTTCAAAAATTCTATTGAATCTACTTCAGTCAAGTCAGTCATCAGAATTTAGTCCCAACCAGTTTGGAAATCTGATTCAGTTAAAAAATAATAACTGTCTTGAAAATATTTTCAACCAAATTTTTGCACAGCCCTCTTATGTTGATTGTCATACTGTAATTTGGTCTTCTACAGAACAAGTACCAAATCTGAAAATCTGGGTAGATTTTTACATTTAAAGTCTGTTAAATATTTTAGATCTACTTTTTGGTTCACCACTCAGAATTATATTGAAGATATCAAAGAAGGTTTTCCATATGTACATTCTTGATTTCCACTAATCCTGCTAAGCTCATGTTTGTGATTATAGGTTCAAAAATCCAGCTATGAAATTATTATGAACAGATTCAGTTTATCGTTCAATAACCATTGATATTTCAAATAATTTTAAATGATTCATGTGTGTTTTAGATCCTGAGAGTGGCCCTTGTTCCTACTGCCCAGATTTCTCTCACCTTGAATATCAGGATGACTTGCCAAGAGGATCAGTGCCCACTTCAGAGTAGCAAAAGATGTGTCTGTCCCAGCAGAAAAAAAATCAAAAATACACTGAGCCAGGTTCTCTTCATTGTAGGTAGAGTTGGGGTCATTCCTGCTCTGATGTTTAAAATGGAAAGTGAAATTTACAATGAATTCTATGTATCTTTTATGTGGTTATTTTTGCTTCTGTGTCGCAAATCATGAGAATAAAATATGTTCTTGGTAGTTATATAGGAACATCAGTGCAGGAGAGTAATAATTATAGTGGTAGATTCATACTCAGTAAGACTCAATGTTAAAGTAGGCCAGAACAAAGAGAGATTCGGCTTTGGAAGAACTTTAATGAATATTGTTTTAGTTTATAGTTGGTTACTTCAGTAAATGTTTGCATGCATAACAGTAACTAATGTGCACCTATTACAGCGAATCACAAAAAATAACAAGCAACCAACGTTATCTGCATGCATTCTCATTTAGAGATATGTCCTTCTCAAGGAAAATGAAAATTGAAGTCAAAAAGGTTTTTCCCCCCATTATTTTTTTGTTATTTTATTTTATTTTATTTTATTTTATTATTTTATTTTATTTTATTTTATATTATTTTATTGTGCTTTCTTTTTTTTTCTGGAAGTATTAGAGCTTTTTAAATAAATAAATGGATTATAAACACACTTTTGAAACACTGAATAAAATGTTTCACAAGCCTCTCACTGATGACTCATACCTTCACTTGACACATCCACACCTGAAGCCCTTATATACAGAACACCGACATCCCTTAAACTCCGCTGAAGATGTTACCTAGCCTAGTAACGAAATATTTGGAAACCAGCCCACAAGGTTCGGAAAACGAACCTTCACCCTCAATGTTTTAGCTTTTTTCTCTCCAACATTTATTATCACAGAATCATCCCTAAAAGCTATGTAGAAAAGCTTTTCTAACAAGCACAGAGGTGTAATCAGTGGTGGGATTCAAATATGTGAACAACCGGTTCTCTGTGTGGATGCCACTTCCGGAAGTCCATTCTGGGCCTGGGCAACAAAAAATTAGCTACCGGTTCTGCCGAACTGTTGCGAACTGGCTGAATCCCACCATTGGGTGTAATATGACTTTTATTAAGAAGCAGCCTGAATTTAGCATGGGCTAAATTCAAAATGGGAGTTGGATGAAAAAGAAAAAAGAAAACAAGATGAAGGAAGGTTGTATCAATGAGAGAAGAGAAGAGAAGATAACCTTTAATGTGAGCACATTGGCACACATTAAAAATGAAATTCTGTTGCCTGCTCTCAAAAGAAAGTATATATCTACCCATACACATACACAACACACATATATACATGCTATATACATACATATATATACCTACGCCCATACACATATATATTAATCACTGTCCATTTTGAATACATAACGGAAAGAGGAAACTTGAGAGTTCACAAAGTTGATACTATATGGAACAAAACTGTGACTGAATATACAGTAGATGTTCTGCTTCGGATACCACGAAGCCTCCTTCCAGAAGGTAACAAGGAAAACAGGTCATGAAGAGGATGTGTAGCATCCCAGACAATCCTGTGGACCCTGCTCAAGCATCGCTTATACGTCATGTCCTGGATAGAAGTGAACTACCAATAATCTTTTCTGCCATCCTCATCACTCTCTGCACCGCCTTCCTGTCTGAAGCAGTGATGCTTCCAAATTGGACAGTAATGCAATATGTCAGGATGCTCTCCATCATCCCTCTGTAGAAAGTGGTAAGGACAGGGGAAAGAAGATGTGCTTTTCTCATGCGACACAGTAAATGCAGGTGCTGCTTTGCCATCTTTACCAGTGTCTCACTGTTGAGCAACCAAGCTAACCTACTTGTTAGTTGCACACCCTGAAACCTGATGCTGCTAACCACCTCCACAGTTGAATCATTACTACACAGAAACAAGTAGCTCTCTTATTTCTTTGCCCGTGTATTGAACTACAATAAATTCATACCTTCTCCATCTGAAGAAGATAGTAATCAATGAAATCTTGTGGCTCATGGAGAGAACTGGATTCCTTGTGTTTCTGTATTTCTTGCTTTGCAAAGGAAATGATCCAATCTATAGAAGCCAAGGCCTTCTTGTGAGGGCCTGGGAGGTAGTTCATTAATCGGGGGAACAAATCATACACCTAACAGAAAAAGGAAGAGGAAAAATTACTTATTTCCCACCACAGTTAGAGAAGACTTTCAACAGCTGACAGTAACAGACAACTCTAATCAAACAAAAAAATATTATAAACAGATTAAAATATGGCAAACAAAGCCCTCCAGAAATTATTCTAGAAAGCAGATAATGTTGGCAGCAGATACATTATTATAAAGCTATTATATAATTCTCTTATTGTAAAACCTAAATATGTATACTGTGGCTAACTCAGCTGTGATTTAATAAATTATGAGGTGCTTTGCACAAGATAAAGATGGGATTCTCATCAATAAAGTCAAGAAGTGATAGTGTTGACTGCGAGGTGTGCTGTATTCTAGAATCGAGAAAAAAAAGATCTACCTTCAGAGGGCAAGGATGTCACTGTGATATTCTAAATAGTTGTGATAGTCATGTTCCAATATAGACACATATTTGTGTGAATGACAAGGAAAGGCAGTGTGTGTATATGGAAATAGCTAGTCAAAATGGGCAGATTTTGGACTTAGTTTATCTTGACTTCAGCCAACTGTTTAATCAGATTTCACAAGAGATACTAATGGAGAAGATGGTGAAATATGGATAGGACAGAGATGACTGAACAATGGAATCCAATGAGGACCTGTTACTCGCTCTGGAAAGAGACTTTGAAAAGAATGTACCACAGGCTACATTCTAGGCCCTGCACTATTCTCTTTTTCTGACAGGAAAATATGATTTTCAAATTTGCAGATGACAGAAAAATAGAACAGTGGATTAAGAAAACACCTTAGTGTTCAGCAGATAGTGCTCAGGAGAACCTTGACAGGAACATATGCAAAATCTTATATGCAGGTAGAAAAAAAAATATCAAAGGAATTTAGATGTGTTATGGAAATGGTACACGTGAAAAGGATCTAACTATCTTGTTGGATCTTTAGCTAACCATAAGCCAACAATGTGATACAGCTATGTGACAAGCATATACAGGTACGCCTTGATTTAGGATTGACTGCTTAACAACCATTCAAAGTTACAATGGTCTTGAAAAAAGTTACTTATGACCCATCCTCAAAGATAAAACTGCCACACCATTTCCATGGTCACACGATCACATTGTAGGAGCTTGGTGACCAGTTTCCAGTTATGACTGATTGCAGCATCTCACAGTCACCTGATTGAGTTTTACATCTGTTAGCATTTTCCAGGAAAAATCATCCATTGGATAAGCTGGATTTAGAATGACAACCATATGATTCATTTAATGACCATGGTGATGTGCTTAACAACCATTGTAAAAATAGACATACAATTGAGTGCAGTCACATAATTCAACTTATAACCACAATGACGACCAAAATTTCCTGGTTCAGTTATGGTTGCAAGTCAAGGACTGTTGCATAGTCCTAGGGCAGATGAGCAGAAATCTAGTATTACAATCAAGAGAAATCTTTCTCTTTCTTCCATAGTATTCATATCCCATTAGAATATTGCATCCAGTTCTCTAGCTCAGAAGAACTGTTCAATGATGGACTGACACAAGACGTGTTGGACCATCATTTGCTAGAGGTATTTAAATATGGAGTAGAAGGCCATCTGCTTATGATACTGAAATGATGATTCCTACATAAGGAGAACCACTGAAGTTAAGGTATCAGTCTAGAAATGGGCAACCATGAGTTCTGGTCCCAACTCAAGCACTGTCAACTGGGTGACCTTGGACCAGTCCTTTTTCAGCTCTAGGAAGAGGACAGTGGCAAATTACTTCTGAAACTTGAGAAAAAACACATCCAGGCAGTCATGAGGAGTCAAGACTGACTTGAGGGCATACAAAAGTACTGGAGAGAAGAGTACATTAGATGATTTGCAAGGCTTCCTCCATGCCTTACACGACTCCATGAAAATAGTGGTAGAAACATAGGTTTGGGGGACTTTGTCTCTCTTGTAGAAAAACGACTCACCATATGGAAAAAGCCACCAGTGAATTTCACAATAATTTCAAGGGCTTGAATTAACTTCTGGAAGTTTTCATCTTCAACAGCAAACTGACGTCCAAAACTCAAAGCACATATGACATTAGAAACTGCATTTAGTACCGGAAACGATGGGTCAAATGGCTCTCCTGCAAATGAAGATATTTTATAATGAATTTTTAGGGAACAGGACTTCGAAGGAGATGAAGGAAAAGAATTTGGAACTAATTGTTTGAAAAATCAAAAAATCAAAAATCAAATACACCGGTTTTTATTCGAAATACTCAGAATGGAAAAGATTCCTGCAGACAGGGACCCGAGCCATTGTCATCACCCCAAATTGCATACCTTTCGTTTGTCTGAAGACCTCCACCAACGTCTGAGCAACTTCTTCTATTCGATGCTCAATGCTCTTCTTCCCCAGGCCCAGCTTCCGCAGAGATGTGATGCCGATGTGTCGCTGCTGTTTCCAGGTGTGGCCATTGGAAAGAATAATTCCTGTGGGCATCAGCAGACAACGATAAGTCATTCCTGATAACATTCCTGTTAAAATCCACTTAGGTCTAGTTGTTGTCAAACATCTCTCTAGATTTCAGGTGGGAATATCAAATCACAAGCAATGGTTATTTTCTCTAATCAACGCTAACTTTATTCATGGATTGATTTTTCATAAACCAAATGAAACAAGAGTTCATTTTTCCCCCCTTATAATATTTTGTGAATGTATTAGTTGTGCGGGATTATTTCAAGGCATATGAGTGAATTTGTAAAACAAACAGAGGTGGTTTCCAGAATGGATAGGTCAGTGGTGGCGAACCTATGGCACGCATGCCAGAGGCGGCACTCAGAGCCCTCTCTGTGGGCATGCGTGCCGTGCCCCGGAGATGGCGAGGGACTGGCCCCCGCCGCCCTGGCCCCACCCACCCAGTCTGCCATGACCACCGTGGCCACATCCACCTGGCACCCGGTGATAAATAAATGGGTTTTGGGTTGCAATTTGGGCACTGGGTCTCTAAAAGGTTTGCCATCACTGGGATAGGTGATCAGTGAACGTAGATTGATCATACATTTGAACAGTCAATATAAAATTAGTGCCTTTAAGTGGATAGGTCATATAGAGAGAATTGGCGAAAATCAAATTTGCAAAACAGACAAATGAAGGAAGAGGGGAGGGACCAAGAGGCAGCGGAAGACAGGGAAACGTGTAATTGGAGGAGGTTGATGAGATCAGCAGAAAGTGGATTAAGCAAAATTTATTTTGCTTATGTCATGTCTTCAAATCATTTTCTTTATTATGTCTTGCTCTTCTTTTCCATGCTATGAACAACATTACCACAAATTATAATAGTGTGATGGTTATACAATTCTTTACAATTTGCACCTACCCCTTCCTTTTCCTAAAGCAGTCAAGAAAGGATCATCCGGCCGGTCCGAGAATTCTTCTGAAAACCTGGTCATTTCTTCTTTCACAGCTTTGAATCCAGACAGTACAACTACAAGGTAAGGCCCAAGCCACATGGAGTATATATTCCCATATCGTTTTACATGCTGGCAGGTGAATCAAAGGTGAGAAATGTTACAATCAAATAAAACAGGGTACGTGCACCTAATATGCCCCCAACAGTCTTTCCTAAATCCTGAATTCTAAGACCTTTCACCCCAGGCAATTCTCTGCTCTTTAGAATTAGTCCTCACAACCAACATTCCTTGGCTGACATAACAAGCCCAATCTGTTAGACCGAACTGGACGGGGAGAAAAAGCTGGGAGAAAAACAGTCCCTCAGGAATCTGGTTTCAAGCCATGAAGCGCGTACAGGTGATAATCAACACCTTGAATTACACTTGAAACATGCCAGTGACTCTAGTACTTTTAGTTCTATTAACGTTCTTCCCAGATAAAATGTCCCTGCATTTATTTCTCAGCATTAATGCTAGTCATTCCATTTTAGTGGACATAGTAATTAGTGATTATATGATCTCAAAAGCAATATATGAAAGTTACCATTTTATCATTATAGAATTGCAGAATTAGGAGGAACCATTTAGGCTATCACATCTGACTGATTGTCCAGTGCAGGAATAAAAAATAAAAAATCTTCATTGGAGGGATGTCTAGGCAGAGGGAAGGGGAAACCCCCCTTCCTCTAGCAAAATTGTTTCCATTATCAATATTTTATTGGTAAGATAGAACCAGAATCTGCCTTCTAAAAATTCGCATCCTGCCCTATTATTTCACATCCTGCCCTGTGAAACGGTGGTAAGCAGGTCTCGGCTTGAATATTCCGGCACATCACTTGATTAAATTCCTCATCATGCAAAATATTGCCCTAGGTTAATACATTTATTCGTAATTGTGGTACAAAGAAAATAATTAAAATTATGGTATTTAAGAATGGTTGATTATTAGAATTAAATACCTTAAGCAAAACATCTCCTTGAAGCCCAATCCCATTAGCCAACAAGGTCCCAAGGAGAGGTAGAGCCAAAGGACCTGGAGGCAAATGTCTTCGGGTCCAAAGTTGTCTCAGGAAGAAAAGAATCAGCAGAGCAATCAGAAAAACAAAGAAAATTGTCGCTATGGCCGTCATTGTCCTTCTGGATCATTCTCCCTGATGCTTCCAAGTTGATCTGGAGGTGGTTCTTTCTTTTTATCTCATGCCTTTTGCTTTTCTTCCTGGTTTCTGTACTCCATTGATTGGAAACTAATAGCAACATATCTTTTGATGATCTGTGTAATTAACGCTGGTGTTTAGTCAACAAGAGATTACCGCATTCATTCACATACTTCTGACCATGTGCCACTTAAGTAGCAGAGGAAGATATTTTTCTTCTTCTTAAATCAAGGACATGGCGTGGGGTGGGGTGGGAGCAAAAGCAGTTAGAGAAAGTCATGTTTTCTACACCGTCCAGAGTCACTTTGGTGAATGAGACAATTTATACATGAAGTAAATAATTAAGTTAACAACAAGCAAGAAAATATCCGGAGCCCAGGAACAAGGGCAGATGTGAGCTTAAAAAAAACTCCTTCAAAGATTCACCTTTCAGGCTACACTCAGAATGAGACATATGAAGGCAATTGGCAGTTTGGTGGTAAGGAATAAAAAGAATAATAAAAGAATTGGGCCATAAGGCAAAACAGAATATTACAAAGGATAACTAGTTCCTGCTCAAGCCACCTGATCTCTATTAGTTTGAATAATGCTTCAGAGTTGGGCAATTGTTCCTGGTAAAGCTTTAGCATGGATCATTTCCAGATGTGGTCATGGATTAGGCAGTGGATTGTCGACATCATTTTTAGAGAGGTATTTCTAAACACCGATAGCTCTCTTCCTATAATTTGCTGCTTGGATTAAAGACACCTTTCAATCAATAACAGCTGCTGCAGAATCTATTACAACAGACTCTCCTTATTAGCATGGTGGTTACACTTGTTTTAGTTGCCAAAGGCTGCACAGCACCTGGGTTGGTTCTCAACAGTATGAAGCCTTCATGAAGACGTTCCCTTATTTGGAAGCAAAGTTGAGTGAGGTTCATGATAAAGTCCTGATGCTGGGCTTGCAAGGGTATGTATGAGATATAATCCTGGACCAGATCATATCTCTGTGATCCAACAAGTTTTTTCTGTATACCTGGGGAAATTTCATGGACATATGGAACACCATGATTTTCATCATGATTTTCAAAATAATGCTGGCATACTATGATGTTATGGACACATTGGGTTATACAGTACTAATTTTTTTAAAAAATAAATCTATTATTTGAATGACGCACGGTCAGAGGTAACCTCATTCATGTGGATTAATCTAACAACTTGTTAACAAAATTCCAGTGGTAAACAAACAGATAATCAAAAGATATCTTGCTACATCCCATTGATGAAATATGCGAAACAGGAAGAAGAGCAAAAAACATCAGGCAAAAGGATACAGGCGTCTCCGGATGTACTAGTGAGCCTCAGAGAAAAAGCACTAGCAGGACAATGATGGTGACAGGGACAATTTTGGTTTTTTTGCTGCTTGTTCTGTTGATTCTCTTCTTCCTGAAAGAACTTTGGTTCCGAAGACATTTGCCTCCTGGTCCTTTGGCTCTGCCTCTCCTTGGGACCTTTCTGGCAGTTGGGCTTTGGCTCCGTGAAGATTACTTCGTTAAGGTACTTAATTCTAACCAGTAATATGCAAGATACTTTTCTATTGTTTTCTTCATACTAAAATTATGGCACAATATTAAGGTAAGCCTTGCTTACAGCTGCTGCACAGTGAACAATGTGAAATAATAGGGCTAAATTATTAGAAGGCAGATTCTAGTTCAATCTTTCTAAGAAATGTTTGATAATGGAACCAATTCTTCAGAGAGAGGGTGGGTTCCTCTTCATTCTGCTCAAATGGAGGCTAGACTTTTTTCTGTTGAAGATGTTTTATTCTATATTCCTGCAGTGGACAGTAGGTGGAACTTGATCGCCTAAATCAGGGGTAGGCAACCCAAAACACTCAAAGAGCCACTTGGACCCGTTTCCCACCGAAAACAAAACACTGGGAGCCGCAAAACCCTTTTGATATCTAAAATGAAGATAACACTGCATATATCCTTTTTTACCTTTATTATAGGTATGTATGTATATATATATGTGTGTGTGTGTGTGTGTGTGTGTGTATATGTTTATGTATATATATATATGTGTGTGTATATGTATGTGTGTGTGTGTGTTGTATATATATATATACACACACACATATATACACACACACACACACACACACACACACATATATATATATATATATATATTTGTTTTCTGAGGTTTTCACGGGTGTTTGTATGTAGGTCTTTGGTAATTCGGGTTTTCTCCCGTGTAAAATTGAAAGTGTCTTGGCAACGTTTCGACGAAGTCCCATTCGTCATCTTCAGGCTGGTGTCTTCGGCTTCGTGCTTCTAAGAGCAATGTTTGCTCTTAGAAGCACGAAGCCGAAGACACCAGCCTGAAGATGACGAATGGGACTTCGTCGAAACGTTGCCAAGACACTTTCAATTTTACACGGGAGAAAACCCGAATTACCAAAGACCTACATATATATATATATATATACATATATACACACACACATATATATATACCCACATATGTGTGTATATATGTGTGTGTGGTGTATATATATGTTTGTGTGTGTGTGTTTATAAAGGTAAAAAAGGATATATGCAGTGTTATCTTCATTTTAGATGTCAAAAGAGTCTCTCTCTCTCTGTCTCTCTCTTCTCTCTCTCTCCCCCCCTCCCTCTCTCCAATCTTCTGCTCACCTGGCAAACTGGCTTCAAGCTGTTCTGCAACAAGCTCAGGGATAGGCAACCTCAGCTCTTTTATGACTCATGGACTTCAACTCCCAGAAATTCTGAGTCAGCATAGCTGGGCAAGCTAGCTCTCTCCTGCCCTTCCTGCTTCCTGTTTCCTGCAGAGACGCAGCAAAGGGAGAAGCCCCGCCCACTAAGCTTGTCGGCTCTTCGGAACAGGGTGAGGCTACTCTCTTTTTTACACACTCATACACAGAGAGAGAGAGAGAGAGAGAGAGAGACAGACAGACAGACAGACACAGACAGAGACACACACAGAAGCAAGCTCTTTCTCTGTCTCTCTCTGCAAATGGCAGAGGAGGCTGGGAGCCACAGGGGAAGGCTCAAAGAGCCACATGCGGCTCCGGAGCCGCAGGTTGCCGACCTGTGGCCTAAATGGTCCCTTCTAATTCTGCAATTGTATAATAATTTCAAAAATGATCTGGGTCGGAGTTCTGAAGAGTAGTTTCTATTTTAGATAATGACTCATATGTAGCTGGTTGGAGAAGAAAGATATAGAACAGATACTTATATCTGCTTTATATGTGGTATACTATGACCTCGATATTAGTGCTTATACAGTCCAATTTAACCGCAACTCCACTTCTGCCATGTTCTCCTGCACCAAGGCTCTTAGTATTGTAACATTATTTTGCCTAGGTAAGAAAGCTATATTCCTTGTCTTGGTTCCACTGTTTCATCAGAAAATCAGAGGTAAATGAATTGTACAACTCGAGATGTAGGTTAAAAAAATAAAATAAAATCAGGATGCCATGTTCTCTTGTATCACTGTTGCTTGGAGGTACACCTAGTTTAAGTAAAACCCTATTGGACTAGGGATGACATGATAGCAGTGTTCCAATATCTAAGGGGCTGCCACAAAGCAGAGGGAGTCAAGCTATTCTCCAAAGCACCTGAAGGCAGGACAAGAAGCAACGGAAGGAAACTAGTCAAGGAGAGAAGCAACCTAGAACTAAGGAGGAATTTCCTGGCAGTTAGAACAATTAACCAGTGGAATGATTTACCTCCAGAAGTTGTGGGTGTGCTAACACTGGAGATTTTTAAGAAGAGAGTGGACAATCATTTGTCTGAAATGTTTTAGGGTTTTGTGCAGGGGATTGGACTAGAAGACCTCCAAGGTCTTAGAATTCAGGATTTAGGAACACCTGTAGATGGCATACAGTATTAAATGGGAATCATCCGTGTATTTGATTGTAACATTTCTCATCTTTGATTCACTTGACAGCCCGTAAAACGATATGGAAATATATACAGCTTGTGGTTTGGGCAACAACTTATGGTAGTGCTGTCTGGATTCAAAGCGGTGAAAGAAGGAATGACCAGCTTCCCAGAAGAATTCTCGTACCGAGCAGAGGATGCTTTCTTGAACGAGTTAGGGAAAGGAAGGGGTAAGTGCAAACTGTAAGAAATTCTACTTTAATAACCATCAAACTCTTCCAGTTTGTGGTAATCTTATGCATAGCACAGAAAAAAAGAGTAAGATGTAGTAAACAAAATGATTTACAGGCATGAGACAAGCAAAAGAAATATTGCTTAATCTACTTTACACCAAAATATTATATATGTCCATAGCTTTCTATCTGTACTATTACATTCATATATTGATTTGGACATTGCCTTTTTCATTAAACTTCTACCTCTGTTTTTGAGGATCTCATCAACTTCATCCAATTACATGTTTCTCCATCTTCCCCTTCCTTTGGATCTATTCTGGATTGTAGGCGGTTGCTTTGGCCATAATCCAGATAGAATAACTCGATGGAAAGGTAACATGCAGAATATTTATTGATCAGGAATTCTAAGCATTAACTCACAGTTAATTGTAGATACATCTGTCACATGATTTATATTCAGTCCATTCACGCAGGTAAAAAGAGAATAATTTCCCCCCATCTTCATGAAGCCTACATGCTGCTCTGGTTGACTTAGACAAAAGAAAGTTTTACAGCACTGGTACGTAACAGGATATCTGGTAATAAACCACAAGACCCTCTAGTGGCCAATCCTAGCATAGATATAACTAGGTAACATAAACTACATTACCCAGAAGGCTATTCCTTAAGGGAACAGCATTTTAACCCTTAAAATGCTACTTGGTCTACACACAGTTCTCAATTCCTAAGCTAGCTATATACTGGACCAGATGGCTATATACTGGGCCAGCATACTCCCCGCTTGGAAATATATAATTTCCACTATTAACTAACCATTAACTAGAATAGGCAAAAACATAGCTTCAAAACAATGCAATCATGAGGTAAATACAAAAAATGCATAAGTATAACTGAGATAAACAAAGGCATAACATCAAACAATGCAATTATGAGGTAGACACAATATGCATAGTTCGAGGTTCAATCTTCAAGTTTGGTCTTCCTCAGCAGCAGTACCAAGTCGGTGATCGGTCTGGTGTAAAGCCTCTTCACGAAAGTCTTTTTGAGTCACGACCTGACTCTTGTGGCTTTGCGATCTGGACTTCAACTTGGCGAACTAGTCCATCAGAACTGGGTAGAACTTGGTGCACAAGTCCCATAGGCCAAGAGTTCCGATGTGCGTCCATGTCTCTCAGCAAGACAAGGTCTCCTTCTAGGTTAGGCTCTTTGGTCTTCCATTTGCGGTGATCCTGAAGGGAAGACAAGTATTCTTGCTTCCAGCGCTTCCAGAAGGCGTTGGCGAGCAGTTGAACATGTCTCCATTGCTGTTTATACATGTCTTTGGGAACAAAGTTCCCTAATGGTGCTGGCCAGTCGCCTGTCTTCTGGTTTAGCAAGGCGGCTGGGGTGAGGATAGTTGGATTTTCAGGATCAGAAGAAACTGGAACCAAAGGTCGAGTGTTGATGATAGCTGCTACTTCTGCCATGAGGGTAGTGAGGACCTCATGCATCAGCGTGGGCATCTTTGTCAACATAGAATCCAGGATTTTACGGGCTACGCCAATCATGCGCTCCCATGCTCCTCCCATGCGGGATGCATGGGGAGGATTGAATGTCCATACACAATTTTGGGCCTTTAGGTATTTGTCCACTACTGGGTCATGGCGAATGCCTTCATTAATCTGTAGTTCCTTGCAGGCTTCTACAACGTTAGTTCCTTGGATGCTAAGACATGTGAATAGGATGATCACTGCTATGCCCAATACGAGGGGTCTCAGTTTGGAGGAGCATTCGAAGCGGGCTGGTTCTAGGAAACGTTTAGAGGGCGGTTTCTCTGTCTCCTTGACCATTGTCGACAAGCAGATGGTCTGGACGGTCGTTTTCTTGTTCTGTCTGAGCTATTTGCTGGGTACCTGAGATAGAACGTCGTCGTTTTGATCTGGGTCTAGAGGCTCGTGATGTTCTGGTATCTGTGACATCAGGCTGTCTGGACAAACCAATAACTCAGGACCCTTTAGCCAGATCAATTCTGCCAACTGTGATGCAAGGATGGACCATGTAGCTTGGTCCGTAGGGTTCTGATCTGTTGGCACATACTGCCATTGCTCATGACTTGAAAATCTTTTAATACTTCCTATTCTATTGCTTACATAGATGTAGAAGCATCTGCTTTGGTTGTGGATGTAGCCCGACACCACTTTGCTGTTCGTGTAGAAGGTGGTGGATTGTAGCTCAAGGTCTATCGTTTTCATTGTCACGTTGGAGAGTTTTACGGCCAATACGGCACCGCAGAGTTCCAACCTTGGTACAGTGTGGCCTTGTTGTGGTGCTAGTTTCGTCTTTCCAATGATGAAACCGACGTAAATGTGGCTCTCCCCACCATAGACTCTGATGTATCCTACGGCTGCTATCACCTTCATTGACGCATCTGAGAAGACATGCAATTCTTTCTTTTGTGCGGTGGCGGGTGAGATGGGGGACATACGTGCGTTGCACGCGGATGCTTTGGAGACAACTTAGGGATGTACGCCACGTCTCCCAGTCTTCTTTTCTAGTGGATGTGGCTCGTCCCAGTCTGTGGTGCTCTAGGAGAGCATGCGTAGCTGCAGAAATTCTTTGTCCTCTATCGACAAGGCTAAGTCATTGTAATTTTTGCTGGTCTGGAACACTGTCGCTCCCAAAACGGGTTTGGTTGTCGAAAGCGTGAAGTGTTCTTGGCGTGGTTTCAGATGGTATGCTCTCCCATTACTAAAAGTGGAGGTCGTTGAGATATTCACCTGGGTTGGAGTTTGCAGCCAGTCAACACAGACTGTTCTTGAGATGACCCATCCAAGTTCCATCTTAAAGGCAATTGGGGGGCTTGTTGGGCCTCTGACCATTCCGTGGTAGGCAAAGGTGTCAGGGCCGTCTACTCCCAACAGAGGCAGGATTTCAGCTTCAGGATCTAGGGCAGGGAAGTGATCAGCCATGTGCGCCAGGTGAGGTATGGCGCATGCTACCTCTGGTGTTGGAATTTCTAGCAATGGCGGCAGTAGGAACTGTGAACCCCCATCTAACGACTCTAGACTGGACCAGATGGCTATATACTGGGCCAGCACAGGATCTCTTTCATATTACTTCATATATCTGTTTTTGCAAATTTGATTTTTACCTTTTCTCTCCATTTAACCAACACACCTAGATGCCCCAGTTTCATATTGTCTGGACACATAAACATATATATTCAATATATCTTCATGGATCACCTATCCATTAAATAATTTGAGAAGTGCTCTGATGCGGAATGGAAAATATTTATTTTTGTTACATAGGATACTTCAAACAAATATAATTCTAAGGTATAAGCTTTCAGTATTTTCCATATACAAGAATTAGGTGTAGTTGAGATATTTTTCAAGCTGCTTAAAAATCTAAAATTTAAATAATATCTGTAACTTTAATCATATTATCCAAAACCAAAGTTAAATGTTATTCACATCATCTGTGTAATATATCTGTTAAATGCATACTGGTAGTAAGATCACAATAATTAATGGGATTTATTAAAATACATAATCCCTAATATTTTAAAATCACTTATTTCTTATTCCACCACAGATTTTGAGCACTGCCAATCAAAATTAGTATTTGTCTACAAAATTTGAGTTTCCAGTTTTCTATTCTTTCACAAGGAAAAAAATATTTTTGTGGCTGTTGATTATTCTTATAATCTGCTATTGTGCTGGAACACAGCAACCTTCTCTTGATTTTAGAATAATAATATTTGATTGAAATTGGTGAGGTGAGATGAGGTGTATGTAAGATGGAATGTTACATGGACAATTACACCATCTTAGAAGGTTTTGATGTCCATCATATATGATAGAAGTTGGCAAGCACTGCACCTGTGATCACCACACCAGGTATGTCTTCCGGTATTCATGTGAATCCCAAAATGAATAAATATTTTTAAAGAAAAAATAACATGCCCAGAATTTTACAAAAATGGCAACATGTCACAAGGATTTGGTATTCCCACCTGAAGTTCAGAGAGACGTTTGGCAAGAACTGGACCTAAATATATATATTTAACACAAAGGTAATCAGGAATCATTTATCATTGTCTGTTGATGCCCACAGGAATTATTTTTTCCAATGGCCACACCTGGAAACAGCAGAGACACGTCGGCATCACTTCTCTGCGGAAGTTGGGCCTGGGGAAGAAAAGCATTGAGCATCGAATAGAAGACGCAGCTCAGACGTTGGTGGAGATCTTTAGACAAACAGAAGGTATGCAGTTTGGGGTAATGACTCAAGTCTGTTTGCTAAAATCTTTCCCATTCTGAGTATTTTAAATAAAAATAGATGTATTCAATTCTTTCTTTCTTTCTTTCTTTCTTTCTTTCTTTCTTTCTTTCTTTCTTTCTTTCTTTCTTTCTTTCTTTCTTTCTTTCTTTCTTTCTTTCTTTCTTTCTTTCTTTCTTTTTTAAATTAAAATAGATGTATTTGATTTTTTTTTCTTAAAAACTGACAACAAAGATGATAAAGCATCTGGAGGCTAAATCAGGGACCTAGGTATGTCTAGCCTATAGAAGAGAAGGATCACCAGGGACATGATAACTATCTTCCAGTAGTTGAGGGACTGTCATAAAGGAGAGGAATTTGACATTCTTTAGGGCACCAGAGGGCAGGACAAAAAAGTATGGAGAAATTTTCTGACAGTGAGGACAATTAATCAACTGAGCAGCTTGCCTCCAGTGTTGTGGGTGCTGTATCACTGGAAGTTTTCAAAATTGACTGAATAACATTTGGCTTTGATGGTATAAAACTCCTGCCTTGAGAAGGGGATTGGACTAGAAGACCTCCGAAATCTCTTTCAGCCGTATGATTCTGATTCTAGTACAAACAGATTAACTGGGGAGGCTGGATTCATTATAAAATATTTTCCTTTACAGGGCAGCCATTTGACCCTTCATTTTCAGTACTAAATGCAGTTTCTAATGTCATATGTGCTTTGAGTTTTGGGCATCAGTTTTCTGCAGAAGATGAAGAATTCCAGGAGCTGGTTCAAGCTCTTCGAAACATTTTGAAATTCATTGGTGACTCTTTTCATGCGGTGAGTCATGTTTTGTACTAAGGAAACAAAGCCCCCCCCCCCAAACAAATTATGTTTCCACCAGTAATTTCATGGAATCATGGAATGGATGGCACAGAGGAAGTTTTGGAAATCATTTATTGTACTCTTCTTTCCAGTATACGTGTGTGTGTGTGTGTGTGTGTGTGTGTGTGTGTGTGTGTGTGTGTGAAGATCAACCCAGTTGACTTAGTGCCTGATTAGGACCAGAACCTACTGCCTCCCAGTTTCTAGGTTGGTGTCTTTACCACTATACCAAAGTGGCTATCTCCATGGAGGAATCCATCATTTCAGTATCAGCAGCCATCCACCCGATGTCTAAACACCTCTAGCAAAGGGTCAGTACATCACTGAACAGTTCTTGTTACTTTTTCCCCCTGATACACAACCAACAGCTGCTCTCTTATTATTTAAGCCCATTATTTCTGTCAAGTCTTCTGGAATAATTCTGAACTATCCTGCATCTCTTGTACGTGGCACTCCTCCAAATACATAAGGGCATGTATTTGTCCGCTAACGGTCTTCTTTTTCTCCCGGCTGAACATACCTACTGCCTCCAATTGTTCCTCTTAAGTTTTTCCTTCCATGAGCCTTTGTCAGCCTGGCCCTCATCGCTTTCCTTCAAGCTTGCTGCCAGCTGCCATGGAAATGGAGGGAGGGAGCAATGGGTATTTGGGAGGGGAAACGTGCAGGTGATGTGAGACTGGAATTGCTGAGAAGTGTTGGGGAGGCTTGGACTCGGAGAGACCAGCTTGGGTTGTTTAACATCTTCAAGGCCAACCGTCCTGGGAAGGACCAGGGACCTTCCCAAAATACCTTTTCTCTGAATCTATGCAGACAAGGGTTTTCTTTCCTACGGATTGATTGAAGGCAGCCCTGAGACCCTTATCATGTCAGCTATTCCCTCCCAAATAAACTTCAATTTGTAAAGTTGTTTCTAAAGCACAATGTGGGGATCTAGAAGTAATATTTTAGTGGTGTCTGAATAATGAAGAATAAAGAGGAATTTCTCTGGATCTGGATACTAGATTTCTGCTCATCTACCCTAAAACTACTGTATACAGATAGTCTTTGAGTTACAAGCATAATTGAGCCTGGAATTTTGATTGTAAGTCGTTGTGGTAAGTTGAGCCATCATGTGACTGGACTTGATATTACAACTATTTTTACAATGGCTCTTAAGCAAGTCAGCATAGTTATTAAGCAAATCACATGTTTGTAAGTCTGAATCCAACTTATCTGATGGATGTTTTTTGGTGAAAAATGGCAAAGTTGTAAAGTTTGTTTGTTTATTTAGCATATGGCAAGTTGTAAAGTGAAATCATGTGACTGCAGGAGGCTTCTACCAGTCATAAATGAAGGGCAATTGCCAAGCACCCAAAATATAATAATGTGACCATGGAATGGTGCAGCAGTCATATCTTTGAGGAAGGGCCATGAATATCCTTTTTCAAGTCCATCACATGGTTAGCTAATGAACCAACTAAATAGCTAGGTCATTTTCACATGTCCCATCTCCCATATATTTATATCCCTTTGATTTTTCCTACCCATATGTAAGATTGTGTATGTGTTCCTTTCAAGATTTTCCTGTTCTCTAAGATGTTTTCTTATCCTTATGCCCACCAATAATCTTTTTATCATTTCAAAAAGAGAGAGAGAATAATGCAAGGCCTAGAATGTAGCCTTATGATACACCTCTCAACACCTCATTATAGCTGAAAGCAGAGCAAGTAACAGGTCCTCATTGGGTACTATTGTTCAGTCACCTCTGTAAAAATGTCCAGCCAATATTTCACCATCTTCTCCATTATGATCTCATGTGAAAAGTGGCTCAACATTTGTCTGAAGTCAAGATACTCTAAGTACACACACATACCCACACACACAAACACACGAGAGAGAGAGAAAGAGGGAGGGAGGGAGAGAGCTTTCCATTCACACAACTCTGTGGGTCTGCATTGGGACTGTCCTTGAATACAGTACTGTGGAATAGCATTAAACATTCCTTTTTCCATGAATCTATAACTTGACTATTTCATTCAATCTAATAGCTTGGAATGTCCCTCTCAAGGTTCCAATAGTTTGAGCCCATAAGTCATCCCTATCCTTCTGTCAAACCTCGAGGAAATCAGGAGAATCAGACAGTTCAAATGAGTATAAAGATTTATTGCAAGCTTTAGCTCTCTACCAGAATCCAAGCTACTAACAGAAATTTGGGAGAGTTAAGAAAGGCATTTGAGGTGGGCGGGACTTAGATCTCTTGTGGGCACGCAGGAACTCATGACTTCTGATGTGTTTGACCCTTCCCTCCTTTACTTGCGGTGGGAAATAAGTAACTTTTCCTTCTCTTTTTCTGTTAGATGTATATTTTGTTCCCCAAATTAATGAAGTATCTCCCAGGCCCTCACAAGAAAGCCCTGGCTTCGATGGATACTATACTTGCGTTTGCAAAGCAGGAAATAGAGAAGCACAAGGAATCTCACTCTCTGCATGAGCCACAAGATTTCATCGATTACTATCTTCTTCGGATGGAGAAGGTTTGGGTTTATTGTGGTTCAATACACGGGCAAGAAATTATTATATTCCTTGCTGTAAATAAACAGGCAGAGCTACTGATCACGGTTTTCCTTCATCTTGGATTTTTTTTCTTTTTTATTCAGCTCCCATGCTTTGAAATAAGAACTGTGTTGTACCTCTGCTCTTGTTAGACGTGGAAGGTGGGGGGAAACAGAACTCAATAGCTTCTGTTTGTCAGCCTCTCGTGTTCGTTTGCCACTCCTTTTGTAAAGAAATTCCATTAAGAAGGAAAAGTTTCTTTTTGAATCTCACCGGCTCAAGGTTGACTCAGCCTGCCATCCTTCCCAAGTTGGTAAAATGAGGACCCAGATTGTTGGGGGCAAATATGCTGACTCTGTAAACTGCTTAGAGAGGGCTGTAAAGGATGTGAAGTGGTATATAAGTCTAAGTGCTATTGCTATTGCTAAAAGAATGAACAGGGTAGGGATTTTGATAAATTCATACTTAATCCCTGAAATGATTGGAAAAGGACAGATACTTCCATAGCCTTGACCATAAGTAAAAAAGTAAAATAATTTGAAACAAGGAAAAAAAGGTCGTCCTTTCCAACGTTTTGGGGAGATGATTTTTTAGAAGTAACTTATCAATCTGAAGTACCTTAGAGCTGGGCTCCCCATTTCACATGGTTTTAGTGTCTCTATAGTCACAAGGCACAGTAATTCAGTAGGGCATCAGAAGTCAAGTAAGAGCCCTGTATCTGAACCGGGTCACTTTGTTTAATTTGATACCATCAGTCTTGAGTTTATCATTGGTCTGGTCCTCACATTCAAGATATACAATCTTCTTAATACTGACCCTCATTCCTAAAGACATTAAGATGTATTTTCCACCTATATATTAATGGTTCGATGCTGCTTCATATTTTACTCTCTATCATGGTCTCATCAGTATAAATTTTATTTATTTATTAAATTCAAATGCCTCCCATCTCACTGTTACAAAGATTCTGGGCAACGTAAAAAGTAAAAAAGATAGTACAAAACACTTAAAATGAGAAATATTAAATAAGAAATTAAAAACCAAGAGGACAGGTGACACAGAGGGATGGGCATCTTCTTTCTACACCATCAGTCATCCCCAAAGTAGCACACCCCAATCGTGGCCCCAGGCCAACCAACAGAGCTATGTTTTTAGCCTGAATCAGGAGACTGAAGACCAACATCACCTCCACCGGGAAAATATGCTATAGGGAGGGGACCACAGCAGGAAAGGCTCTTCTACTGGAACTTCTCAGCTAAGATTCATTAGCAGACGAGATCTAAAGTAAGCTTTTTCTGATGGATTAAGTGGGAAAGGGCAATCCCATTGGGGTGAGATGGCTCCTTAGAGACCTTGGACCCATGCCATAAAGCGCCTTATAGCGAATAACCAACACCTTGAATTAGACCTGGAAGCAAACTGGCAATTGGTGCAGCCCATACAACAGGGGTGTTACATGGGCCACCTGAGGAGCCTCAGGAACTGTCCACACTGCTGCGTTCTATACCAGTTATCACTTCCAAATATTCTTCAAGGGTAGCCCATGCAGAGCATGTTGCAATAATCCAGCCAAGAGATGACCAGGACGTGAGTGATTGCATGGGCCTCACAATTCAGGAAAAGGCACCACATGAAGTTGCACAAAGGTTCTCCTAGCCATGGCTGCCAGCTGTTCTTTGAGCAGGAGTTGTGAGTCTAGGAGAACCCCCCCCCCCAGAAACCTAGAAACCCAGAAACAAAAACAATCACAGGAAAGCTGCCTAGAATTCATTGTAATTTTCATTTCCTATTTTAAACATCAGAGCAGGAATGACCCCGATTCTACCTACAATGAAGAGAACCTGGCTCAGTGTATTTTTGATTTTTTTTCTGCTGGGACAGACACAACCTTTGCTACTCTGAAGTGGGCACTGCTCCTCTTGACCAATCATCCCGACATCCAAGGTGAGCGAAATCTGTGCAGTGGGAACAAAGGGCCAATCTCAGGTTCTAAAACACAGAAAGTATTTGAAATACAAATTGTCCTGCGGTGAGTTGTCCCACAGCAAGTTGGCTGTGGCGAATTGTCCCTCAGCAACTTCGTCATGGTGAGTTGGCCGTGGAGAGTTGGCTGTCATGAGTTGTCCCATTCTGTGTGGACAAGGGGCCACTGAAACTGCAGCTCATGTCCTGTTATATTATTCCGTCTATAAGGATTCATGCACTCATTTTATCAGCTGGAAAGCTGAAAGCCTGAGTTGCACAATGGGGCGAACTCCTGTTTCTTGTCCCAGGTCCTGCCCACTTAGCAGTTGGAAAGCAAGCAAATGAAAGTAGATAAATAGGTACCACTTTGGTGGGAAGGTAATAGTCATGCTGGCCACATGACCACGAAAATGTCTTCGGACAATGCTGACTCTCTTGGCTAGGAAACGGAGGAGAGCACTGCCTCCTAGAGTCAGACACGATTGGACAGGAGAAACCTTGATCTTTACATTTCATGAGCTGACGTTGTGCCCGTGTGGACAAGGGGCCACTGAAACTACAGTTCAGGTCCTGTTATATTTTTCCCTCTATAACAGGGGTCCCCAACCCCCGGTCCATGGACCAGTACTGGGCCACGGCATGCCAGAAACCAGTCTGCA
This sequence comes from Azemiops feae, assembly GCA_023970755.1. Classification (NCBI taxonomy): domain Eukaryota; kingdom Metazoa; phylum Chordata; class Lepidosauria; order Squamata; family Viperidae; genus Azemiops; species Azemiops feae. The sequence continues at coordinate 147,133 of JALGBA010001105.1, read as the reverse complement.
CAAACAAGCAAAGCCCCATCCACGAGATGCAGGCAGCACACAAAACCACACACCCTCTGGGCCGCGAAAAAACCTCTCTCCATGGAACTGGTCCTGGTGCCCAAAAGGTTGGGGACCTCTGCTCTGTAAGGATTCATGCACTCATTTGATAACTCCTTGCCTGGTAAAATATTCTGGGAAATTCTCATCTCTTTTGTGTACAGGTGTTACTATTGGATAGTATGAGATGGTTTCTTTGAACGTAGCTAAATTCCTCTAAACCGTCTGTAAAATTAGGCAGAATTGGTCACCTATTGATAATCTCGCCACAAGCTGTAATATAATATGTCTTGTTCTGTTAATTTTTTTTAAAGTTCAATTTTTAACTCTGCTCTGTGACCATAATAAAGGATTGCTTGATACTTCTGAGGATTAAAATTAGGAAATGAATAAATAAAGGAATGAATAAAGGAATAAAAAACACAATACTGAAAATGAAGCTTCTGTTTCCATCATTTTCTTTCCTAGAGAAAATCCAGAAAGAGATTGAAGATGTGTTTGGTTCCTCGGGGTCAATTTCCTATCAGGATCAGAAGAAGCTGCCCTACACCAATGCCGTGATTCATGAAATGCAACGTGTAAAATATGCCTTGCTATATGGGGTTCCCAGGCAAAGTACAAAGGATGTGAAGATGAGGGGTTACCACATCCCAAAGGTGAGAAAACATGTTCAGGATGCATTGCAGTAGCCCAACATGGAAGGAAAAAGAGAATAGGGCACTTGGAAAGTCTCTCTTCAGGAACAGTCATGCAAAATTGAATAAGCAAGAATAGCAAACATTTTGAGGGATGAGTTATGGGTTTCAATCCAAACACCTCTCAGCTTTTAAAACTAGAACCTTAAATATTTTCTATTTATCCTGGGAAGATGATAAGGGCTGAACTTAAGATCAGAATTGTAGTCATGTATAGCCATGTTTCTTTGTCCCCTTCTTTAAGAGACAAGGTGACTTTAGTTAAGAGGAAGGAAGTTAAGCTGTTGAGCAGCCACTGCTCTCAGAAAGTGCTCTGAGACTTCCGGTTCCGGTCGCAGCGCCAGCGGTCGTGCAAAGAGTATGTTCTCTTTGCCGGCCGGTTTCCCCCCGCCGGTAGACCCTGGACAGGGTCGAAGGTCGCCCCGGAGAGGCGACCACCGTGGAGGAGGGCACTCGTTGATTGCGGAGGGAGCAGCAGCTCCCTCTGCGATCCGAGCAATCACCTTTGGGCCGACGGGGAAAAGATCGGCCAGTAACATGGCCGATCACTTAGCTGCTCCAGCCGAAAGTCACAGCAACATCTAAGCAAAAAGAACCACCGTGCAAGATCCGGGTGAGACCTTTCCTTCCCTCTTGATATCTTATTTACTTCCCTGTGAAAAGCTTTTAGAAATTATTTCCCTCCCTTGAGAAAGCAGCATTTGAATACTTGGGGAAACGAGCTTTGGGAAAAACAAACAAACTAATTTTTATTGTTTATTTGAGCTGTTGGAATTCGGGGGATCCTGAAAAAAAAAAAAGAAGAAAAAATCCTTACTGTGACTCTCTTTCTCTGCTTGTCTGTTTTCAGCTTAAGTGGAAACCTTTAGGAAGGGGGGTGGAGTGTTTTTCTTCCCCCCCCTTCTGAACAGTGTTATCTACTTTAAAAAGAAAAAAAAAACTCTACGGCTTTCTGGGCGAATTCATGTGGATTGTATGGTTACAATGTAACTCTGAACTTGGCGTGAAGCCCAGACAGCGCTATTGTAACAATGTAACCATTTTGAACTTTTACTCCCTGCACTTGGCGTGACGCCCAGACACTTGTATCTCTTTTGGAACTTGCTCAAGTTTCTACCTGTTGTTTTTGATTTTACAACACAAAATATACTTTCCTGAAAAATGGATTTTTTCGCTTTAGGATTACAATATAATAATTGAGACACCCTCTTCTATTATTTCTTTGGATTATAAATTAGATATTCATAATATTGATTGGGACTTTTGCTGTTTTTTCCTTTTGTACTTGTTTTTTCCTATATCTGTTTGGATCTTATATTTTATAATATTGCAATTCAGCTTTTAAGCTGAAGTTTCACTAAAAAACGAAGAATGGAATCCCACTCACAGCTTAACTATGGACTTATACTAGAAAAAATCTTGGAAATGAAAGAGGAATTAAAAAAACATTTTAGAATGCTCAGGAAAAGGGATGTTCCAGAGTTAAAAACTGAATTTCAACTTACTGGATATGACATACAACCAGATTTACAACTTAACGATATGGAGGAAACATATTTACAATCTATTGAAGAGGAAGATGCTACATCTTATATGCAAATGATGGAGACTTTGGATGACCAAAGGCAGAATTCAACTAAAACATCTATAATTCTAAAAGCAACAGGAATAGACTTTCAAATACGAGACATTAAAAATGCTAACAATATGAACAAGCAACGAATAATCACCATACTGATTAAGACTGATTACATAGTGCAGACAACATTGGAAAAAAGAGAAGAAGACTACGATTGGATTCAATTGTGGAAAAATGTGTATTGCCAAATACTATGGGAGGAATTAGAGGCCATATTGTGGAAACCTGCTTGGCACAAAAAGAAAGCTAGAATTAGGTTTAAAAGTGAGAGTTAAAATTTTATCTGACGGGTAAAAATGGCTTTTAGAGACTTTGACTGAGCTAATATGTTTGAGATTTCTAAGGTTTAAGACTTTGATCTGAGTTAATATTGATGTAAATTATTGATTTGATTATGGTCTGGAATGGCAAGATGGAAAATTGGAAAATCTAAAATTAGGAGTTGGACTGAGATTGGTGAAACATTTAACTATGATTTATAAAAATATTTGATAGAGTACAGGAAATAGAATATATATATATATATATATATATATATAATAGTTATATTATAAGTCTATTTTAGAAATAATTATTGTTTTATTATTTTAGGCTAAAATGTAAAATGGTTTTAAAATACTTAAAGTCATGTTTATCTATAAAATATGTATGTGAAATAGAATAGAATAAGAGATAGAATTTAACAGAGAAGTATAAATTGAATAATTGGAATAATATGTATATCTTAGAAATAATTTATATTATATGGGTACCCGAATTGTATACTATATGTTTATATAAGGCCAAATTGGAATATGTTAATTTTAAGTTAGTTAAGCCTGAAAACGGGTGGAAATATTATTGATAGTTTGTGTTTTTTTTTGTTTCTTTTCTTTCTTTTCTTGATTGATAAAATAGAGAGGGAACCTTTAAAGAAGTAATTTAAATTGTTTATGTATGATTATACTTTTTACTTTGTTTCATGGAGTGCCCTATCTCCACGATGAGTCTTAAGCACTTGGTTGTAAAAGAAAAAAATTCTATAAAACATGTTTCAAAAAAAAAGAAAAAAAGAAAGTGCTCTGAGAAATGGACAAACATGGATCCGTAAAGGCAAGCTATGAGCAAGGGTTTCATCAATATTGTGTGAAGGTTTTTGCTTGTTTCCTTTACGAAACTGCTCTCTTTAGTCATCTCTCTCTCTCTTTTTTACAGGGGACCTATATCATCCCAGACCTGCGCTCTGTTCTTCTTGATCCTGAACAATGGGAGACACCTGAAAAATTCAATCCAAATCATTTTTTAGACAAGGATGGGAAGTTCATCGGTCGAGAGGAGTTTCTGCCCTTTGGAATAGGTAAATCCATGAGCCCAAAGCAGCTTACTCATTTCTTATTTTATTATTTTATTAATTTAATTTATATTCCACCCATCTCATTAGCAAGTGATTCCGGCCAGCTTACGGATTTCCACCCCCACCCCTGAGTTGTTCTGAGGTCATCATGCTCTGAATAGCAAATCAAGGAATCCTAATTTCTTCTAGTAGCTGGGGCAGATCCACGGCAAACGTGACATCCTGAACCGTTCCTGAACTGACGATATGAGCATGAATATTTAAATCCCTGGCAAAAAAAAGATGTCAAAATTGGCCCAATGCTACAGTAGCAATTACTCTGAGGGGGACAGGAAGAAGGGGCTGTTTTGCAGACTGTTAATCCCACATTAACAGTGTAGCAAGCAAAAACTAAGAAGAATAGGTGTGTGGTCAGTGAAAGGGAATTCCTATGGATTAAGTCCATTCCATCTCCCTCTACCCCAGCTGCAGCCTGATGCACCATAAAATATGCCAGATCAGGTTTTTTCATGCATCCATAGCTTTGCGTTTGAAATGATGCACTGTCTAGTACAACCTGAGTTAAGTCATCCCCTTGATGGGTGTCAACAAACAGAGTTAAATGGGAGAATCGAATCTGCGGGAATTTACTAGGATTCAGCATGGAAATCTATTTTGACTGTTACAAAATGTTTCAGATTTACTTGCCGATGGGTTATACTCTGGAGAACAGATTATGACTCCCTTGATGCATGCTTTGTCTCATCTACAGGTGTGCGTGCATGTGTGGGACAGCAGCTGGCAAGAATTGAGATCTTCATCTTTCTGACCAGCCTGTTGAGGGCGTTCAGCTTCCAGTTGCCTGCAGGAGTGAAAGAACTCAATGAAACCCCTGTTGCAAAGATGATAATGCATCCACACCCTTACAAATTGTGTGCTATTCCCACACAGGCTTAAACTTTTAAAAACACCATAAAAAGCATAAATTTCCTATAGATCTGTTTACTTTATTTGATCTTTTTGATTTATTGTACATTAAAAAAATAAGCTTATTGCTGGCTTCACAAACATACCTGGAGCAAAAATCCCTGGAGCAAAAATCAAAATGTGGCTGAGAAACTAACCAAAATAATCAGCCCACAGACTACTACCCCCTCCTCCTCCTCCATATTGCGAAGAACGACACAACAAACAACTTGAGTACAATAGTGAGGGACTACAAACAACTTGGCAATGAAGTCAAGAAGATAGGAGCACAAGTAGTGTCCTCATCAGTACTCCCAACGAAAGGCCAACACCCATTGAGGGAAAGAAAAATTCTAGAACTAAACCATTGGCTAAAGGGTTGGTGTCGCCAAGAAAACTTTGATTTCCTGGATCATGGACTGCATTTCCTTCGCGAAGGAGTCTTGGCAAGGGATGGGCTGCGCTTGACGAAAACAGGGAAAAATGTACCCGGAAAAAGACTGGCCCAACTCATCAGGAGGGCTTTAAACTAAAATTGAGGGGGAAGGGTGACCGATCCTCAGAATCTCTAGAACCCAAAACCAATCATAAATCCCAAGAAAACAAATCAAACAATGAGGTGGGCAGAGATGAGAAAAAACAAAAACTCAAACAACATTCAGGAGATGCAGGAAACATACACATGGACAGGCATAAAATCCTTAAATGCTTATATACAAATGCTCAAAGCTTGGGTAACAAACAGGGTGACCAAAAAGCAATAGTACACGAGGGAGGGTATGACATAGTTGGTATTACAGAAACCTGGTGGGATGAAAGCCATGAATGGAATGGACTGATGGATGGATACAAATTGTTCAAAAGAAACAGGTCTACAAAAAGAGGGGGAGTTGCACTATATGTAAGAGAACACTACATATCTACAGAAATGTACATGATCAAAGATAAAATCTCTCCAGAATACATATGGGTCAATATAAAAGAGAAAAAAAGGTGACATTATCATAGGTGTATATTACAAAGCACCCAACCAATCAGAAGAAATAGATGAACACTTTGCCAACCAGTTAACAACTGTATTTAGGAAGCATACTACAATAGTAATGGGTGATTTCAACTATCCAGATATCAACTGGGAGATAAACTCTGCAGCGAGTGGGAGATCAAACAGATTCCTAACTAACCTAGCGGACAACTTTGTCATCCAAAAGGTGGAGGAGGGAACTAGACGTAAAGCCATACTGGACTTAATTCTTACTAATAGAGAAGAAGTGATAGAGGGAGTTGAAGTTACCGGAACCTTGGGCGAAAGTGACCACATCATACTGGAATTTAATTTAACGCAAACACTAGCAACAGAAAACAATCCAACCAGGGTCTTAAAGTTCAAAAGAGCTGACTTTAACAAACTCAGAGAGAACCTAGGAAAGATCCCATGGATGAAAATCCTAAAGGGGAAAACAACCCAAGAAGCATGGGAAACGCTGAAAAATGCGATCATAAACGTCCAGTCCAGCACAATACCACTGAAAAAGAAAAACAAGAAATTCAAGAAGAAACCAGCATGGCTGCACAAAGATCTCTCTGACAAACTGAAAGACAAAAAGGACAAATACAAAAAATGGAAAGAGGGGCACATAACTAAGGCCGATTATCAGCAGACAGCCAGAACATGCAAAGATGAGGTCAGGAAAGCAAAGGCTCAGAACGAACAAAGACTTGCAACAGAAATCAAGGATAATAAAAAAAGTTTCTTCCAATATATTAACAACAAGAAAAAAGTCAAGGAAACTGTAAGCCCACTAAAGACAAAAGATGGCAAGGAAATAAGAGGCAACAGGGAGAAAGCAGAACTGCTTAACTCATACTTTGCATCAGTCTTCACACAAAAAGAAACCATAGCCCAACATATGAAAAAAAAACCCACTGCAAAAGACAAATTAGAAACAAAAATTAAAGTAAGCAAGAAAATGGCAAGAGAACACCTATCCGACCTTGACAAATATAAATCACCAGGACCCGACAGATTACATCCCAGAGTTCTGAAGGAGCTGGCAGATGTTATCTCAGAACCATTGCATCATATCTTCAAAGTCCTGGAGCATCGGGGAAATACCTGAGGATTGGAAAAGGGCTGATGTGGTTCCCATCTTCAAGAAAGGGGAAAAAAAACAGACCCAGGAAACAACAGACCAATCAGTGTAACATCAATACTTGGGAAGATCCTGGAAAAGATAATCAAAAACAACTAGATTTGTGTACAACTAGAAGCAAACAAAGTTATAACTAGTAGCCAGCACGGGTTTGTCAAAAACAGATCATGCCAAACCAATCTTATTTCATTCTTCGATAAAGTGACTAAACTAATAGACCAGTGAAATACTGTGGACGTAGTATACTTAGACTTCAGTAAGGCATTTGATAAGCTAGACCACAGCCTACTCCTTGGTAAGCTAGAAAAAGGTGGAATAGACAACATCACCACCAGATGGATCTATAGCTGGCTGACAAACCGTACTCAACGGGTAGTCCTCAATGGCACTACATCCACATGGAGAGAAGTAAGGTTCCGTCCTAGGCCCAGTACTCTTCAATATCTTCATAAATGATTTAGACGAGGGAATTGAAGGGGAACTCTTCAAATTTGCAGATGACACCAAACCCTATTATTTCACATCCTGCCCTGTGAAACGGTGGTAAGCAGGTCTTGGCTTGAATATTCTGGCACGATGTGGAAAATCATCCAGTGTCATCACTATCATGCAAGAATATTGCCTTGGGTTAATACATTTATTCATAATTGTGGTACAAAGAAAATAATTAAAATTATGGTATTTATGACTGGTTGATTATTTAGAATTAAATACCTTAAGCAAAACATCTTGAATCCCATTAGCCCACAAGGTCCCAAGGAGAGGTAGAGCCAAAGGACTGGGAGGCAAATGTCTTTGGGTCCAAAGTTGTCTCAGGAAGAAGAGAATCAGCAGAGCAAGCAGAAAAACAAAGAAAATTGTCCCTATGGCCATCATTGTCGTTCTGGATCTTTCTCCCTGATGCTTCCAAGTTGATCTGGAGGTGGTTCTTTCTTTTTATCTCATGCTTTTTGGTTTCTTCCTGGTTTCTGTACTCCGTTGATTGGAAACTGTGTAATTAGCGCTGGTATTTAGTCAACAAGAGATTACCACATTCATTCACATAATTCTGACCATGTGCCACTTAAGTAGCAGAATGAGATTCAATGGTGAAAAAAGTAAGGTTCTACACTTAGGCAAGAAAAACCAAATGTACAGGTATAGTATAGGTGGTACCTTGCTCAATAGTAGCAACTATGAGAGGGATCTTGGAGTCCTAGTGGACAATCACTTAAATATAAGCCAGCAGTGTGCTGCAACTGCCAAAAAAGCCAACACAGTGCTAGATTGCATTAACAGAGGGATAGAATCAGGATCACATGAAATGTTAATACCACTTTACAATGCCGTGGTAAGGCCACACTTGGAATACTGCATCTAGTTTTGGTCACCACGATGTAAAAAAGATGTTGAGACTCTCAAAAGAGTGCAGAGAAGAGCAACAAAGATGATTAGGGGACTGGAGGCTAAAACATATAAGGAACGGTTGCTGGAATTGGGTATGTCTAGTTTAATGTAGAGAAGGATTAGGGATGACATGATAGCAATGTTCCAATATCTCGGGGGCTGCCACAAAGAAGAGGGAGTCAAGCTATTCGCCAAAGCACCTGAAGGCAGGACAAGAAGCAATGGATGGAAACTCATCAAAGAGAGAAGCAACCTAGAACTTTGGAGAAATTTCCTGATAGAACAATTAATCAGTGGAACAACTTGCCTCCAGAAGCTATGAATGCTCCAACACTGGAAGTTTTTAAGAAGAGACTGGACAGCCATTTGTCTGAAATGATATAGGGCAGGCATGTCAAACTCGTGACGTCACATGATGTCGCGCAACGTATCGGAGCTTTTTCGCCATTGCCGGCAATGGGGTGGGCGTGGTTTCCCGATGATGCATCCGGCTCGTGGGCCGGCAGTTTGACACCCCTGATATAGGGTTTCCTGCCTGAGCAGGGGGTTGGACTAGAAGACTTCCAAGGTCCCTTCCAATTCTATTATTGTTATTGTTATTGTTATATCATATACCACCCAGAGTCACTTTGGTGAATGAGACAATTGGTACATGAAGTAAATAATTAAATTAATAACAAGCAAGCAAGAAGGTGATTCAAGGAGAGAACTGGGTGACCCCTATCCTTACGTCATGGGCCTGGCAGCCAATTACCGTAAAGGAGGTCCTATGGAGAGATAATTGTGGAATGACCCTAGGAACAAACTGAAAGTCATTCTTTGAGTTTTGCTGTGTACCTGAGGGCAAAACACAATATCACAAAGCATAATTAGTTCCTGCTCAAGCCACCTGATCTCTGTTAGTTTGAATAATGCTTCAGAGTTGGGGAATTGTTCCTGCTAAAGCTTTAGCATGGATCATTTCCAGATGTGGTCATGGATTAGGCAGTGGATTGTTGACATCATTTTTAAACAGGTATTTCTAAACACATATAGCTCTCTACCTATAATTTGCTGCTTGGGTTTAGGACACCTTTCAATCAATAACAACTGCTGCAGAATCTATTACAACAGCCTTCCTTATTAGCATGGTGGTTACACTTGTTTTAGTTGCAAAAGGCTGCACAGCACCTGGGTTGGTTCTCACCAGAGACGGTTCTCAACAGTATGAAGCTTGTTTTAGTTGCCAAAGGCTGCACAGCACCTGGGTTGGTTCTCAACAGTATGAAGCCTTCATGAAGACGTTCCCTTATTTGGAAGCAAAGTTGAGTGAGGTTCATGATAAAGTCCTGATGCGGGGCTTGCAAGGGTATGTATGAGATATAATCCTGGACCAGATCATATCTCTGTGATCCAACAAGTTTTTTCTGTATACCTGGGGAAATTTCATGGACATATGGAACACCATGATTTTCATCATGATTTTCAAAATAATGCTGGCATACTATGATGTTATGGACACATTGGGTTATACAGTACTAATTTTTTTAAAAAATAAATTATTATTTGAATGACGCACGGTCAGAGGTAACCTCATTCATGTGGATTAATATAACAACTTGTTAACAAAATTCCAGTGGTAAACAAACAGATAATCAAAAGATATCTTGCTACATCCCATTGATGAAATATGCGAAACAGGAAGAAGAGCAAAAAACATCAGGCAAAAGGATACAAGCGTCTCCGGATGTACTAGTGAGCCTCAGAGAAAAAGCACTAGCAGGACAATGATGGTGACAGGGACAATTTTGGCTTTTTTGCTGCTTGTTCTGTTGATTCTCTTCTTCCTGAAAGAACTTTGGTTCCGAAGACATTTGCCTCCTGGTCCTTTGGCTCTGCCTCTCCTGGGGACCTTTCTGGCAGTTGGGCTTTGGCTCCGTGAAGATTACTTCGTTAAGGTACTTAATTCTAACCAGTAATATGCAAGATACTTTTCTATTGTTTTCTTTATACTAAAATTATGGACAAATGTATCAACCGAGTAAAATATTCTCACACAATGAGGAATACATTTCTTTAAATACTAGTGTTGACATTTGATTTGTTATTTTTCTCATCATGCCAGAATATTCAAGTAAGACTTCCTTATGGCTGCTTCACAATGTGAAATAATGGGGCTGAATTTTTAGAAGGCAGATTCTAGTTCAGTCTTACCAAGAAATGTTTGATAATGGAACCAATTCTTCAGAGAGAGGGTGGGTTCCCTTTCACTCTGCTCAGATGGAGGCTGACTTTCTTCTGTTGAAGATGCTTTATTCTATATTCCTTTTTTTTTAAAAAAAAAATCATTAATTTTTTTCCATACAATTCAATAGTACTTGTTCAACAACGTATTGTCTGAGTTTATCATTTACGAATACAAATTTAATTCCTAATCCTTTATTCTTTTCTCCAGCCATTGATAAAATAAGTCCCAAATCTGATAGTATTCTGTTTCTTCTTTTTCTTTCAACCTCATAGTAAGTCTGTCCATTTCTGCACATTCTAGTATTTTTTTAATTATTTCTTCCTCTGATGGTATTTCTTCATTTTTCCAACATTGTGCAAATATGATTCTTCCTGCTGTTATCACATGTAAAATCAAATATATGCTTTGGTTATCAATCTTTTCTGGCATAATACTTAATAAAAAAAAGTTCAGGTTTAAAATCTACATGTTTTCCCAACATCTTTTCTAGCCAAGTATGTATTTTTGTCCAGTACCTCTTTGCTGTAACACATGTCCACCATATATGATAATTACCTGACTTATGTTTACATTTCCAACATCTATCTGACATATTTTTTAAATTTTTTGCTAATCTTGCTGGTGGCAAGTGCCATCTATAAAACATTTTATATAAATTTTCTTTATAAGAAGTTGACATTGTCAGTTTATAATTTCTTTCCCACAAGTTTTGCCATTTTTCTAATTCTATGTTATATCCAAAGTTCTTTGCCCATATTATCATTGTTTCTTTAACTTGTTCATCTTCCATTTTCAAATTCAATAAAAATTTATAGATTTTCTTAATTAGTTTCTCATCAGAGAATTTATACAGTTTAACATCTTTATCATATCTAACTTGTATTAATAAGTATGCCCACCATGATAGATCTACACCCTGATTTTTCCATCTCTTGCTTAGATTTTAAATTCCCTTCATATGTCCATATTTTCTCAAAGTTAACTAAATTTGGATGTATAAATGCTTCCATTGTTGAAAGCCATCCTGGAATTTTTAAATATAGTTTACATTTTATTTTTTCCCATGTTAATAGTAATGTGTTTCTTATATAGTGGTTTTGAAAGTACTTATGCATTTTATTTTCCCATACCATAAGAAAGCGTGCCAGCCAAGTTGTAAATCATGTCCCTCCAAATAGAACAACCTTTTGTTTCTGAGAGTTATCCATTCTTTTATCCATGTTAATACAGATGCTTGATAATATAAAACCCACTCTGGCAAGCCAAAACCTACATTTTCGTTAGCTTCTTGTAGCATTTTCAGTTTAATTCTAGCTTTCTTTCCTTGCCAAATAAATTTCAAAATTAATGAATTTAAATCTTCAAAAAAAAATTTCTCTAGTTTTATAGGTATCGTTTGAAATAGAAAGAGTATTTTTGGTAATGTATTCATTTTCACCGTGGCGATTCTTTCTAACATCGACAATTGCAGGTTTTTCCATTTTTCCAGGTCCAATCTTATTTGGTTCAATAATTTTATATAGTTATCTTCTTTTTTCGTTGAAGATCTTGCTGTTAAATATATTCCCAAGTATTTGACCTTTTTAACTACTTGTAGTTCTATTTTTTCTGACATTTGTTTTTTTGCTTATCTGTGATATTTTTAACCATCACTTTAGTTTTTTCTCTGTTTATATTCAGACCTGCTATCTCTCCATACTGTTCTATCTTTTCCAATAATTTAGGAATCACCTCTAAAGGTTCCTCTAGGATGAATACCAAGTCATCTGTAAATGCTTGCAATTTATAAGTTTCACCTTTTATTTCTAGTTCTTTAATTTCTGTATCTTGTCTAATATTTCTGTTTAAAACTTCCAAAGTTAGGATAAATAACAATGGAGATAGTGGACATCCTTGTCTTGTACCTTTTCTCATCTCAAAATTCTTCGTGTAGAGTCCATTCACAATCACTTTTGCTGTTTGTTTGTGGTATATTGTTTCAATCATATTTATGAAGTTTTGTCCAAAGTCCATTATTTTTAGTTGTAGAGCCAGAAAACATTGAGCATCTAACAATATTAGTGCCAATTGTTTCCCTGGATGCAGTTCATAGTATTCCAATATATCCATTACAATTTCTTCAATTTTATATTGTAATGGTTCATCTCTAACTCTTCTCAGTATCTCATCTCTTATTGTTTTCTTTATAAATCTTACATGGACTTCTCTGGGTAATTTGTATTTCCTTGCATAGCTTGAATTCATTCAAAATATTTCATCTATTTCCATTTGTATCTCCGCTCTATCTGTTTTTAAGGCCTCCGCCAATAAATTAATAATCACTTTTGCTATATCTTCTTTTTTATCTTCAGGTATATTTTGGAATCTTAGATAGTGTACACCTTTCTCCATTTCCAAAGCTGTAACTGCACCTTCTAAGCTTTCATTTGCTTGTTCTAATTTTTCATTTTCTTGTATTAATGCCTCCATTTTTTTATCGATATCTTCTGACTTATTTTCCATTTTCTGAATTCTTTGTTCATTTTTAGTAATCATTTGTTGATTGTGCCTTTATATCCAACATTTGTTCATTTAACTTATCAAAGTTGCTTTTTGTCTCTTCATGATTTTTCTGTATTGATTCGTGAATTAGCCATAATGTGGTTTGTATCTCTGTTTGAGCAGTATTTATTTTTTCTCGCTGCAACATTGTTTCAATAGATCCCTGACTTGCTGAACTAGGTGTTCCAACAGAGAGTGCGGAAGAGGTTTTTTTCATAATTTTAGTGAGATTTGGTGCACTCATTTTTCAATTGAGTGAGTTTTGTAAATCCACAAGAAGAAAAGCAAGATAAAAAAAAAGCCAACTGCCTTAGGCTATAATCCAACCGTAAAATAATCCAACTACTTTAGGCTAATCCAAATGTTCCAGTTAGTTTAAAGCTGTATAAAGCCCTCTGTTTCCAAATAGTTTCTGTTGTAGTTATGTCCAGGGTCAGAAAATATGATTGTAGAGAGTTTTTTCTAATACAGAGTCATGTAAAGCTTTTTGTTTACACCAGGTGTTGTTTCAAGGTCATAAGCTTCTCAAGTTCTTTTTATATTTTGGTATTGTTGTAATATCTCCTTTCACCACTAGATGTCCTTATTTCCTGTATTGTCTATATCCAGGTTTAGAAAGTTTTTTAAAAAAAGTTTTTAAAAAGTTCTTTTTAAGTTATTTCTCATAGAAATTGATTATGAAAAGATTTTCCACACCGTAAGGGTTAACTAAGTTTTCTTTAAATCAGTCCAAATTCCATTTTTGTATATTCTTTTGTATTCCTTAATTTCCTTCCCCTATTTGTAATTTCTCGCCGCTTTTAACTCCCTTCTTCACTGATCTTTCCGGGGTCTTTGCTTTGGAAATTTTTTCCAATCAGGGGATCTCTATTTTCAAGTCCATAAGGAAGAGAAATAAAACAATCTCACCCAGTTTTCAGCATGTTGTTGACAATCAGCTGTTCCGCAGCTTGCTGTGGCTCCTCGCTTTTTTCCCAGCTGACGATGACTTGGACTGCCTGTGCCTACAGGCAGCCTTTCTTCCGTCCATTTGAAGAGGTTCCTCAGTTTGTTTGGACCGACCACCGTCTTCTTCCCTTCTTCTTCGTTGCCTCTCCAGGGCAACTTTCTGACCCCTTGGGGTCACCAGACAGAACGAAATCAGGCTAAGAAGCTCTGGTTTCTTCCACCCGTCTCGTCATGGCATCAGCACTTTATTCTATATTCTTGTAGTGGACAATAGGTGGAACCTGATCGCCTAAATGGTCCCTTCTAATTCTGCAATTGTATAATAATTTCAAAAATGATCTGGGTTGGAGTTCTGAAGAGTAATTTCTGTTTTAGATAGTGACTCATATGTAGCTGGTTGGAGAAGAAAGATATAGGACAGATACTTATATCTGCTTTGCATGTGGTATAGTATGACCTAGATATTAGTGCTTATAAAGTCCAATTTAACTGCATCTCCACTTCTGCCATGGTGCATTGGTTAAAAGGAGAGAAAGGGTAAAAAATCTGTGATACAGAGCAGAACAAAAATAAAAAAAAAATGAGTTTATGAGTTGGAAATAGTGTTCACGACTATCTTCCAAACAAAACGTGGAAGTCACTTAGGTGAAAGAGGGGTGTAGAAATTTAATAAGTAAATAAAATAGGCAAAACAAAAATAAAAGGATGTCGGAGGTTCTTGGCAAGAATCTTAGAGAGGGGAAAAAGAATTCTAAAGAGCAGAATTCAGGATTTAGGAACACCTGTAGATGGCATACAGTATTAAATGGGAATCATCCGTGTATTTGATTGTAACATTTCTCACCTTTGATTCACTTGGCAGCCCGTAAAACGATATGGAAGTATATACAGCTTGTGGTTTGGGCAACAACTTATGGTAGTGCTGTCTGGATTCAAAGCGGTGAAAGAAGGAATGACCAGCTTCCCAGAAGAATTCTCGTACCGAGCAGAGGATGCTTTCTTGAACGAGTTAGGGAAAGGAAGGGGTAAGTGCAAACTGTAAGAAATTCTACTTTAATAACCATCAAATTCTTCCAATTTGTGGTAATGTTATGCATAGCACAGAAAAAAAAGAGTAAGATAGAGCAAACAGGCATTAAGCAAAAATATTGCTTAATCCACTTTGTTGTTGTTGTTGTTGTTAGTTGCGAAGTCGTGTCCGACCCATCGCGACCCCATGGACAACGTTCCTCCAGGCCTTCCTGTCCTCTACCATCTTCTGGAGTCCATTTAAGCTCACGCCTCCTGCTTCAGTGACTCCATCCAGCCACCTCATTCTCTTTTTTTTTTTTTATATATATTTTTATTTTTTTAAGACAACAAAACATAACACACATAAACATACAATGTATACTCCTTTTTTTTTTTAAACAGCAATTTCGTAACTGTAATCTTCTGTTATTTACATTTTCCCCCTTTATTCTTCTTTTTTAAAAAATATTTGTCCTTGTTGTCCCATTGTTTCTTATTTCCATTTTCTTCATTCATACTATATTTCATATTAAGAATAATACATATTATTACTATACATTATTGTACATTATTATACACACATTTTCCCTTTCTTGACCTTTCTGCATTTATTTTCATTTGTTATTTCTAGTCTCCAACCAATCATACCACTTATTCCATATTACATAGTACTCTGTGTCTTCCCTTTCTTTTATCTCTTTTGTTAATTTGTCCATCTCCGCACAGTCTAAGATTTTCCTTATCACTTCTTCCTCTGATGGTGTATTCTCATTTTTCCAGAACTGTGCGTAGACTATTCTTGCTGCCGTTGTTATGTGTAAGATTAAGTACCGTATTTCTTTACTGTATTTTCTATTTAAGATACCCAGCAGAAAGATCTCAGCCACCTCATTCTCTGTCGTCCCCTTCTTCTCTTGCCCTCAATCTTTCCCAGCATTAGGCTCTTCTCCAGTGAGTCCTTCCTTCTCATTAGGTGGCCAAACTATTTTGGTGTAATCCACTTTACACCAAAATATTATACACGTCCATAGCTTTCTATCTGTACTATTACATTCCTATATTGATTTGGACATTGCCTTTTTCATTAAACTTCTACCTCTTTTTTTTGAGGATCTCATCAACTTCATCCAACTACTGTACATGTTTCTCCATCTTCCCCTTCCTCTGGACCCCTTTCCTATTCCTTCATATATCTGTTTTTGCAAATTTGATTTTTACCTTTTCTCTCCTTTTAACCAATGCACCTAAAAAACCCAGTTTCGTATCGACTGGCCACACAAACATATATATTCAATATATCTTCATGGATCACCTATCCATTAAAGAATTTGAGAGGTGCTCTGATGCGGAATGGAAAATATTTATTTTTCTTACATAGGATACTTCAAACAAATATCATTCCAAGGTATAAACTTTCAGTACTTTCCATATACAAGAAATAGGTGTAGTTGAGATCTTTTTCAAGCTGCTAAAAAATCTAAAATTTAAATAATATCTGCAACTTTAATCATGTTATCCAAAACCAAAGTAAAATGTTATCCAGATCATCGGTATGATATAACTATTAAATGCATAGTAAGATCATAATAATTGATGGAATTTGTTAAAATACACAATCCCAATATTTTAAAATCACCTATTTCTTACTCCATCACAGATTCTGAGCACTGGCAATTAAAATGAATATTTCTCTACAAAATTTGAATTTCCAGTTTTCTATTCTTTCACAAGGAAAAAGTTCTTTCTCACGAGAAAAAAAATATTTTTTGTGGCTGTTGATCATTCGTATAATCTGCAACTGTGTTGGAACAGAGCAACCTTCCCTTGATTTTAGAATAATAATATTTGATTGGAATTGATGAGGTGAGGTGTATGCAAGATAGAATGAAAAGGGTAAAAGCAATGAAGATGATTAAAGGCTAGAGACTACAACATAAGAAGAAGGGTTGCAGGGGTTGAGTACAGCCAGTCTAGAGAAAAGAAGGACTAGGGGTGACATGATAGCAGTATTCCAGTATTTAAGGGGCTGCCACAAAGAGGAGGGGGTCACCTTATTTTCCAAAGCACCAGAGAGCAGGACAAGAAACGAGGGGATTGGACGAGGGGATAGATGGGGAAATCATCAAATTTGCAGACGACACCAAGCTGGCAGGAATAGCCAACACTCCAGAAGAAAGGCTTAAGATACAGGAGGATCTGGACAGACTTGAACATTGGGCTCTATCTAACAAAATGAAATTCAGTGGTGAAAAAAGCAAGGTTCTACATTTAGGCAAGAAAAACCAAATGTACAGGTATAGTATAGGGGGTACTTTGCTCAATAGTAGTAACTGTGAGAGGGACCTTGGAGTCCTAGTGGACAATCACTTAAATATGAGCCAGCAGTGTGCTGCAGCTGCCAAAAAGGCCAACACAGTGCTAGGCTGCATTAACAGAGGGATAGAATCAAGATCACGTGAAGTATTAATACCACTCTACAATGCCTTGGTAAGGCCACACTTGGAATACTGCATCCAGTTTTGGTCACCACGATGTAAAAAAGACGTTGAGACTCTAGAAAGAGTGCAGAGAAGAGCAACAAAGATGATTAGAGACTGGAGGCTAAAGCATATCAGGAACGTTTGCTGGAATTGGGTATGTCTAGTTTAATGAAAAGAAGGACGAGGGGGGACATGATAGCAGTATTCCAATATCTCAGGGGTTGCCACAAAGAAGAGGGAGTCAAGCTATTCTCCAAGGCGCCTGAGGGCAGGACAAGAAGTAATGGATGGAAACTAGTCAAGGAAAGAAGCAACCTAGAACTAAGGAGAAACTTCCTGACAGTTAGAACAATTAACCAGTGGAACAACCTGCCTCCAGAAGTGGTGAATGCTCCAACACTGAAGTTTTTAAGAAGAGACTGGACAGCCATTTGTCCGAAATGGTATAGGGTTTCCTGCCTGAGCAGGGGGTTGGACTAGATGACCTCCAAGGTCCCTTCCAACTTTATTATTATTATTATTATTATTATTATTATTATTATTATTATTATTATTATTATTATTATTATTATTATTATTATTATTATTATTATTATTATTATTATTATTATTATTATTATTATTATTAAACAGTGGATGGAAACTAATCATGAAGTGAAGCAACCTGGAATTAGGGAGAAACTTCCTAAAAGTGAGGACAATTAACTAGTGGAACAGCTTGCCTCCAGAGGTTGTGGGTGCTTCATCACTGGAGGTTTTTAAGGGTTAAATTTTATAGTTTTATAGTTTTCAAGTACAAAAATCTGCAGATGGGTCCAACATTGCTTGGGAATTATGATCCCTATGGCAACCATGAGCTTCCCCCTGTTTATTGGCAATTACACAATAGACTTAATGTTCACCTCGGAAGAAATGGTGCATGATCTGGAAATGGAGGACATTGTCATCAGGTTTTTTTTGGTGGTCTCAACCAACAGGCCCATAAAAACAATTTAAATTTTTTTAGTTAATTTTTGGCACATAAATGCAATAGGAACGTGATTAAACTTGATGAATAAAAAAGCCATTTGCCTATTTTGCTGGTTGGATTCAATGTTGTGGGAAGAAAGTGCAGATGGAATCTGCCACCACTGAGAATATCCTGTCTTTTGTGTCTATAACATAAGTTCTTGTACATGAACAATTACACCATCTGAGAAGGTTTTGATGTCCGTCATATATGATAGAGGTTGGCAAGCACTGCACCTGTGGTCACCACACCACGTACGTCTCCCGGTGTCCATGTGAATCCCAAAATGAATAAATATTGTGTAAAGAAAAAATAACATGCCCAGAATTTTACAAAAATGGCAACATGTCACAAGGATTTGGTATTCCCACCTGAAATTCAGAGAGATGTTTGGCAAGAACTGGACCTAAATATATATTTAACACAAATGTAATCAGGAATCATTTATCATTGTCTGCTGATGCCTTCAGGAATTATTATTTCCAATGGCCACACCTGGAAACAGCAGAGACACATTGGCATCACATCTCTGCGGAAGCTGGGCCTGGGGAAGAAGAGCATTGAGCATCAGATAGAAGACACAGCTCAGACGTTGGTGGAGATTTTTAGACAAAGAAAAGGTATGCAGTTTGGGGTAATGACTCAAGTGTGTTTGCTAAAATCTTTTCCATTCTGAATATTTTAAATAAAAATTGTTGTTGTTAGTTGCGAAGTCGTGTCCGACCCGTCGCGACCCCATGGACAACGTTCCTCCAGGCCTTCCTGTCCTCTACCATCTTCTGGAGTCCATTTAAGCTCACGCCTCCTTCTCTGTCGTCCCCTTCTTCTATTGCCCTCAATCTTTCCCAGCATTAGGCTCTTCTCCAGTGAGTCCTTCCTTCTCATTAGGTAAATAAAAATAGATGTATTCAATTTGTTCTTTCTTTCTTTCTTTCTTTCTTTCTTTCTTTCTTTCTTTCTTTCTTTCTTTCTTTCTTTCTTTCTTTCTTTCTTTCTTTCTTTCTTTCTTTCTTTCTTTCTTTCTTTCTTTCTTTCTTTCTTTCTTTCTTTCTTTTTAAAGATAGTTTCCATTTCTCTTCCTTCACTCCCTGTCAGTCTCCCAAGTTGATTAGACGGGGGACATGACAAGGTGAACTAATTCTACTTTATTGTAAGGTTGCAAGTTTGAAAGTACAAATCCCCTGCGGTTTCTTTTTATTGTCTGATACGTTAGATGGGATTCTTTTGAAATTTCTTTTTCTGCTCATTACTGATTGCTCAGTTTGCGCTCCTCCCCCTTTTATCTCACCATATCCTATGCTGCATCTCTTTGCCTATCAGTTTTCCAAGGTTATTCTCACATTCCATTACATCACCTTAGAAGTCCTGTTCTTTAGTATCTAGGCGTAGATTTAGCTGTCCTAAATCTTACATACAAGCCAGCAGTGTGCTGCAGCTGCCAGAAAGGCCAAAACACTCCTAGGCTGCATCAACAGAGGGATAGCGTCAAGACAATGAGAAGTGAAAAAAAGGCTTTACACCATGCTGGTGAGACCACACTTGGAATACTGCATCCAGTATTGGTCACCATGATACAAAAAATATGTTGAGACCCTGGAAGAGTCTCAGAGAAGAGCAACAAAGATGATAAAGCATCTGGAGGCTAAATCATATGACCAATGTTTGAGGGACCTAGGTCTGTCTAGCCTATAGAAGAGAAGGATCACCAGGGACATGATAACTGTCTTCCGGTAGTTGAGGGGCTGTCACAAAGGAGAGGGAATTGACTTATTCTTTAGGGCACCAGAGGGCAGGACAAAAAGCAATGGGTAGAAGCGTGTTAAAGAGAGAACCAACGTAGAAGTAAGGAGAAATTTTCTCACCGGGAGAACAATTAATCAACAGAATAGCTTGCCTCCAGGGTTGTGGGTGCTGTATCACTGGAAGTTTTCAAAATTGACTGAATAACATTTGGCTTTGATGGTATAAAACTCCTGCCTTGAGAAGGGGATTGGACTAGAAGACCTCCGAAATCTCTTTCAGCCGTATGATTCTGATTCTAGTACAAACAGATTAACTGGGGAGGCTGGATTCATTATGAAATATTTTCCTTTACAGGGCAGCTATTTGACCCTTCATTTTCAGTACTAAATGCAGTTTCTAATGTCATATGTGCTTTGAGTTTTGGGCATCAGTTTTCTGCAGAAGATGAAGAATTCCAGGAGCTGGTTCAAGCTCTTCGAAACATTTTGAAATTCATTGGTGACTCTTTTCATGCGGTGAGTCATGTTTTGTACTAAGGAAACAAAGCCCCCCCCCCCAAACAAACTATGTTTCCAACAGTATTTTCATGGAATCGTAGAATGGATGGCACAGAGGAAGTTTTGGAAATCATCTATTGTACTCTTCTCCCCAGTCTGTCTGTCTGTCTGTCTGTCTGTCTGTCTGTCTGTCTGTCTGTCTCTCTCTCTCTCTCTCAAGGAGTGTTTAATGCTATTCTAAGATACTGTATTCAAGGACAGTCCCAATGCAGACACAGAGTTGTGTAAATGGAAAGCTCTCTCCCTCCCTCCCTCCCTCTCTCCCCCCCTCTCTCTGTGTGTCCTTGAGTGAGTCTTGACTCTTGGTGAACAAGTCTTTGCAGATTTCTTGTCAAGATTTTGGCAATGATTTAGCATTGCCCGCTTCCTACGGAGTGACTCAAAGTCAATCAGCTGACTTAGTGCCTGATTAGGACTAGAACCTACTGCCTCCCAGTTTCTAGGCTGGTGTCTTTACCACTATACCAAAGTGGCTCTCTCCATGGAGGAATCCATCATTTCAATATCAGCAGCAGATGGGAATAGAATAGAATAGAATAGAATAGAATAGAACATAACAGGACAGAATAGGACAGAACAGAATGATATTATTGTCACTTTAAATGTACATTAATACATTAAAGTGAGATTTTGTTGCATACAACTCTCAAAGGGTAACCGCCTCCAATATACACTCCATAAACATGACCAAAATAATAAGAACAACAACGATGATGATAATAATGCATATACCCACATAAACACACATATATGACCCAGAGAAACAACATAGTCTAGTTTAGATATATACATCCACTCTATGTCTAAACACCTTTAGCAAAGGGTCAGTCCATCATTGGTCCTGGATCAGTACATCATTGAACAGTTCTTGCTATTTTTTTCCTGATACACAACCAACAGCTGCTCTCTTATTATTGAAGCCCATTATTTCTGTCAAGTCTTCTGGAATAATTCTGAACTATCCTGTCTCTCTTGTACGTGGCACTCCTCCAAATACATAAGGGCATGTATTTGTCCCCTGACGGTCTTCTTTTTCTCCCGGCTGAACATACCTACTGCCTCCAATTGTTCCTCTTAAGTTTTTCCTTCCATGAGCCTTTGTCAGCCTGGCCCTCATCGCTTTCCTTCAAGCTTGCTGCCAGCTGCCATGGAAATGGAGGGAGGGAGCAATGGGTATTTGGGAGGGGAAGCGTGCAGGTGATGTGAGACTGGAATTGCTGAGAAGTGTTGGGGAGGCTTGGACTCAGAGAGACCAGCTTGGGTTTTTTCCATCTATAACTTGACTAATAGCTTGGAATATCCCTCTCAAGGTTCCAACAGTTGAAGCCCATAAACAATCCCTATCCTCCTGTCAAGCCCTGTGGAAATCAGGAGATTCAGGGAGTTCAAATGAATGTAAAGATTTATTGCAAGCATTAGCTCTCTACAAGAATCTGAGCTACTAATGGTCGAGGGAAATTCACGGGAGTTAAGAAAGGCATTTAAGGTGGGTGGGACTTAGATCTCTTGTTGGCATGCAGGAACTCATGATTTCTGATGTGTTTAACCCTTCCATCCTTGGTGGGAAATAAATAACTTTTACTTCTCTTTTTCTGTTAGGTATATGATTTGTTCCCCAAATTAATGAAATACCTCCCAGGCCCTCACAAGAAAGCCCTGGCTTCGGTGGATACTATCCTTGCGTTTGCAAAGCAGGAAATAGAGAAACACAAGGAATCTCACTCTCTCCATGAGCCTCAAGATTTCATCGATTACTATCTTCTTCAGATGGAGAAGGTTTGGGTTTATTGTGGTTCAATACATGGGCAAGAAATTCCTTGCAGTAAATAAACAGGCAGAGCTACTGATCACGCGTTGTTGGATTTTTTTTCTTTTTTATTCAGCTCCCATGCTTTGAAATAAGAACTGTATTGTACCTCTGCTCTTGTTAGACGTGGAAGGTGAGGGAAAGAGAACTTAGAGGCTCATGTTCGCCTGCCACTCCTTTTTCTAAAGAAGTTCGATTAAGAAGGAAAAGTTCATATCTTTTCGAGTCTCACTGGCTCAAGGTTGACTCAGCCTTCCATCCTTCTGAGGTTGGTAAAATGAGGACCCAGATTGTTGGGAGCAAATATGCTGACTCTGTAAACCGCTTAGAGAGGGCTATAAAGCACCATGAAGTGATATATAAGTCTAAGGGCTATGGCTATTGCTAAGAGAATGAACAAGGTAGGGATTTTGATTACTTCATACTTAATCCCTGAAATGATTGGAAAAGGACAGATACTTCCATAGCCTTGACCATAAGTAAAAATGTAAAATTATTTGAAACAAGGAAAAAAAGGTCGTCCTTTCCAATGTTTGGAGGAAAAGACCCAGAATGATTTTTTTAGACGTAACTTATCAATTTAAAGTGCCTTAACGCTGGGCTCCCCATTTCACATGGTTTTAGTGTCTCTATAGTCACAAGGCACAGTAATTCAGTAGGGCATCACAAGTTGCACAAAGGCTCACCTAGCTATGGCTGCCACCGGTTCTTTGAGCAGGAGTTGTGTGTCTAGGAGAACCCCCAGAACCCCAGAAACAAAAACAAACACAGGAAAGCTGCCTAGAATTCATTGTAATTTTCATTTCTGATTTTAAACATCAGAGCAGGAATGACCCGGACTCTACCTACAATGAAGAGAACCTGGCTCAGTGTATCTTTGATTTTTTTTCTGCTGGGACAGACACAACTTTTGCTACTCTGAAGTGGGCACTGCTCCTCTTGACCAATCATCCCGACATCCAAGGTGAGCGAAATCAGGGCTGTGGGAACAAAGGGCCAGTCTCAGGTTCTAGAACACAGAAATGATTTGAAATACAAAGGTCTGAATGATGAACTGAATCTATTCTTCATAATAATTTTCCTATGTGGATTCCTGAATTATGAACATGAGCTTAGCAGAATTAAAGGATAGCATAGAAGGTACATACCAAGAGCCTTCTTTGATATCCTCAATGAAGTATTGAGTGAGGAACTAAAAACTGGAAATCAGTACAAATCTTAAAAAAAATGAGCACATTTTAAATGCATACATCTACCAAAGTTTTCAGATTTGTTTTTTGTTTTTGTTTTCAGCCTAAATTGTGCATAGGAGACCAAATTAGGGTATGATAATGAATATACCTGACCTTTGAAAAAAATTGATTATTTTCAAAACAATGATTGCATTTTTTAAAAAAATTAACCAGATTTCCAAACTGGTTGAAATGAAAATCTGGAGATTGACTTGTCTGAGGACAGTCCTTGGAATCTTTGAGTTAAGTCACCAATTTACACCAATGTTCTGAATGAGTTTGGACTGGATCAAGTCATATCCCAGGAATTTTAAATCTGCACTCCTCAAAAGGAGGCTTAATGCTCTGAGGGCTAGTCTAAATCCTAAAGGTCGACTAAGAATTAAAATTGGAAAATAAATAAATAAGTGAAAAACAACATTGAAAACCAACTTTGTACCAGGATCCAATCTGGGTTGGTCACTTGGACCAGATTTTTAGTCTTCCAAGCTTTTGGACTTGTGCTGGAGCCCATCCTCAGGGAACCTCTCTCTACAGCAGGCATGTTAAACTGCCGGCCCATGGGCCGGATGCGTCACGTCAAAACTGTGCCCACCCCATTGCCGGCAATGGGGGAAAAGTCCCGATACGTCATGCGATGTCACGTGACGTTGCGAGTTTGACATGCCTGCTTTAGAGAGTGTGTTGTCTACGTTCTGGTAGAGAGAGATTCCCTGAGGATGGACTCCAGAACGAGTCCAAAAGCTCGGAAGACTAAAAATCTGATCCCGGTGACCGACCCAGATTGGATACTGCAATATTATCCAGGGACACGTACATCACCACGATGTAAAAAAGATGCTGAGACTTTAGAAAGAGTACAGAGAAGAGCAACAAAGATGATCAGGGGACTGGAGGCTAAAACATATAAGGAACGGTTGCTGGAATTGGGTATGTCTAGTTTAACGAAGAGAAGGACGAGGGGGGACATGATAGCAGCCTTCCAATATCTCAGGGGCTGCCCCAAAGAAGAGGGAGTCAAGCTATTCTCCAAAGCACCTGAGGGCAAAGACAAGAAGCAACGGATGGAAACTAATCAAGGAGAGAAGCAACCTAGAACTAAGGAGAAACTTCCTGACAGTTAGAACAATTAACCAGTGGAACAACCTGCCTCCAGAAGCGGTGCATGCTCCAACACTGGAAGTTTTTAAGAAGAGACTGGACAGCCATTTGTCCGAAATGGTGTAGGGTTTCCTGCCTGAGCAGGGGGTTGGACTCGATGACCTCCAAGGTCCCTTCCAACTTTATTATTATTATTATTTGTCTTCATTCACTAAGATTGTATTTCCATAATTTGTTTCCTAGAGAAAGCGGAGAAGGAGATTAAAGATGTTTTTGGTTTGCCATCTAATGCTCTAAAGACATCCTAAAGTATTACTGAGGACACTATTAATAGATGGTTATTACAGCTAATGCATTATCTTTATAAGAACTTTGGATCCAAAGTTGACTTCAGGATGCCACCATGCCAACAGGATCCCAACTCACAGAGGAGTGAGGCAGGGATGTATTTTAGTCCTCTGTTGTTTAATGTATATATTGACCCACTTGTGGCCAAAATGAATCCATTAGAACATCACCCTCCAGAATTAGCAAACAGGCAAATTACAACTTTGTTGTATGTAGACGACACAAGTACTTTCCCACAAACATTATTTGGACTGATAGGAGCACCGAATGCCATGACCAGCTATTGCTCTATGCTAGTATTTGAAATTGACAATAGAAAAATAAAAATCTTGATTTTCGCAAAAACACCTAACAGCATAACTGGAGAATAAACATCCCGAATACTGAAGAAGTAAAAATCTTTAAATATTTAGGCATGATTTTCCACAACTCCATTAAACATGGTGGATATCAAAACTACACTATATAAAATACAATATATATATATTGCCCGTCTAGGACCTTATTTTTCCTTTACCTCTCTCAAAAGGCTTCAGTCCAAATTTCTAAGGCCTGTGTTTCAGGTAACCACCTGTGTTCAGCTAGGAATGCGGGATTGTCTAAGGTTAAAATAGGTGTATCATCTCACCCTGGATGAATTTATTGTTCTTTCCCACAGGT
This sequence comes from Azemiops feae, assembly GCA_023970755.1. Classification (NCBI taxonomy): domain Eukaryota; kingdom Metazoa; phylum Chordata; class Lepidosauria; order Squamata; family Viperidae; genus Azemiops; species Azemiops feae. The sequence continues at coordinate 121,279 of JALGBA010001105.1, read as the reverse complement.
TTGAGCGCTTTCCTTACAGAGGATAACTATAAACCAATTAGGTTTAGAACTATTTCAGAAAAACTCTATCATCTTGGCCTCCCCAAGGAGGTGTTCCTACTGATGGGCTATGAGCATGTATTCAGTACATTTGAACAATGTATTAAAGACCAGTAAGTCCAACAGGGCCTGTCTGCTGTACCCAAGAACATTTTCTTGAGCAGTCAGGCTGTCTGTAAACCAGCAAGATACCTATTTTATAGAACGGTTTCCTAATTTCTGACTCTAGAATGCTGTAGTGCTCCCTCCAAAGCAGTTCTGGAGGGCTGATATAAAATAGTCCCCTTTGAGCTGACAGGGGTGTGATGGCTCAGTGGTTAAAGATGCTGAGCTTATCAGCTGGAAAGCTGACAGCTTGAGTTCGAGACCCGAGCGCTGCGCAGTGGGGTGAGCTCCCATTACTTGTCTCAGCTCCTGCCCACCTAGCAGTTCAAAAATGTGCAAATGTTCAACTCACCATGGCCATTTTGCCATGGCAAACTTGCTGCAGTCAACTCGCTCTGGGACAACTTGCCATGGCCAGCTCATGGGGGGGGGCAACTTTTCAACAGTTTCTCAAGGACACCACTGTCCCTTAGCAATGATAATTGGGGTGTATGACAATTAGCCACAGCCAACTCGCCACAGCCAACTCGCCATGGGCAACTTGCGGCGGTCAATTTGCCATGAGCCAACTCACCACAGGACAAGAGTTACACTAATATCACAGAAATGGTGGAACAGAATGATTAAAGAATGGAGGCAAAAGGAGGGACAAAATGAAATGTGAATGACAAAAATTAAAATATTTTTTTACTTATCTTGTAAACTTAAATTGAATTGTTAAATTGTCCTGCAGTGAGTTGTCAAGCAGCAAGTTGGCCACGGTGAATTTTCCCACAGGGATTGGCCATGGTGAATCGGCTGTGGAGCAGTGGTGGGATTCAGCTGGTTCACACCGGTTCGGGAGAACCGGTAGCTAAATTTACCTGAATTCGGAGAACCGGCTGGCTTCTGGAAGTCCAGTCTAGGCCTCGGAGGCCTCCCAGGCCTAGAATGGCCCACCGGAAGTGCATGGATACCACTTCCGGAAGTCTGTTCTAGGCCCCGGAGGCCTGTAGGAGGCCTCCCAGGTCTAGAACAGCCCACCGGAAGTGCGTTGATGACACTTCTGGAAGTCTGTTGTAGGCATTGGAGACCTGGAGGAGGCCTCCCAGGCCTAGAACAGCCCACTGGAAGTGCGTGATGCCACTTCCGGAAGTCCGTTCTAGGCATCGGAGGCCCAGGCCTGCATCGCATAATAGAACTGGTTGTTCAGGTATTTGAGTCCCACCACTGCTGTGGAGAGTTGTCCCATTCCGTGTGGACAAGGGCCCATTGAAACTACAGCTCATGTCTTGTTTTATTATTCCCTATATAAGGATTCATGCACTCATTTTATAACTCCTTACCTGGTAAAATATTCTGGGAAATTCTCATCTCTTTTATTTACAGGTGTTGGATAGTATGACACAGTTTCTTTGAATGTAGCTAAATTCCTCTTTACCATCAGTAAAATTGGGCAGAATTAGCCACCTATTGATGATCTCACCATAAGCTGTAATATACTATTATGTCTTTTTCTGTTTAATTTTTTTAAAAAGTTTTAATGTTTAACTCTGGTGTGTGACTATAATAATGGATTGATTGATACTTGTGAGGATTAAAATTAGGAAATGAATAAAGGAATGACAAAAGGAATAAAAACACAATACTGAAAATGAAGCTTCTGTTTCCATCATTTTTTTTTCTCTAGAGAAAGTCCAGAAAGAGATTGAAGAGGCATTTGGTTCCTCGGGGTCAATTTCCTATCAGGATCGGAAGAAGCTGCCCTACACCAATGCCGTGATTCATGAAATGCAGCGTTTAAAAAGTGTCTTGCTATATGGGCTTCCCAGGCAAAGCACAAAGGACGTGGAGATGAGGGGTTACCACATCCCAAAGGTGAGAAATATGTTTAGGCTGTATTCCAGTAGTCCATCACGGAAGGAAAAAGAGAATTGGGAGGACTCTGTTCAGGAACAGACAATTAGTCATGCAAAATTGAATAAGCAAGAATAGCAAACATTTTTGCGGGATGAGTTATGGGTTTCAATCCAAACACCTCAGATTTTAATGCTAGAACCTTAAACATTTTATATTTATCCTAGCAAGATGATAAAAGTTTAAGGGCCGAACTTAAGATCAGAATTGTAATCATGTTTCTTGCCAATCAAATCACCAAGAATAGCAAGCTTTTTTTTTAATATAATATTTTATTGGTTTTCCAGTTTTACATTTGAGTATTTAAAAAGCAACGTGGTGAGTGGATTAATCAACAGTTCAATAACAAAATCTTTAGTACAGACCTCAGATTGCACCATCCAATATTTCTTCTCTTTTCCCCTTAAAATTAACTATGTCATATTTAAACTAGTACATTTCTAATTGTACCAAACTCAATAAAAACTTCATTATTACATTTATCAGTGCATTTTTAGCTTATACATATCTTAATAGGTCTTCATAGACAGTCCATATCCTGTTATTAATTTCGACCTAATTTTTAGTTTTTAGTTTGAATACTCCGATTTAACCTTTATTATCCATAGTTTTCAGTTTTTGGGTAACCAACATTTCCCTTATCTCACTTCATAAGAAAAAGAATAGCAAGCTTTTTTGAGGGATGGATTATGGGTTTACATCCAAACACCTCTCAGCTTTTAAAACTAGAACCTTAAACATTTTCTATTTATCCTAGGAAGATGATAAGGGCTGAACTTAAGATCAGAATTGTAGTCATGTATAGCCATGTTTCTTTGTCCCTTTCTTTAAGAGACAAGGTGACTTTAGTTAAGAGGAAGGAAGTTGTTGAGCAGCCGCTGTTCTCAGAAAGTGCTCTGAGAAATGCACAAACATGGATCCGTAAAGGCAAGCTATGAGCAAGGGTTTCATCAATATTGTGTGAACGTTTTTGCTTGTTTCCTTTACGAAACTGCTCTCTTTAGTCATCTCTCTCTCTCTTTTTTACAGGGGACCTTTATCATCCCAGACCTGCGCTCTGTTCTTCTTGATCCTGAACAATGGGAGACACCTGAAAAATTCAATCCAAATCATTTTTTAGACAAGGATGGGAAGTTCATCGGCCGAGAGGAGTTTCTGCCCTTCGGAATAGGTAAATCCATGAGCCCAAAGCAGCTTACTCGTTTCTTATTTTATTATTTTATTAATTTAATTTATATTCCACCCATCTCATTAGCAAGTGATTCCGGCCAGCTTACGGATTTCCACCCCCACCCCTGAGTTGTTCTGAGGTCATCATGCTCTGAATAGCAAATCAAGGAATCCTAATTTCTTCTAGTAGCTGGGGCAGATCCACGGCAAACGTGACATCCTGAACCGTTCCTGAACTGACGATATGAGCATAAATATTTAAATCCCTGGCAAAAAAATGAAGTCAAAATTGGCCCAATGCTACAGTAGCAATTACTCTGAGGGGGACAGGAAGAAGGGGCTGTTTTGCAGACTGTTAATCCCACATTAACAGTGCAGCAAGCAAAGACTAAGAAGAATAGGTGTGTGGTCAGTGAAAGGGAATTCCTATGGATTAAGTCCATTCCATCTCCCTCTAGTCCAGCTGCAGCCTGATGCACCATAAAATAAGTTGGTGGACAGAGTGGTGAGAAAGTCACTTCCCTCTTGTAGGCAAATCTCTGGAAAAATATGCCAGATCAGTTTTTTTCATGGGTCCATAGCTTTCCCTTTGAAATGATGCACTGTCTAGTACAACCTGAGTTAAGTCATCCCCTTGTTGGGTGTCAACAAACAGAGTTAAATGGGAGAAAACATCTCTAAAAATCGAGTCTGCGGGAAGTTACTAGGATTCAGCATGGAAATCTATTTTGACTGTTATAAAATGTTTCAGATTTACTTGCCAATGGGTTATACTCTGGAGAACAGATTATGACTCCCTTGATGCATGCTTTGTCTCATCTACAGGTCTGCGTGCATGTGTGGGAGAGCAGCTGGCAAGAATTGAGATCTTCATCTTTCTGACCAGCCTGTTGAGGGCATTCAGCTTCCGGTTGCCTGCAGGAGTGAAAGAACTCAATGAAGCCCCTGTTGCAAAGACGATAATGCATCCACACCCTTACAAATTGTGTGCTATTCCCACACAGGCTTAAACTTTTAAAAACACCATAAAAAGCATAAATTTCCTATAGATCTGTTTACTTTATTTGATCTTTTTGATTTATTGTACATTAAAAAAATAAGCTTATTGCTGGCTTCACAACCATACCTGGAGCAAAAATCCCTGGAGCAAAAATCAAAATGTGGCTGAGAAACTAACCAAAATAATCAGCCCACAGACTACTACCCCCTCCTCCTCCTCCATATTGGGAAGAACGACACAACAAACAACTTGAGTACAATAGTGAGGGACTACAAACAACTTGGCAATGAAGTCAAGAAGATAGGAGCACAAGTAGTGTTCTCATCAGTACTCCCAACGAAAGGCCAACACCCATTGAGGGAAAGAAGAATTCTAGAACTAAACCATTGGCTAAAGGGTTGGTGTCGCCAAGAAAACTTTGATTTCCTGGATCATGGACTGCATTTCCTTCGCGAAGGAGTCTTGGCAAGGGATGGGTTGCACCTGACGAAAACAGGGAAAAATGTACCCGGAAAAAGACTGGCCCAACTCATCAGGAGGGCTTTAAACTAAAATTGAGGGGGAAGGGTGACCGATCCTCAAAATCTCTAGAACCCAAAACCAATCATAAATCCCAAGAAAACAAATCAAACAATGAGGTGGGCAGAGATGAGAAAAAAGAAAAACTCAAACAACATTCAGGAGATGCAGGAAACATACACATGGACAGGCATAAAATCCTTAAATGCTTATACACAAATGCTCAAAGCTTGGGTAACAAACAGGGTGACCAAAAAGCAATAGTACATGAGGGACGGTATGACATAGTTGGTATTACAGAAACCTGGTGGGACAAAACCCATGAATGGAATGGACTGATGGATGGATACAAATTGTTCAAAAGAAACAGGTCTACAAAAAGAGGAGGGGGAGTTGCACTATATGTAAGAGAACACTACATATCTACAGAAATGTACATGATCAAAGATAAAATCTCTCCAGAATACATATGGGTCAATATAAAAGAGAAAAAAAGGTGACATTATCATAGGTGTATATTACAAAGCACCCAACCAATCAGAAGAAATAGATGAACTCTTTGCCAACCAGTTAACAAATGTATTTAGGAAGCATACTACAATAGTAATGGGTGACTTCAACTATCCAGATATCAACTGGGAGATAAACTCTGCAGCAAGTGGGAGATCAAACAGTTTCCTAACCAACCTAGCGGACAACTTTGTCATCCAAAAGTGGAGGAGGGAACTAGACGTAAAGCCATACTGGACTTAATTCTTACTAATAGAGAAGAAGTGATAGAGGGAGTTGAAGTTACCGGAACCTTGGGGGAAAGTGACCACATCATACTGGAATTTAATATAATGCAAACACTAGCAACAGAAAACAATCCAACCAGTGTCTTAAACTTCAAAAGAGCTGACTTTAACAAACTCAGAAAGAACCTAGGAAAGATCCCATGGATGAAAATCCTAAAGGGGAAAACAACCCAAGAAGCATGGGAAACGCTGAAAAATGCGATCATAAACGTCCAGTCCAGCACAATACCACTGAAAAAGAAAAACAAGAAATTCAAGAAGAAACCAGCATGGCTGCACAAAGATCTCTCTGACAAACTGAAAGACAAAAAGGACAAATACAAAAAATGGAAAGAGGGGCACATAACTAAGGCCGATTATCAGCAGACAGCCAGAACATGCAAAGATGAGGTCAGGAAAGCAAAGGCTCAGAACGAACAAAGACTTGCAACAGAAATCAAGGATAATAAAAAAAGTTTCTTCCAATATATTAACAACAAGAAAAAAGTCAAGGAAACTGTAAGCCCACTGAAGACAAAAGATGGCAAGGAAATAAGAGGCAACAGGGAGAAAGCAGAACTGCTTAACTCATACTTTGCATCAGTCTTCACACAAAAAGAAACCATAGCCCAACATATGAAGAAAAAAAAAACCCACTGCAAAAGACAAATTAGAAACAAAAATTAAAATAAGCAAGAAAATGGCAAGAGAACACCTATCCGACCTTGACAAATATAAATCACCAGGACCCGAACAGATTACATCCCAGAGTTCTGAAGGAGCTGGCAGATGTTATCTCAGAACCATTGCATCATATCTTCAAAGTCCTGGAGCATCGGGGAAATACCTGAGGATTGGAAAAGGGCTGATGTGGTTCCCATCTTCAAGAAAGGAAAAAAAAACAGACCCAGGAAACAACAGACCAATCAGTGTAACATCAATACCTGGGAAGATCCTGGAAAAGATAATCAAAAACAACTAGATTTGTGAACAACTAGAAGCAAACAAAGTTATAACTAGTAGCCAGCACGGGTTTGTCTGCGGGAAGATACTAGGATTCAGCATGGAAATCTATTTTGACTGTTACAAAATGTTTCAGATTTACTTGCCAATGGGTTATACTCTGGAGAACACAATTATTATCCCCTTCATGCATGCTTTGTCTCATCTACAGGTCAACGTGCATGTGTGGGAGAGCAGCTGGCAAGAATTGAGATCTTCATCTTTCTGACCAGCCTGTTGAGGGTTTTCCGCTTCCAGTTGCCTGAAGGAGTGAAAGAACTCAATGAAGCCCCTGTTGCAAAGATGCTAATGCATCCACACCCTTACAAATTGTGCGCTATTCCCACACAGGCTTTAAAAACACCATCAAAAGCGTAAATTTCCTATATGCCTGTTTACTTTATTTGATCTTTTTGATTTCTTGCACATTAAAACATTTTCAGCCTATTGCTGGCTTCACAAACATACCTAACCAAGTCAACCCGGAGGTCATTTGTGAACAATATGCTAAGTAAGTTTATTACTTGTTACCTTAGTTTCCTTTTGGGTGCCAATAAGCATATTACTTTCCATTTAGTCCTAGAATCTTTTTTTTTCATTTTTAATAAAATGAAATGGGCTTCATGGTCTCCAGCCAGAGCAAACCTCAGAGACTTCTTCAGTGCATGCCTTCAGGTGGACTTCTGTATTCTCCTTCCCAGGAGGAGAAGGCTCATCTTAAAGAAGGTTGCTGGCTGATTATCTGCTGATGCAATTAGTGAGAAGAAGTATTTGCACTTCAGTGCCTGAATTGCCACAAATTAGCTTTAATAGCAACTCTTACCCATGTTTGATCGAGTTTGTTCTTTGTCTTCCGCCAACCGTGCTCTAGACACTTCTTCATTCATTTCATCCCTGGAGGTTTTTCTGTGTCGTCAGGGTCACCTGAGTGTGCAAATGGGTGTGGAGCCTTCTTGGAACTGTTGAAAGGACTGTATTGTAGACTGGAGATAGATGATATTGTATCTCTCCCCCTCTGTTGAGAGAGGGCTGTTCAGTTTTGACATAGATGGCTAGCACAGTCCTTTCAACAGTTCCAAGAAGGCTCCACACCCATTTGCACTCCTCAGGTGACCTTGATGACACAAATAAACCTCCAGGTGGCCTCAATGACTCTCTAGAAGAATGCAAATGACCAGCTGTCCTTCCATTTTCCACTATCCAGTCAGAGCTGAAGAAGCTTCTTGGATGAGAAGTGAAATGTCTTCAAAGAAAAACAAAGTCCAGTTGCCTTGTGAAAAATCATCTTTGGAACAACTATGACCTGGATGACTGAGAATCTCCATAGACATGAGACTAGTACTAAATACTGAGGTCACATTCCCCATGAGCGGCCCCACTCCTTACCTCTTGCCATATTTCCAATTATCAGACACTACAGAAATATACTGCCCTACTCTGGTTTCCCTGCCAGACATTTCACCCCTACTATTATTGATCTAAAACAGCCAGTTTAATCTAGCGGTTAAGGCACCAGGCTAGAAAGCAAGTGTCATGTAGGTCACATATGCAGATGCTGGCAGCAATAAAGTCTTTTATTGTACTACTATACCACAACAGATGACCCTACAATGGCTGGTAAAGCTCCACCCCAAATTTCCCAAAGGCAGCCACCCACAGTCAGTGCAACCTGGACCTACAAACTAGATCCAACAGTCACTAGAGCTGATTCACAAGGCAAGGAGGAAGTCCATAGTCCACCAACAATGTTCAGAGACCACAGGGTAGAAACATGATATAGACTCAAATGTCTATACACAAATGCACAGAGTATGAGCAGCAAACAGGGTGAACTAGAAATTCAGGTTAATGAGGTTAGATATGATATTGTTGCCATTACGGAAACATGGTGGGATGAAACCCACAAATGGAACACACAGTTAGAGGGATTTAAATTATTTAAAAGAAACAGACCAAATAAAAGAGGAGGAGGAGTTGCGCTATATGTAAGAAATAACTACATCTCTACAGAAATAGAGCACAACAATGATGAAAACTGTCTTGAATGCATTTGGGTCAATATAAAAGGGGGGGAAATGACATTGCCATTGGTGTATACTACAGGCCACCCAACCAAACAGAGGAAATAGACGAACTTTTTGCTAGTCAGCTAACTAAGGTATGTAGGAAGCATATCACAATACTAATGGGGGACTTTAACTACCCTGACATCAACTGGGAGACAAACTCTGCAGCAAGTGGAAGATCAAACAGATTCCTTGCAAACCTAGCAGACAACTTTGTCTCCCAAAAAGTAGAGAAGGGAACTAGGGGATTAGCCATTTTGGATCTAATTCTCACTAACAGAGATGAAATGATAGAAGGTGTTGAAGCCACAGGAACCTTGGGAGGAAGTGATCATGCAATATTGGAATTCAACATTATGGAAGCACAAGCAACAGTCAAACTAGAGTCTTGGACTTTAAGAGAGCTAATTTCAATAAATTTAGAGAGGGCTTGGGAAGGATTCCATGGATGAGAATCCTCAAGGGGAAAACAACTCAAGAAGCTTGGGAAATTTTGAAAAGTGAGATAATAAAAGCCCAGTCTAGCACAATACCAACAAAGAGGGAAAATAACAGCTCTCAAAAGAAACCAGCATGGCTGCATAAAGAACTCTCTGGTAAATTGAAAGATAAAAAGGACAAGTATAGAAAGTGGAAAGAGGGGCACATAACAAAGTCAGAATATCAGCAAATAGCCCGAGCCTGCAAAGATGAAGTGAGGAAAGCTAAGGCTCAAAATGAACTAAGGCTTGCGACCAAAGTAAAAAATAACAAAAAAAAGCTTCTTTCAACATGTAAAAAACAAGAAAAAAGTGAAGGAAACGATTGGTCCATTAGTGGGTGAAAGTGGCAAGAAGGTGACAAGCAACAGGGAGAAAGCAGAACTATTTAACTCGTTTTTCGCATCTGTCTTTACACAAAGGGAAAAAGCAGACCAACCTATCAAAAATAGTGCCATAAAAAACAGAATAGAAAAACAAGTTAAGATAGGCAAGAAAATGGTAAGTGAGCACCGATTCAGCCTAGATGAGTTCAAATCACCAGGACCAGATGGATTACATCCCAAGGTTCTCAAGGAACTGGCAGATGTGATCTCAGAACCACTGAACTATATCTTTCAAAGATCCTGGAGCACTGGGGAACTACCAGAGGACTGGAAAAGAGCTGATGTAGTTCCCATCTTCAAAAAAGGGGAAAAAATGGATCCAGGAAATTACAGACCTATCAGCCTACCTCATACCTTGGAAGATTCTGGAAAAGATAATCAAAGATTAAGATACAGAGGAATCTGGACACAGACTTGAACTGGGCACTATATAACAAAATGAAATTCAATGGTAAAAAAGCAAGTTCTACATTTAGGCAGAAAAAACCAATATGTACAGTTGTATAGTAAGGGGGGTACCTTCTCATAGCATAACTGTGAGAGGATCTTGAGTCCTAGTGACAATCACTTAAATATGATCCAGCGTGTGCTGCAGCTGCCAAAAAGGCCAACACAAAGTGCTAGGCTGCATTAACAGAGGGATAGAATCAAGATCACGTGAAGTATTAATACCACTTTACAATGCCTGTGTAAGGCCACACTTGGATACTGCATCCAGTTTTGGTCACCACGATGTAAAAAAGACATTGAGACTCTGGAAGAGTGCAAGAAGAGCAGCAAAGATATTAGGGGACTGGAGGCTAAAGCATATGAGGAACGTTGCTGGAATTGGGTATGTCTTTTTAATGAGAGAAGGACGAGGGGACATGATAGCATGTTTCCAATATCCTCAGGGGCTGCCACAAAGAAGAGGGAGTGAGCTATTTTCCAAGGCGCCTGAAGCAGGACAAAAGCAACGGTGGAAACTAATCAAGGAGAGAAGCAACCTAGAATAAGGAGAAACTTCCTGACAGTTAGAACAATTACCAGTGGAACAACCTGCCTCCAGAAGCTGAATGCTCCACACTGGAATTTTTAAGAAGAGACTGGACAGGCCATTTGTCTGAAATGGTAATGTGGGTTTCCTGCCTGACATGGGGTTTGACTAGATGACCTCCAAGATCCCTTCCAACTTTATTATTATTATTATTATTTATATATTATTAGTATTATTATTATTATTATTATTATTATTATTATTATTATTATTATTATTATTATTATTATTATTATTATTATTATTATTATTATTATTATTATTGTTGTTGTTGTTGTTGTTGTTGTTGTTGTTATTATGATCCAAAGTCAAAGAAGCAGAGTTCACGAAGGCCAGGGAAGTGTGTGCCGAAACAAACAATTGTTCCTAATGAAGGCACCCTTCCCTGGCCTCTGGTTAAATCAGCCCAAGCCAGGTGTTCCTTATGAGGAGGAACAGGGCAGCCTCCTCACCAGCAGCCTCGCAAACCTCCTCTGAGCTTCCCTCTGCCCCACTGTCCATGCCCTGGGATCAGGTGGTGGAAACATCTGTTCCTCATTAGAGGGGATCTGTTGCATCTCATCACTACTGGCTATCTGCAGCAGATCTTTGTGTCTGTGAAGGTTACCTATTTGAGTTTATCCCAATGAAAGGGAATCTTTCTTTTCTTCAAAATATCTGTAAGGAAGTTATACGGTTCCCCCCCCCCCCAAACGTCTGACTGGAATTTCCTTCAAAACAATTTATATCAAAAGTGTCAATCTTCAATTTGGTTTTAAAGGGGCATCCAAAATTTGTTCTCTTGTTCTCCTCCTCACAAAAGGAACTAATACCTCCCTCAGTACTTTCTAGATTTTAGATTTATGGGAGTTTATTCTATATATCTCGTCTATTTCCAAATCAATCTTTCCTTCCTCCCAGTCTATCAGTTGAGCCAAAGATTGGAGCATTGTTTTACTTATGTCCTCTCCAGCTAAATCTGGGACAGCTCAAAAGTGCAGCTGCAATTCTTTAACTCATAATTCCAATAATGTCATATTGTCTAAATCAGTGGTTCTTAACCTTTTTGAACGAATCGCCCCCTTGAGCCAATGAGGAAGTTGTCATCGCCCCCCTCCCCCAACATAACCTCTCAATCACAACATAGGAAATAATTCTTCAATTTATGCAAACACTTTTTTTTGTTTCCTTTAAAATTGTCATCAGGACATATCGATGCAAATAATTCTTCCCCCACTCAGTGTGTGTGTGTGTGTGTGTGAGAGAGAGAGAGAGAGAGAGAGAGAGAGAGGCACTTGCGCTTCCTCTCTCCTCTCTTTCCTCTCTTTCTCTCTCTTTTTCTCTTTCCCCTCTCCCTTTCTCTCTTTCCTCTCCCTCCCTCCCCCCTCTCTCTCTCCAGGTGAGGAGAGAGAGAGAGAGAGAGAGAGAGAACGAAAGGCAGATGGCGCCGAAGGGGGGGAGGGGGGGCAGGAGGCAGCAGAAGGCGCTGAAAGGCGCCCGGGGCACCACGGACCGGCCCGGGGAGACGCGTGGCCGGCTCGGCTGCCCTGGGAGTGGCCCGGAGACTGCCCAGGGAGCGATGCCCCTGCCGGCCGCCGCCCCAGCCGGGACTGGAGCGAGAGACGCGGCTAGGGAGAAACGCCTGTGCTGGATGGCGGCAGAAGGGAGGCTGGGTCCCGGATGGCTGCTTTTCACGGCCAAACGCCGGATGCTGGGCAATTGACTGGGGCAGAACAGCAGGGTGGGGGGAGGCTATGTAAAGCGCGTCTCCTTGAGCCGGTCTGGTTGGCAGTCCCGGCTGGGGCATCGCTCCCTGGGCAGCCTCCCCCCACTCTGCTGTTCCGCCCCAGTCAACTGCCCAGCATCCAACGGCCATCGCACAGCCAGACGCCGGTGGGTCGTGGATCGCCGGGAGAGCCGCACGGTGCGGAGCGGCCCCAGCTCCTCCAGCGCGACGGACCTACCGGCGGCACGGGAATCTCCAGCATCGGTCCCAGCGGGAGGCGGATCGTTGCTCCGGTTCCGACCGAGGACACCGGCGGTGCGGGAGAAGGTTTGGCAATGCAGCTGAGGGGGGTCGGTCCGCGGATGTCCCACGACTTGAGCCAGGGGAAGCCAGCGGCGCGAGGGGAGGCTTGGCGACACAGCTGATGGGCGGGACATTCCGCAGATGCCCCGTGGCCCGCGGCTTGAGCCCGTGGACACCGGCAGCACGTGGGACGGCCTGCCAACGTGACCGTGAGCCGGGGCATCCCCGCAGGCCCGACGGACAGCAGAGCTGGGTACCTCCAGCGGCGATAGGGGGTCTGGCGAGGCCACCGCAGGCCAGGGGCAAGCCCGCAGTCTGGAGTGATGCTGCCCAGGGAGCAGCCCGGGGACGGCCCAGGGACCGATGCCCCAGCTGGGACTGCCGCCCGGACCGGCTCGGGGAGACGCGCTTTACATAGCCTCCCCCCACCCTGCTGTTCCGCCCCAGTCAATTGCCCAGCATCCAGCGTTTGGCCGTGAAAAGTAGCCATCCGGGACCCAGCCTCCCTTCCACCGCCATCCAGCGCAGGTGTTTCTCCCTAGCTACATCTCTCGCTCCGGACTGCGGGCCCGCCCCTGGCCTGTGGTGGCCTCACCAGACCCCGTCGCCGCTGGAGGCACCCAGCTCCGCTGCCCGCCGGACCTGCGGGGACATCCCAGCTCACGGTCACGTTGGCGGCCTGTCGCCAGCATCCCCGGGCTCAAGTCGCGGGCCGCGGGGCATCCGCAGAATGCCCCCCCGTCGGCTGCATCGCCAAACCTTCTTCCGCGCCGCCGGCATCCTCGGTCGGAACTGGGGCAACGATCCGCCTCCCGCCAGGACCGACGCTGGAGCCTCCCATGCCGCCGGTAGGTCTGTCATGCTGGAGGAGCTGGGGCCGCTCCATACTGCATGGCGCTCCCGGCGATCCGTGACCCACCGGCGTCTGGCTGTGCGACGGGCTGTGCGGTGGCCGCCGCCTGGAGCATGCTTCCCCCCCTTCCCGTGAATGTCAAGCCCATGGGGGCTTGACAGTGTGGCCGGCTTGGCTGCCCGGGGACGGCCCAGGGAGCGATGCCCCTGCCGCTCCAGCTGGGACTGCCACCCAGGGGACAGCAGGAGGAAGAAAGGGAGGAGGAGGAGGAGGAGGAGGAGGGCGAGGAAGCTGCCGCCTCTGTCCCAGCCGGGACTCCGTGCCGCCCGGGCTCGCCCTCCACCCATGAGATGTAGCCGCAGCTCGCTGGTCCTGGCTGCGATGCTGCGCCTGCTCTGCCTGACCGGCAGCTGCCAGCCCCTCCGCCTGGTACAGGGAAGCCGGGGGGGCGCACCACCTGCCCTGTGGATGCTTCGCAGCGGCGCTCCACGGACTCAGAGCCCCATCCCTCCCGCCCGCCACTGACCCTCCATCTCCAGCTCTGCTGCTGCTTGGCCAACAGTCTTACCGGCTGGGCATCGCAGGGGCTGCTCTCCCTCTGGACCGCGGCTTGTGGGAGGGCTGGCCATGTGCACCTCAGACGGGGCCAGCCAGGGAAAGGGACTTCCTGGCCGCGCTGCTCCCAGGGGGTGGGGCACCTGGGCGCAGGGCCAATCAGGAGCCCTGCGAGTGAGCAAGTCCGCATGAGAGAGAGAGAGAGAGAGAGAGAAGGGAAGAGCAAGTGCCTCTCTCTGTCTCTGTCTCTCTCTGCAAATGGCGGAGGAGGCTCAGAGCCGCAGAGGAAGGCTCAAAAGTGTCCCCAAAACTTCTCGCTCCATCGCCCCCATATCGCCCCCTTTTCGTTCCTTCGCCCCCACATCGCCCCTTTTCGTTCCATCGCCCCCCTGAAAAATGAAATCGCCCCCTGGGGGGCAATATCGCCCAGGTTAAGAACCACTGGTCTAAATCACCCTCTCACTGAATGTCATTAGAATCCATTCTATACTGCAAAAAAATTATGTTATAATTTGTTTGCTTAACATCCCTTGCAGTTTGGTGGATCTCTTCATGAAGTTGCTTTGATAAGTTGTTATCGATTGGATCATTACTTCCATTGGCTGGATTGCTTCCAAAATAATTCTTTTTTTTTTTTTTAAATATATTTTATTAGATTTTATAGGGGTACAGGGATTACATTAAGGTGCTTAGGAACCACCATGGAGGTGGGTATATTAAACATCCCAAAAAAGAAAGACAATCACAAATATATAACTCAAATCAAATCTTTTAAACTTCCCTCTCTAATTCCCTCATTTAATCTTACTTATTCAAATTAATAAATTCTATATAAGTTTCAAACGATCCTATCAAAAATCAGTTACATTTCAATTCTAAAAATCCAAATCCTGTTTTTAAGCTTTACTAACTTACAATTACTATATTTCAATTAGCCTTAAATAGACATATTATTAACACTTCGGGTGCCCTTTTTTTTTTTTTTTTTACATAATTATATCTGGTATATTGTTCTCGCAACAACATTCCCATATCTTCTTCTTTGATACCATTTTTTTCTCTTATCACCCATCCCTCTTATTCTCCTTTTATTTCCAAATAATTCTCTTAAAATAAAAATATCAGGTCAACAAATAAATTTCTATCTAATTTAAATATATATTCTATCAATGCCTCTATATCTATAAAAATCTTTTTAAACCAGTAGGTAAAGTTTACTTCTCCAATACATATCATATCTAAAACAAAGTAATATTACAAAGGGTATCCTCTTAAAAATTTCACGTGTTCCATTAGTTGTTAAGTCAGTCAAGAAATCAAAGCCTTTTTAATCCCATTAAATAAGACTTTAAAATACATTTTTAAATCTAACTCTGGGCTTCTTTCTATGCCATAGTGGTTTCCATAGTAAGGTTCCTACATAATCAAACCACAATATTAAAAGGTCCATATTCTTTAACGCTTCAAATTGGTCAAAGTTCTCTTTCCTTTCTTCTAATAGCCTTTGGATGGTAAAAGCTGTTTTATTCCATGTTATATTTGCCAATTGTTTATCCACCTTTTCTCGATTTTCAATAAGTTGTATCTGAGTGTCAGTCTCTGTTGGTGTTGGTATTGATGCTTCAGACATCTCTGTTGAAGTTGTTGTATAGTCATCAGACTTCTCGATAGGTTGTGTTGGAAGTTGAATAAAATTAGTTTGTTTTGTGGTTTCCACGGTTTCTCTCAGTGTAGGGAAAAGGGATTGAAAATAGGAGCTCACATCCTCTGCAGCTTCTAAAATTGTTTCCAATATAAGTTCATAGTCCAGTTGTGTATTAAGTTCCATATCGATAGTAATAAGGCTTTTTAATCTTTAAAGAAGGCTCTACTTCATAAGAATCAAGCAAGCATTCACCTTCAATTTTCAATAGGCCAGCTGCATCCGTTATCTTGTGGTTATCACCCTTTGAAAGTCATAGCCATTCCCAGCCATAAAGAAATATAATTGCAGTACCACTTTTTGACACAAGATGTCCTCAGCAAACCAAAAAATCTTTTTTTTTTTTTTCCTTTCCAAATAATAGATTTTTTATTTTTCATGTTGAAAAAGATGAAGAAAGGGCTCAAAATAATAAATGCGTAGTTGTAGCAATAATAGTCAAGAATAAAATGTTTTCAGGTCCCCTCAGTATTCCAAAATTTAAATAGTCCATCAAAATTGACTGGTTTTTATTTATATATTTTTTTCCCCAAAGCTGTTTTTCCCCATTGCCCAAACGCTGCTTCCTCATGACAGGGAAATAGTTCAAAGAAAGCTTTTAACAGGAAAGTAGTTAGGGGAAAAAAAAGGGGGTAGGAAAGGTCTCACCCGGATTCTCCACGGGGGTTCTTTCGCTTAGATGTTCTTCTGGCTTTCAGCTGGTGCGACGAAGTGATCGTCCATTTTATAGGACGATCTTTTCCTCCGGCGGCCCTAAGGAGAAAGCTCGAACTGGGGAGAGCCGCCGCTCTTCCCCAGTCGAGCAGGAGCCTCCTCTAATGGTGGTCGCCTCTACGGGGTGACTTTCGACCCGATTAAGGGTCTACCGGCGGAGGGAAAGCAGCCGGTGGGAGAGAGAGATCTCTCCGTACGACTGCTGGTGTCGCGATCCGGAACCGGAAGCCCCAAAATAATTCTTGTAGGGTCAGGTTCCCCTACCCCATTTTTGGTTACCATGGTAAGACTTTAAAAATTACCTTAACATTATTAGCTGCAAAGTTCTATCCATTTTATTTCATTAAACTCACAGATTACAACAAATATTCTAGTCTTTTGCTTCCTCTTGTAGGAAACAGCAAAACAGCAAGACACCATAACACAACCAGGCAACTATAAATCTGATAGAACATAATATTTGTAACTCAATGTTCACTTCCGGTCCTGCGTGGTAGTGACTGGTCGCTGGAAAAGATTCCCAAGAAGCAAAATACCTCCAAAAGTGAAGGAGGGGGACTTCCGCCCCATCCTTATACTAATGGAAGCAGCGAATTAAAATTTCTATGGAGGATCAAAATATATGGTAGTGAAATAAATTTATAAACTTGAAAGCTAAAATTTAACTTTGGACAAGTTTAAGATTGTTGAATGGTTAAGACTCTCATTTTAAAGACCATTGTTCATATTGAAAACTAAATAGATGCTGACACCTAGTGGTGGATGAAGATTATGACAGCTATGATTTTCATAGAGAACTTGCCAAAACCTGGGAAAAGCTAATCTGTATTTGTAACCTTCAAAGCTTTAATAATAAAGAACAGCTGTGACGAAAAAAAAAAGACAACAATCTGGGCTGCAGACAAAGAGAGAATTATAAACTTTAGAAAAAAAATATTTTTTGAACTCTTTGGATTACAAATATCTATTTAACCAGGACTCTAAAGCTATTTGCACATAAGAAAGAAAACTCCAACTTTTGGCCATCATGGATCAGAGACATGTAGACAGAACACACCAAGAAAACATAAATACCTCTCAGGAGGAGATATATAGTATACTGCAATTAATTCAAATAACACTGAGTTCAAATCACAAGGGAATCCAAAATAACTTTGAAAATACAAATCAATCTATCTCTAAGTTAACTTTACAACAAAAATACTTCCCCGGAAATAACAACAGAGAAGGAGCAGACAAAACAAATTAGTGGACATAAAATTGAAAATAGAGACTCAAAGACAGAACTTAACAAAGCAAGAAAACACGATTTAATCCTAGTGGGAAAAAATTTATAAGAAATGGAAAAAACAACACATCCCTTAAGATTACAAAATAAACCTGTGGACAAAAAAACAGATTGGATAAAATGGAATGTAGAGATGTTGAAAACATCAGAGAGAAAGGAAGTGATAAGAGAAGCAAGGAAGGAGAAAGAGAAAAACATTTTCAAGAAACATGGAAAGGCAAAAGCCTCACATAAAGACACTTTATTCGATTTACTTCTTATACCTACAGCAACAGTCATGAATATATGGAAAAACTTTTTGATTCAGCAAAACACATTGATCAAGAAAGATACTAGTCAAAGGAAAAAGATCAAAGTGAAAGTTAAGAAAATAGAAGATGGGATCTACCAGAGAGAATATTTTAAAAAGAAACATTTGTTTGAATATGGTTAAAGAAATAGAAAAGATTCTGAATACATATGTCATTCTAAGAGAGATGAATTCCTTAAATAATACTGTATGCTTCCCCCCCCTTTTTATTTTATTTCTTGATATAAGTAATATAATACTGCTGAAATGGCCTAGATGAAGGAAATGTTTTAGATAATTAAATGTGTCTGAATTTAGGGAAATTATAATGTATAAAAAAGAAAAAAATGTTTTGAATAAGAGTTAAAGGATTAGATGACTAGGCACATTAATGGAATATTTAAAGATTAAATATATTTTTAATCATGGTTAAAAAGGATAAGAAATTTTGGGAATGAATATATATTACCTTAGGAGGAATATATATTTTAAATAGTATTTTACTTTTTAAGTTTCTTTACTCTTGCTCTCTTTTCCTTTTCTTTAACTGTTTTTACCTATTCTTTAAGAAATGTAAAAGTGTTGAGATGGTTTATATGGGAAAAATGGATTTAAATCTTTAAATGTAATTAACTGTTGAGAAAATCTTAACCAGCAAGAATACTTTGAACTTTATGGGAGAAACAAATCTAAATAAGGACTGTAACAGGATATAAGATTAGGCAACCAGAATGATTAGATAGAAAAGAAATATTATATTGATGTGATCATTATTTCTAGGAATATTGGGAAAAAATCATATATGTAACTGTTATTTATCAAAACAATAAGAACTGTATTATTTCAAGGTTTGCAAAGAAGACATTTTGAGAAAAACGGGAAATCAACTAAATGTACTATGTGGATTATGGATTATAGAAACCAATTGTTAATGATTTTTCTTTATAAATGTAAACCCAGCAAACACACTCTTTACCAACTATTAAGTGATTTATGTTTTAAAAAATCAATAAAATATATGGAAAAAAAATATTTGTAACTCAATGTTGAATTGTGGGTTCCTTGGTGCTCCCTCAGCTTGGTGGTTTCCATGTACACATTTCATTACCAAACTAAGTAGCATCATCAGTGCTGGAAAGGAGTGGTGTTTGCTGTTATTTTTTTATTAGATTGTAGGTCCCATGTTAATGTCTGCTCATATGCACGTTGATTGCTGGTGAGAAGGAGTTTTGATCTTTTTGTTTCCTTTTGGGTTTTTTGAGTGGTATGTAGATGTTGGTCATCTGTATGTACCTATTAATAGACAATTTGTTTGAATACCAAGCAATACATCAAATACATCTCAGAAACCACTAATAGACTTTTACCACCACATGGATTACTGTAGCTCTGCTCTCAAAATTGTGTATTCCTCATCATGCGAGAATATTTTACTAGAAAATAACAAAAGCTTTATCGATTTAGTCATTTAACCCTATCAAAAAATAAAATATTTTCTAGTTGAATACTTTAATTACTAGATGGCTTTGTATAGGGGGTATACCAACTAGATCCTTATTGCTGGAAGTGGTGTAGAGTTATCCACCTGAAGGATACATTTCAGAAAAGTAGACTGCATCATTTCCATTTGTATATACAAAGGCATTTGTATATTCCCACAGTTCTGTGCCATTTGTGATCATTGGGACTATTTTGCTGTTATAGATCTTTATGATAGGAAGTAAAGAATCCAAGTAAGTATAGTAGTTGATGAACTGCTCCCACTGCTCAAAAGCGTGCCTCCATGCTATAACGGATAACTTGGGCTCAAAGTGGTCTTGGAGTTTTTTTTTCAACTCCGCATAGGTGACCGACTCGAGCGGCACCGGGGCGACCAGGTTCTCTGCAATGTGGAAGGTGGCGGGGCCGCTCACACAGAGGAGTGATGGGGTCTTCAATCCATCTTCGGCGACCTGGTTGGCACAGAGGTAATTTTTGACATGGGAGATGTAGGACGCCCATCTCTCCGGGTAAGTTACATCGAATTCTTCGAGCTTCCCGACCTTTGCCGTGGTGGTTTGTTTCTTCGTTCAATGCCTTGCGCTGCTGACTTCTGTGTAGGCCCTAGGATGGATCCTTAGGGCGTGGTGGTCTCCAGCGTGGCTTACTGGCAGACCGAGGGGGGGGAATGTAGTTCCTGTCAGGCTCTGTGCTGACCTCACCCCCTAGTGACTTCAAGCTCCCAGAGTGTGTTAAAGCCCAATGGAGTGGTATATAACTCTAATCACTATTGCTCGTGCTATTGCTAAAGGTTACATGTTAAAGGTTACAAGGTAGGGTAAGATGTTATCAATATTACCAATATTATTCTTCCTTACTAAAAACCTTCTTATGCAATTTGGTATCCTGGTCCTGCCCGTCACCTTTATGGTCAGGGATAGCACTTAGACTTATATACTGCTTCATAGTGCTTTTATAGTCCTCTTTAAGTGCATGCTTTTATATCTACAGGTGAACGTGTATGTGTGGGAGAGCAGCTGGCGAGAATTGAGATCTTCATCTTTCTGACCAATCTGTTGAGGGCCTTCAGCTTCTGGCCTTCAGCTTCCTGAAGGAGTGAAAGAACTCAATGAAGCCCCTATTCTTAATGTGACAATGCATCCACACCCTTACAAACTGTGTGCTATTCCCACAAAGGTTTAAAATTAAACCCCATAAAAAGCATTAAATTATTACAGAGTAGGTATTCAGTATGATGAATGTTTCCTATGTACCTATTCACAATATTGTGTTTTGCTTCTATTTACTCAATACTGAAGCTTCTTCAACCTATTGCTGGGTTGACACAGCATGGCTAACAAAGTCAACCAAAGACTTAAGAGGATGTGTGTGAAAAATGTACTAACTAAGCTTATCATGCTTTATCTTTGTTTCCTTTTGAATGCCAATAAAATATATTACTTTCCATTTATTTTTAGTATATTTTTCATTTTTACTAAATTTCTCCTATGGACAATGTTCTCCACTCAGGGCACAATTCATAGATAGACCAAAAGGATGCCATGCTTGAAGGGTTGAAATGATGCTGAGAGAACTAACAGAAGAAAAAAGAGTGTGGCTCCCATCCACACCCCAAGGCAGAACATCCACTAGAGCAACCAATCCATTTTTCATCCCACACTTAGAGCTGAACCTAGACTGGATCTAATTCTGTGCTTCATCTGAAGCCCTCTACAGCCTAATCACTTTCTCTACAACCTTCCCCAATTATTTTTGACAGTACAGGTAGTCCTCGACTTGCAACAGTTCATTTAGTAACCTTTCAGAGATACAACAGTCACTCAGACCCTGCACTGATGGCCTAGAGATTGTCATTTTGGAGTATAATAAGCCTGGATGAATTTACCAACATCGGGGCAATGAGGTCAAAGGCCTGGACAGTGAGGAAGGCAGTATGTCAGCAGTACTCACAGCTTATACTTGATTCCTTATGCAGAGTCCCATAGAAAGCTACCTATGGAACAAAGCCTCTTGATACTACCAAGTTCTCCCAGAGGATCATTTTCATGATGATCCTCAATTACACATCCTTTGTACTTTGCCTGGGAGCTACAGCTAGAAAGACATACTTTACATGCTGCATTTCATGAATCACAGCATTGGGGTAGGGGAACTTTCTCTGATCCTGATAGGAAATTGTCCCTGAGAAGCCAAACACGTCTTCAATCTCTTTCTGGACTTTCTCTAGAAAAAATGATTCAACATTCAACCAATGTTCTTCAGAGGATCTGGCCTTCTCCTTCAAGTTATTGCCAGCTTCTGGGCTCCAAATTGCAGATTTGTAGCCCCAGTTGGACTTCCAATGCCAGTTGCCAGCTCATTGACCTTTATGCCGCTACTTGCACCAAACCACCTTACAGAGGGCCCCAAATCCATCTCTGATCTTTGAGCACTGCACTGCTCCCTCTGGCCTCTGATCTCTGATCTGAGCCATGTATTCACTGCCAAGGCCCCTGTTGACTCTCTGGGCCAATTCTTGCTTCCAGTCCCCTCCAGCTTGTCATCCTTCTGTGCTGCAGCTCTGACTCCAAGTTGGCTCTTCACTACGCCTCAACCAGCCTTTCGCCCTCAGCACACACTCTTCACCTTGGCCTCCCAGCCTGCAACCCCTTCAGACTGGCACTGGGTTAGAATCAGGCTCAGCTCTACACCTCCTACCAGGCCCTCATTGTGCTGCCCCACTCATGCACACATGCTCACAATGCAAAGTTCAAAGTTTTTTATTCAAAACCCTCAACAGTTTTTTTTTAACAAATTTTATTGGTATTTTTAGTTTTACATCAAAGTGCTTTAAGAATCTCTGTGGAGATAGGGTGATCAATCATCGAAAGAAAACAATATAATCAAACATAGATAATTCAATAATTCCTTAACATTACTTCTCTATTTCCCTCAAGCTAAAACCTAATATTAATACATATCTAGAAAAAATTCAATCATTATAAAAAAAATGTTGCTAGTAATTCACATATCAATCAAAATCCTGTTTTTAGGTTTAACTATTTTAAAACCATTTTACACTTTAGCCTAAAATAAACACATAAGTTACATTTCGGGTCCCTCAATTTCCCATAAAACAATAATTATTTCTAAAACACACATATAGTATAACTATTATATTTTAATACTTCTCTCTTATATTCTATCAAATATATATTTTATAAGTCAATCCAAATCTCTAAAAGTTCCTCAATTATTTTAACCTAGTTAGATTAATGCATTTCTAGTTAACATTCAATCATTGTAAATAAAAATAACAGTAATATTTCACTAATATCAATCCAACTCCTTTTAAATTTAAGATTTCCAATTTTCCATATTGCCATTCCAGACCATAATCAAATCAATAATTTTCATCTCACTAATATTAACTCAGACCAAAATCCTAAGCCTTTAACGTCTCAAAGGTATTAGCTCAGTCAAAATCTCTAAAAGCCTTTTTGACGCGTCAGATAAAATTTTAGCACTCATTTTTAAACCTAATTCTAGCTTTCTTTTTGTGCCAAACAGGTTTCCAGAATAGGGCCTCTAACTCCTCACATCTTACTGCTTGGCTATACACATTTTTCCACAATTGAGTCTGGTCGTAGTCCTCTTCTCTTTTTTCCAGTGTTGTCTGCATTATGTAATCAGTCTTAATCAGTATGGTAATTATTCGTTGTTTATTCATATTGTCAGCATTAATGTCTCATATTTGGAAGTCAATTCCTGTTGCTTTTAGGATTATAGATGTTTTAGTTGAAATCTGCCTTTGATCATCAAAATTTTCCATCATTTGCATATGAGGTGTAGCATCTTCCTCTTCAATAGGTTGTAAAACCTTATTTACTGGTTTAAAAAGATTTTCATAGATATAGATGAATTGATAGAATATACACTTAAATTAGATAGAAATCTATTTGTTGGTTTGATATTTTTACTTTAAGATAATTATTTTGAAATAGAAGGAGAATAAGAGAGATGGGTGACAAGAGAAGAAATGGTATTAATGAAGAAAATATAAGAATATTACTGCGGAAATAATATACCAGATATAATTACTACGTAAAAAAAAAAAGGATACCCAAAGTGTTAATAATATGTCTATCTAAGGCCAATTGGAATATGGTAATTGTAAGTTAGTAAAGCTTAAAAACAGGACCTGGATCTTTAGAATTGAAATGTGAGTGATATTTGATAGGATTGTTTGAAGCTTATATAGAAATGTATTAATCTGAATATGCAAGACTAAGTGAGGGAATTAGAGAGGGAATTTTAAATGAATTGATTTGGGCTATATATTGGTGATTGTTTTTCTTTTTTTTTGGATGTTCAATATACCCACCTCCACGGTGGTTCCTAAGCACTTTGATGTAACCCTTTTACCCCTATAAAAATCTAATAAAATATATTTGGAAAAAAAAAATAGGTTGTAAATATATTGCCTCCATCTCGTTAAGTTGTGAATCTGGTTGTGTGTCATGATCAGTCAAACTTTGAGATTCAATTTTTAACTCTGGAGCGTTGTCTTTCCTGTGCTTTCTAAAATGTTCTTTTAGTTCCTCTTTCATTTCCAAATTTTTTTCTAGTATAAGTCCATAATCAAGCTGTGGGTAAGATTCCATTTCAATAATAGAGTAGTCTTCGTTTTTTAGTGAAAATTCAGCTTAGAAGGTAGATTGCAATATTATAAAATATAACATCCAAACAGAAATGAGAAAAAACAAAAAATCAAGCCCAACAAAAAGATAAAGGCAGCAAAAGTCAAAGTCAGTGTTGTAAATGTCTAATTTGTAATCCAAAATAGTAATAGAAGAAGATGCCTTAAAAGTCAATTGTTATGTTATAATCCTAAAAAAAGAGAGTCCATTTTTCTAGGAAATATATTTTGTATTATAAAGTCAAAATGAACTACTAATAGAAGATTGAGCCTTTCAATAGAGATAGGAATATCTGGGCGTCATGCCAAGTTCAAGACAAAGTAAAAGTTCAGCTTAAGATAGCTACTTTGTAGCAAAGCCCTTGAGCTGGTTTCACTCGGATAGGAATGTCTGGGCTTCACGCCAAGTTCCGCACAGCTTAAACTAGATATTTTGTTGCCACCCAATCCATGTGATTCCGCCCAGAGAGCCGATTTTTTTTTTAAAAAATAAATAAATAAACAGTAATGTTCAGCAGGGGGGGGGGAGGAAAAAAAAACACTCCACCCCCCTACCTAAAGGCTTCCACTTGAGCTAAAGACATACAGGCAAAGAGAAAGAATCACAGTAAGGATTTTTTTTTTTCAGGATCCCCGAAATCCAACAGCTCAAAAAGACAATAAAAATTCATTATTTTTCAAAGCTCGTTTTCCCAAGTATCCGAACGCTGCTTTCTTAGAGTAGGGAAGTAATTTCTAAAAGCTTTTCACAGGAAAGTAAATAAGGTATCAAGAGGGAAGAAAAGGTCTCACCCGGATCATCCACGGTGGTTCTTTTTGCTTAGATGTTGCTGTGATTTTCGGCTGGAACAGCTAAGTGATCGGCCATGTTAATGGCCGATCTTTTCCCCGTTGGCCCAAAGGTGATTTCTTGGACTGCAGAGGGAGCTGCCGCTCCCTCTGTGATCAACGAGTGTCCTCCTTCATGGTGGTCGCCCCTCCAGGGCGACTTTCAACCCTATCCAGGGTCTACCGGTGGGGGAAAACCGGCCGGCAAAGAGAACAAGCTCTTTGCACGACTGCCAGCGCTGTGACTGGAACCGGAAGTCCAAACCCTCAACAGTTTCAGTAGTAAACCAAATGACGAGCTGGCCAGGTTACAAAACTCAACACGAGATGAACTCTTGACAAGATTCAATCCAAGAAATGCCAAACAAAGTCCAAAGCCAGTCCTAAATCAATACACAGAGCCAGAGGTCAAAATGCAAACAGGAACACCTGAAACTGGACATGTTGTTCCAGCGATACCCATTACTTTGATTAAAGTCCAAGAAATGCCAAACAAAGTCGAAAGCCAGTCCTAAATCAATACACAGCTGCATTAAGCTCCAGGTCAAAGGCCTGGGCAGTGAGGACGCAGTGCAACAACAGTACTCACAGCTTATCCTCCTGGGCAGCCACATCAATGACTCTTTGACAGCTCCTTTGGCGTTTAGATCAGATTGAAGTGGGATTTGGATGGAGAATCCACATTGTGAAGACATTTGAAAATTGGTTAGCCCAATTGCAAGGTAGCATGCTCAGGTAATCTATCTGGGTCCATAGATAGGATCTTCAGCCACAGTATGTTTTGCAAACACTCCACCCCCCTACCTAAAGGCTTCCACTTGAGCTAAAGACATACAGGCAAAGAGAAAGAATCACAGTAAGGATTTTTTTTTTTTCAGGATCCCCGAAATCCAACAGCTCAAAAAGACAATAAAAATTCATTATTTTTCGACTTCCGGTTCCGGTCGCAGCGCCCGCGGACGTGCAGAGAACTCGTTCTCTTGGCCGTCCGGTTTCCCCCCGCCGGTAGACCCTGGATAGGGTCGAAAGTCGCCCTGTAGGGGTGACCACCGTAGAGGAGGGCACTCGTTGATCGCGGAGGGAGCGGCGGCTCTCTCTACGGTCCGAGAAAACCACCTTTGGGCCGACGGGGAAAAGATCGGCCAGTAACATGGCCGATCACTCAGCTGCTCCAGCCGAAAGTCACAGCAACATCTAAGCGAAAAGAACCACCGTGGAAGATCCGGGTGAGACCTTTCCTTCCCTCTTGTTAATTTACCTTTTTCCCTGCTAACAGCTTTAAAAACTATTTCCCTATTTTGAGAAAGCAGCGTTTGATTACTGGGGAAAACGGGCTTTGGAAAAACAATTATTGTTTTTTTTTACTATTTTATTTTGTCTACATAAGCAGTTGGAACTCGAGCATCCGGATTATTGTGACTTTCTCTTTTGGCTTGTTTATCTTCAGTTTAGGTGAAAATCCTTAGGGAGGGGGTGGAATGTTCTTTTTTTCTCCCCCCCCTCCTGAACAGTACTGCCTAAAAAACTTTTTGCTCTCTGGGCGGACTTATGTAGATTCTTTTGGATACAATGCATCCTGGGACTTGGCATGAAGCCCAGAAACTTTGACTGATACAATGTAACTTGCTCCATTTGAACTCCCACTTCCTGATTTTGGCGTGATGCCCAGACTGGATTACAACATAACAACTGACTGCCAGTTTTTATCTCTGTGCTGGACTTGACTATTGGTTTTTTTTTTCTCTATCTTTCTTTGGAAATATATCTCTGTCTGCATTTTATATTTTATAACGCTGCAATCTATTCTTTAAGCTGAACTTCTTTAAAAAAAAAGAAGAAGAAGATGGAATCCTACTCACAGATTAATTATGGACTTATTTTAGAAAAAATCTTGGAAACGAGACTGGAACTTAAAGAACATATTAGATCGCTTAGTTTCAAGGAGGACTCAGAATTAAAAATTGAAGCTCAACCTTTGATTGACTGATACACAATCAGATCTACAACTTAATGAGATGGATGGAATACATTTACAATCTATTGAATCTACTGAATTTATTGAAGAGGAAGAGGACACATCCTACATGATGGATTTCTTTGATGATCAAAGGCAGAACTCAACTAAAACATTTACAACTTTAAAAGCAACAGGATTGGACTTCCAAATACGAGGCACAAAAAACGTTGACAACATGACAGTACAGACAACAATCAAAGAATATGATTGGACTCAATGGTGGGAAAAGGCCTTTAGCCAGTTACTAAGATGGGAGGATTTAGAGGCCCTGTTGTGGAAACCTACCTGGCACAAAAAGAAAGCTAGAATTAGATTTAAAAATAAGAGTTAAAATTTTATTTGATGGGTAAAAAGGGCTTCTGGACGTTGATTGAACTAATATTTTTGAGATCTTTAAAGTTACTTTGGTATGAGTCAACACTAGATTTAAATTATGGATTTGATTATGATTTGGAATGGCAATAAGAAAAATTGGAAAATTTATAATTAAAGGAGTTAGATTGAGACTGAGACTGAAATATTATTGATATTTTTATTTATAAGAATTGAATGGTAATTAGTGAGGTATTAAATGGATTAAATTGAAACAATTGAGGAATCTTTTAGGGACGTGGACTGATCTATGAAAATATTGGATAGAATATATGAAATAGAATATAGTTGAGAAATATTAAGATATAATAGTTATATTACTTGTTTATGATAGAAATAATTATTGTCCTATTATTATTATTATAATGTTATTATATTACTATGTCTAATGCAATAGTTTTAAAATATATAAATTCATGTTTATTTACATAATATGTATGTGAAATAGAATAAGAGATATAATTTGATTGAGAAGCATAAATTGAAATTGGAATAATAGATAGAGGTGAGAAACAATTTATATTTTAGGAATGCTCGAATTGTATACCATAAGAGGGAACTTTTAAAGTAGTAGTTTAAATTGTATATGTATGACTGTATTTTTTGTTGTGTTCTATGGAGTGCCCTATCTCCACGATGT
The DNA here is from genome assembly GCA_023970755.1 of Azemiops feae. Classification (NCBI taxonomy): domain Eukaryota; kingdom Metazoa; phylum Chordata; class Lepidosauria; order Squamata; family Viperidae; genus Azemiops; species Azemiops feae. The sequence continues at coordinate 93,361 of JALGBA010001105.1, read as the reverse complement.
GTTGCAAGCACTTGGCTGTAAAACAAACAAAAACTAATAAAACTTGTTATGGGAAAAATTCATTATTTTTCAAAGCTCATTTTCCCAAGTATCCGAACGCTGCTTTCTTAGAGTAGGGAAGTAGTTTCTAAAAGCTTTTCACAGGAAAGTAAATAAGGTATCAAGAGGGAAGAAAAGGTCTCACCCGGATCATCCACGGTGGTTCTTTTTGCTTAGATGTTGCTGTGATTTTCGGCTGGAACAGCTAAGTGATCGGCCATGTTAATGGCCGATCTTTTCCCCGTCGGCCCAAAGGTGATTTCTTGGACTGCAGAGGGAGCTGCCGCTCCCTCTGTGATCAACGAGTGTCCTCCTTCATGGTGGTCGCCCCTCCAGGGTGACTTTCAACCCTATCCAGGGTCTACCGGTGGGGGAAAACCGGCCGGCAAAGAGAACAAGCTCTTTGCACGACTGCCAGCGCTGTGACTGGAACCGGAAGTCCAAACCCTCAACAGTTTCAGTAGTAAACCAAATGACGAGCTGGCCAGGTTACAAAACTCAACACGAGATGAACTCTTGACAAGATTCAATCCAAGAAATGCCAAACAAAGTCCAAAGCCAGTCCTAAATCAATACACAGAGCCAGAGGTCAAAATGCAAACAGGAACACCTGAAACTGGACATGTTGTTCCAGCGATACCCATTACTTTGATTAAAGTCCACGAAATGCCAAACAAAGTCGAAAGCCAGTCCTAAATCAATACACAGCTGCATTAAGCTCCAGGTCAAAGGCCTGGGCAGTGAGGACGCAGTGCAACAACAGTACTCACAGCTTATCCTCCTGGGCAGCCACATCAATGACTCTTTGACAGCTCCTTTGGCGTTTAGATCAGATTGAAGTGGGATTTGGATGGAGAATCCACATTGTGAAGACATTTGAAAATTGGTTAGCCCAATTGCAAGGTAGCATGCTCAGGTAATCTATCTGGGTCCATAGATAGGATCTTCAGCCACAGTATGTTTTGCAAACACTCCACCCCCCTACCTAAAGGCTTCCACTTGAGCTAAAGACATACAGGCAAAGAGAAAGAATCACAGTAAGGATTTTTTTTTTTTCAGGATCCCCGAAATCCAACAGCTCAAAAAGACAATAAAAATTCATTATTTTTCGACTTCCGGTTCCGGTCGCAGCGCCCGCGGACGTGCAGAGAACTCGTTCTCTTGGCCGTCCGGTTTCCCCCCGCCGGTAGACCCTGGATAGGGTCGAAAGTCGCCCTGTAGGGGCGACCACCGTAGAGGAGGGCACTCGTTGATCACGGAGGGAGCGGCGGCTCCCTCTGCGGTCCGAGAAAACCACCTTTGGGCCGACGGGGAAAAGATCGGCCAGTAACATGGCCGATCACTCAGCTGCTCCAGCCGAAAGTCACAGCAACATCTAAGCGAAAAGAACCACCGTGGAAGATCCGGGTGAGACCTTTCCTTCCCTCTTGTTAATTTACCTTTTTCCCTGCTAACAGCTTTAAAACTATTTCCCTATTTTGAGAAAGCAGCGTTTGATTACTGGGGAAAACGGGCTTTGGAAAAACAATTATTGTTTTTTTTACTATTTTATTTTGTCTACATAAGCAGTTGGAACTCGAGCATCCGGATTATTGTGACTTTCTCTTTTGGCTTGTTTATCTTCAGTTTAGGTGAAAATCCTTAGGGAGGGGGTGGAATGTTCTTTTTTTCTCCCCCCCCCTCCTGAACAGTACTGCCTAAAAAACCTTTTGCTCTCTGGGCGGACTTATGTAGATTCTTTTGGATACAATGCATCCTGGGACTTGGCATGAAGCCCAGAAACTTTGATACAATGTAACTTGCTCCATTTGAACTCCCACTTCCTGATTTTGGCGTGATGCCCAGACTGGATTACAATATAACAACTGACTGCCAGTTTTTATCTCTGTGCTGGAATTGACTATTGGTTTTTTTTTTTTCTCTATCTTTCTTTGGAAATATATCTCTGTCTGCATTTTATATTTTATAACGCTGCAATCTATTTTTTAAGCTGAACTTCTTTAAAAAAAAAAGAAGAAGATGGAATCCTACTCACAGATTAATTATGGACTTATATTAGAAAAAATCTTGGAAGCGAGACTGGAACTTAAAGAACATTTTAGATCGCTTAGTTTCAAGGAGGACTCAGAATTAAAAATTGAAGCTCAACCTTTGATTGACTATGATACACAATCAGATCTACAACTTAATGAGATGGATGGAATACATTTACAATCTATTGAATCTACTGAATTTATTGAAGAGGAAGAGGACACATCCTACATGATGGATTTCTTTGATGATCAAAGGCAGAACTCAACTAAAACATTTACAACTTTAAAAGCAACAGGATTGGACTTCCAAATACGAGGCACAAAAAACGTTGACAACATGACAGTACAGACAACACTGGATAAAAGAGAAAAAGAATATGATTGGACTCAATGGTGGGAAAAGGCCTTTAGCCAGTTACTAAGATGGGAGGATTTAGAGGCCCTGTTGTGGAAACCTACCTGGCACAAAAAGAAAGCTAGAATTAGATTTAAAAATAAGAGTTAAAATTTTATTTGATGGGTAAAAAGGGCTTCTGGACGTTGATTGAACTAATATTTTTGAGATCTTTAAGGTTACTTTGGTATGAGTCAACACTAGATTTAAATTATGGATTTGATTATGATTTGGAATGGCAATAAGAAAAATTGGAAAATTTATAATTAAAGGAGTTAGATTGAGATTGAGACTGGTGAAATATTATTGATATTTTTATTTATAAGAATTGAATGGTAATTAGTGAGGTATTAAATGGATTAAATGAAACAATTGAGGAATCTTTTAGGGACGTGGACTGATCTATGAAAATATTGGATAGAATATATGAAATAGAATATAGTTGAGAAATATTAAGATATAATAGTTATATTACTTGTTTATGATAGAAATAATTATTGTCCTATTATTATTATTATAATGTTATTATATTACTATGTCTAATGCAATAGTTTTAAAATATATAAATTCATGTTTATTTACATAATATGTATGTGAAATAGAATAAGAGATATAATTTGATTGAGAAGCATAAATTGAAATTGGAATAATAGATAGAGGTGAGAAACAATTTATATTTTAGGAATGCTCGAATTGTATACCATAAGAGGGAACTTTTAAAGTAGTAGTTTAAATTGTATATGTATGACTGTATTTTTTGTTGTGTTCTATGGAGTGCCCTATCTCCACGATGTGTTGCAAGCACTTGGCTGTAAAACAAACAAAAACTAATAAAACTTGTTATGGGAAAAATTCATTATTTTTCAAAGCTCATTTTCCCAAGTATCCGAACGCTGCTTTCTTAGAGTAGGGAAGTAGTTTCTAAAAGCTTTTCACAGGAAAGTAAATAAGGTATCAAGAGGGAAGAAAAGGTCTCACCCGGATCATCCACGGTGGTTCTTTTTGCTTAGATGTTGCTGTGATTTTCGGCTGGAACAGCTAAGTGATCGGCCATGTTAATGGCCGATCTTTTCCCCGTCGGCCCAAAGGTGATTTCTTGGACTGCAGAGGGAGCTGCCGCTCCCTCTGTGATCAACGAGTGTCCTCCTTCATGGTGGTCGCCCCTCCAGGGTGACTTTCAACCCTATCCAGGGTCTACCGGTGGGGGAAAACCGGCCGGCAAAGAGAACAAGCTCTTTGCACGACTGCCAGCGCTGTGACTGGAACCGGAAGTCCAAACCCTCAACAGTTTCAGTAGTAAACCAAATGACGAGCTGGCCAGGTTACAAAACTCAACACGAGATGAACTCTTGACAAGATTCAATCCAAGAAATGCCAAACAAAGTCCAAAGCCAGTCCTAAATCAATACACAGAGCCAGAGGTCAAAATGCAAACAGGAACACCTGAAACTGGACATGTTGTTCCAGCGATACCCATTACTTTGATTAAAGTCCACGAAATGCCAAACAAAGTCGAAAGCCAGTCCTAAATCAATACACAGCTGCATTAAGCTCCAGGTCAAAGGCCTGGGCAGTGAGGACGCAGTGCAACAACAGTACTCACAGCTTATCCTCCTGGGCAGCCACATCAATGACTCTTTGACAGCTCCTTTGGCGTTTAGATCAGATTGAAGTGGGATTTGGATGGAGAATCCACATTGTGAAGACATTTGAAAATTGGTTAGCCCAATTGCAAGGTAGCATGCTCAGGTAATCTATCTGGGTCCATAGATAGGATCTTCAGCCACAGTATGTTTTGCAAACACTCCACCCCCCTACCTAAAGGCTTCCACTTGAGCTAAAGACATACAGGCAAAGAGAAAGAATCACAGTAAGGATTTTTTTTTTTTCAGGATCCCCGAAATCCAACAGCTCAAAAAGACAATAAAAATTCATTATTTTTCGACTTCCGGTTCCGGTCGCAGCGCCCGCGGACGTGCAGAGAACTCGTTCTCTTGGCCGTCCGGTTTCCCCCCGCCGGTAGACCCTGGATAGGGTCGAAAGTCGCCCTGTAGGGGCGACCACCGTAGAGGAGGGCACTCGTTGATCGCGGAGGGAGCGGCGGCTCCCTCTATGGTCCGAGAAAACCACCTTTGGGCCGACGGGGAAAAGATCGGCCAGTAACATGGCCGATCACTCAGCTGCTCCAGCCGAAAGTCACAGCAACATCTAAGCGAAAAGAACCACCGTGGAAGATCCGGGTGAGACCTTTCCTTCCCTCTTGTTAATTTACCTTTTTCCCTGCTAACAGCTTTAAAAACTATTTCCCTATTTTGAGAAAGCAGCGTTTGATTACTGGGGAAAACGGGCTTTGGAAAAACAATTATTTTTTTTTTTACTATTTTATTTTGTCTACATAAGCAGTTGGAACTCGAGCATCCGGGTTATTGTGACTTTCTCTTTTGGCTTGTTTATCTTCAGTTTAGGTGAAAATCCTTAGGGAGGGGGTGGAATGTTCTTTTTTTCTCCCCCCCCTCCTGAACAGTACTGCCTAAAAAACCTTTTGCTCTCTGGGCGGACTTATGTAGATTCTTTTGGATACAATGCATCCTGGGACTTGGCATGAAGCCCAGAAACTTTGATACAATGTAACTTGCTCCATTTGAACTCCCACTTCCTGATTTTGGCGTGATGCCCAGACTGGATTACAATATAACAACTGACTGCCAGTTTTTATCTCTGTGCTGGAATTGACTATTGGTTTTTTTTTTTTCTCTATCTTTCTTTGGAAATATATCTCTGTCTGCATTTTATATTTTATAACGCTGCAATCTATTTTTTAAGCTGAACTTCTTTAAAAAAAAAAGAAGAAGATGGAATCCTACTCACAGATTAATTATGGACTTATATTAGAAAAATTTTTGGAAGCGAGACTGGAACTTAAAGAACATTTTAGATCGCTTAGTTTCAAGGAGGACTCAGAATTAAAAATTGAAGCTCAACCTTTGATTGACTATGATACACAATCAGATCTACAACTTAATGAGATGGATGGAATACATTTACAATCTATTGAATCTACTGAATTTATTGAAGAGGAAGAGGACACATCCTACATGATGGATTTCTTTGATGATCAAAGGCAGAACTCAACTAAAACATTTACAACTTTAAAAGCAACAGGATTGGACTTCCAAATACGAGGCACAAAAAATGTTGACAACATGACAGTACAGACAACACTGGATAAAAGAGGAAAAGAATATGATTGGACTCAATGGTGGGAAAAGGCCTTTAGCCAGTTACTAAGATGGGAGGATTTAGAGGCCCTGTTGTGGAAACCTACCTGGCACAAAAAGAAAGCCAGAATTAGATTTAAAAATAAGAGTTAAAATTTTATTTGATGGGTAAAAAGGGCTTCTGGACGTTGATTGAACTAATATTTTTGAGATCTTTAAGGTTACTTTGGTATGAGTCAACACTAGATTTAAATTATGGATTTGATTGTGATTTGGAATGGCAATAAGAAAAATTGGAAAATTTATAATTAAAGGAGTTAGATTGAGATTGAGACTGGTGAAATATTATTGATATTTTTATTTATAAGAATTGAATGGTAATTAGTGAGGTATTAAATGGATTAAACTGAAACAATTGAGGAATATTTTAGGGATGTGGACTGATCTATGAAAATATTGGATAGAATATATGAAATAGAATATAGTTGAGAAATATTAAGATATAATAGTTATATTACTTGTTTATGATAGAAATAATTATTGTCCTATTATTATTATTATAATGTTATTATATTACTATGTCTAATGCAATAGTTTTAAAATCTATAAATTCATGTTTATCTACATAATATGTATGTGAAATAGAATAAGAGATATAATTTGATTGAGAAGCATAAATTGAAATTGGAATAATAGATAGAGGTGAGAAACAATTTATATTTTAGGAATGCTCGAATTGTATACCATAAGAGGGAACTTTTAAAGTAGTAGTTTAAATTGTATATGTATGACTGTATTTTTTGTTGTGTTCTATGGAGTGCCCTATCTCCACGATGTGTTGCAAGCACTTGGCTGTAAAACAAACAAAAACTAATAAAACTTGTTATGGGAAAAATTCATTATTTTTCAAAGCTCGTTTTCCCAAGTATCCGAACGCTGCTTTCTTAGAGTAGGGAAGTAATTTCTAAAAGCTTTTCACAGGAAAGTAAATAAGGTATCAAGAGGGAAGAAAAGGTCTCACCCGGATCATCCACGGTGGTTCTTTTTGCTTAGATGTTGCTGTGATTTTCGGCTGGAACAGCTAAGTGATCGGCCATGTTAATGGCCGATCTTTTCCCCGTCGGCCCAAAGGTGATTTCTTGGACTGCAGAGGGAGCTGCCGCTCCCTCTGTGATCAACGAGTGTCCTCCTTCATGGTGGTCGCCCCTCCAGGGCGACTTTCAACCCTATCCAGGGTCTACCGGTGGGGGAAAACCGGCCGGCAAAGAGAACAAGCTCTTTGCACGACTGCCAGCGCTGTGACTGGAACCGGAAGTCCAAACCCTCAACAGTTTCAGTAGTAAACCAAATGACGAGCTGGCCAGGTTACAAAACTCAACACGAGATGAACTCTTGACAAGATTCAATCCAAGAAATGCCAAACAAAGTCCAAAGCCAGTCCTAAATCAATACACAGAGCCAGAGGTCAAAATGCAAACAGGAACACAAGAAACTGGACATGTTGTTCCAGCGATACCCATTACTTTGATTAAAGTCCAAGAAATGCCAAACAAAGTCGAAAGCCAGTCCTAAATCAATACACAGCTGCATTAAGCTCCAGGTCAAAGGCCTGGGCAGTGAGGACGCAGTGCAACAACAGTACTCACAGCTTATCCTCCTGGGCAGCCACATCAATGACTCTTTGATAGCTCCTTTGGCGTTTAGATCAGATTGAAGTGGGATTTGGATGGAGAATCCACATTGTGAAGACATTTGAAAATTGGTTAGCCCAATTGCAAGGTAGCATGCTCAGGTAATCTATCTGGGTCCATAGATAGGATCTTCAGCCACAGTATGTTTTGCATGTTTTCTAGTTGAATATTTTAATTACTAGATGGCTTTGTAGAAGGGGTAGAGCCAACTAGATCCGTATTGCTGGAAGTGGCGTAGAGTAATCCACCCCGAGGGTACATTTCAGAAAAGTAGACTGCATCATTTCCGCTAAAGGGGCATTTATATAGTCCCACAACTCTGCGCCATTTGTGATCATTGGGATTATTTTGCTGTTATGTACAATATCTTTATGAAATAATAGAAAATACTCGCAGCTCGGGTTTTAGATTTTGGCTGTTGTTTGTTCTCCAAGCTTGTTGTAATATAAGTTCTGAACTTTTCATTACCAATATACATAATAATAATAATAATAATAATAATAATAATAAAGTTGGAAGGGACCTTGGAGGTCATCGAGTCCAACCCCCTGCTCAGGCAGGAAACCCTATACCATTTCAGACAAATGGCTGTCCAGTCTCTTCTTAAAAACTTCCAGTGTTGGAGCATTCACCGCTTCTGGAGGCAGGTTGTTCCACTGGTTAATTGTTCTAACTGTCAGGAAGTTTCTCCTCAGTTCCAGGTTGCTTCTTTCCTTGACTAGTTTCCATCCATTACTTCTTGTCCTGCCCTCAGGCGCCTTGGAGAATAGCTTGACTCCCTCTTCTTTGTGGCAGCCCCTGAGATATTGGAATACTGCTATCATGTCACCCCTAGTCCTTCTTTTCATTAAACTAGACATACCCAATTCCAGCAAACGTTCTTGATATGCTTTAGCCTCCAGTCCCCTAATCATCTTTGTTGCCCTTCTCTGCACTCTTTCTAGAGTCTCAACATCTTTTTTACATCGTGGTGACCAAAACTGGATGCAGTATTCCAAGTGTGGCCTTACCAAGGCATTGTAAAGTGGTATTAATACTTCACGTGATCTTGATTCTATCCCTCTGTTAATGCAGCCCAGCACTGTGTTGGCTTTTTTGGCAGCTGCAGCACACTGCTGGCTCATATTTAAGTGATTGTCCACTAGGACTCCGAGATCCCTCTCACAGTTACTACTATTGAGCAAGGTACCCCCTATACTATACCTGTACATTTGGTTTTTCTTGCCTAAATGTAGAACCTTACTTTTTTCACCATTGAATTTCATTTTGTTAGATAGCGCCCAATCTTCAAGTCTGTCCAGGTCCTCCTGTATCTTAAGCCTGTCTTCTGGAGTGTTGGCTATTCCTGCCAGCTTGGTGTCATCCGCAAATTTGATGAGTTCCCCATCTATCCCCTCGTCCAAATCGTTGATGAAGATGTTGAAGAGCACTGGCCCCAGACAGAGCCCTGGGGCACCCACTGCACACTTCCCTCCATGTAGATGCGGTTCCATTGAGGACCACACGCTGAGTACGGCCGGTCAGCCAGCTACGAATCCATCTGGTGGTGATGCTGTCTAACCCACATTTTTCTATTTATCAAGTAGTAGGTTGTGATCTACTTTATCAAATGCCTTACTGAAGTCCAAGTAAATTATATCCACAGCATTCCTCTGATCCACTAATTTTGTCACTTGGTCAAAGAATGCAATAAGGTTTGTCTGGCATGATCTGTTTTTGACAAACCCATGTTGGCTTTTAGTAGTGATTTTGTTTGCCTCTAGGTGTTCGCTGATTCGTTGTTTGATTATCTTTTCCAGAATCTTCCCAGGTATTGAGGTCAGGCTGATAGGTCTGTAATTTCCTGGGTCCATTTTTTCCCCTTTTTTGAAGATGGGAACTACATAAACAATATCTTTATGATTGGAAGTAGATAACCCAAGTAATATAGTTGATGAGCTGACCTATGGCATTGGCACATGCTGTAGCCCTTCTCTTAAAATGTGGGAGTCAGAAATCTTGTTTTCTGTGAAACCCAGTCCTATGTGTAGGTAGGACGTAACTTGGGGTGTACTTTCCCTATCCAAGTTCCAACAATACATACTCCACCTCTTCCTCAAAACAATTACTCTAGGTTTGAATTTATTGATCTTCAGGTCAGTGAGTGTACAATATGAATTATTCCTACCTGGATACATGACATTAATACTAACTCATCTGCATAGAGCACAATGTTTACGTGTTTAATTCTGGGGATATGCATATTGGTTAAATCGAGGGACCTTGGGATTTCATTCATTCAGCTAGTCCATTGCTAAGCACAATAGTTTTTAAGTAAAGTTTGCCCCAATTTATGATCTTTCTTGCCATTGTTGTTAAGTGAATCACCACAGTTGTTAAATTAGTTACAAAATTGTTAAGTAAATCTGGCTTCCCTATTGACTTTGCTTGTCAGAAGGTTGCAAAAGATGATCACATGATCCATAAATAGATGTCAGTTGGCAAGCGTCCAAATTTTGATCAAATGACCTTGAGGTTGCTGTAATGGTTGTAAGTGTGGAAACAGGCGTTAAGTCTCTTTTTCATTGCCATTGTAACTTTCAATAGTTAGTAAATGAATGGTTGTAAGTCAAGGATTATCTGTATCCAGATTAGAGAAAATGGGAGCCGGTATACATCCTTGACTGACTCCTTTATTGATATCAAGTACTATGCATTCCTGTGTGTGTACCTTAGACATAAATTTGTATATTATGCCTTGAATAAAGAGAGGAGTGTAGGGTCCATGCTTAGGTCCATAGGTTTCTTCCACAGGCGGTCCCTGTTTATTAAATCAAATGTTGCACTGAGGTCTATAAAAGTTGTAAATAGCTATCTCCCCTTAATGGTATATATATTTCTATTAGATGACATAAAATGAAACCATTATCAATGGTGAGGTGACCAGATTTAAAACCAGTTTACTCTTTGGGTAGAAAGCCCTTTTCAATTACACAGTCTTCATTCTTGTATCAAAAACATTTGGCCTATGATTTAGCTATGATATCTATGAGACTAGCTATGATATCTATGAGACTAATTAGTCTATATCTTTATCACACTTTTGCTAAATGGGGACCACAATAGAAATTTTGACAGGAATTATTGATATGGGTAAATACATTTGCAGATAAAGGAGCTCACTAATCAAAGTGACATTTCAATAATTTAGGGTGTAGAAAACGTTCCCTAGGAGACTTGCTGGGCTTCAGAATCTGAATGACTCCTCTAGTCTTCCATTCAGTTACTGACATCTTGGGTGGAGTTGTACAGGACTACAGGCCATCTGTAGAACATATTTTTGGACCCTCTAGTCCAATACAACTTGGGGCAGTGAATAATTGGAGGTAATATTCCTCTCACATGGAGGCAGGTATAGAGATATCCAAGGGGAGCCTACGTTTCCTCAATATGCAACCGAATGCAAAATCAAAAGGTGAGACTCCATGAACTTGCTAGTTTACCTGTACTCTTGTCTAAAGGGAGCTTTTTAGGGGTGGGTTGTAATGTATCCCACTCTGTCAATCATCAACAGATGTGAGATTAAGGGTACCTGATATATTCAGATATACACACTGATTGGTGACTTTGATTTTCCTTGAAGACTCTACTTGCCAAAGCAGCATCCCTGGTCTATAAACATTTTTACCATGATAAATTCCTTTTGTTGCAATGTTTCCTCTAATTTCCTTGTGAGTCTTCACCTGGCACTCCAATGCATTGGTATTAAGTTTGTTCATCTTAGGCTCACTGCTAGAAGAGGTCTGAAGATCTTGAATATTTGATTGAGTCTGCTGAGCTAGAGGTGTTGTTAGACTGTTCATGGCAGTGGGTTAATCCAAAGTTTTGTGAATTTTCTTCTGGAGTGGGGTTTAGTTACCCAGCAGTCCCTTTGGTAAAACCATGGCATCAGGGGAAATGCAGTTGTTGTTTTTAATGGTGCAAGATCAACCTTTCTTCATCTTTTAAAATTGCCAGATTGTCTTCTTTCTGGTTGCTCTTCTGTTGAAAATCCTCAGTTAAGTCAAAGTGTATCAGAGATGTTTGTAAATTGCTATCACTGTCCCTGCAACCCTTTTGTGGAGGATGTTGCCACTAATTCAGTCAGAGATTCTGCTGCTGTATGAGTTGTTAACAGTGTCCATTGTAAATACATTAATTGCTCCAACAATCTGGGTTCTCATTTTACCAATCTCGGAAGGATGGAAGGCTGAGTCAACCTTGAGACACTCAGGATTGAACTGCTGGCAATGGGCAAAGTCAGCCTACAATACTGTAGTATTCAATACACTGCACCACCATGGCTCTGAATGAGACAATTTATACACTGAATAAATGTAAATTAACAACAAGCAAGGTGATTCAAGGAGAGAACTGGGGGACTCTTATCCTTGAGGCATGGCCTAGCACCCAATTACCATAAAGGTGGTCCTATGAAGGGATAATTATGGAATGACTCTAGGAATCAAGGGAAACATGAGTCATTCTGAGTTCTGCTGTGTACCCAAGGCAAAACACAATATCACAAAGCATGGCTAGGTCCTACTCAAGCCATGTGGTCTCTATTGGGTTTAATGATACTTCAGAGTTGGGTAAATTGTCCCTGCTAAAACTTTAGCATGGATCATATTCAAATGTGCTAATGGGATAGGCAGCTGATGGGTGATATCGTTTTTTTAGATAGGTATTTCTAAACATCTATAGCTCTCTACCTATAATTTGATGCTTGGATTAAGGACAACTTTCAATCAATATAAGTTGTTGCAGAATCTATTACAACAGCTCGCCTTATTAGCATGATGATTACACTTATTTTAGTTGCAAAAGGCTGCACAGCACCAGAGATGGTCCTCAACTGTATGAAGCCTTTATGAAGACAGTCTCTTGTTGTTGTTGTTAGTTGCGAAGTCGTGTCTGACCCATCACGACCCCATGGACAACGTTCCTCCAGGCCTTCCTGTCCTCTACCATCTTCTGGAGTCCATTTAAGCTCACTCCTACTGCTTCAGTGACTCCATCCAGCCACCTCATTCTCTGTTGTCCCCTTCTTCTATTGCCCTCAATCTTTCCCAGCATTAGGCTCTTCTCTAGTGAGTCCTTCCTTCTCATTAGGTGGCCAAAGTATTTGAGTTTCAACTTCAGGATCTGGCCTTCTAAAGAGCAGTCAGGGTTGATCTCTTCTAAGACTGACCGGTTTGAATGCCTTGCAGTCCAAGGGACTCGCAGGAGTCTTCTCCAGCACTATAGTTCAAAGGCCTCAATTCTTTGGCGCTCAGCCTTTCTTATGGTCCAACTTTCACAGCCATACATTGCAACTGGGAAAACCATAGCCTTGACTATACACACTTTTGTTGGCAGGGTGATGTCTGTGCTTTTTAGTATGCTGTCTAGATTTGCCATAGCTTTCCTCCCCAGGAGCAAGCATCTTTTAATTTCTTGGCTGCAGTCCCCATCTGCGGTGATCTTGGAACCCAGGAAAATAAAATCTGTCACTACCTCCATTTCTTCCCCATCTATTTGCCAGGAATTGAGAGGGCCGGATGCCATGATCTTGGTTTTCTTAATGCTGAGTTTCAAGCCAACTTTTGCACTCTCCTTCTTCACCCGCATCAAGAGGCTCTTTAGTTCCATTTCACTTTCTGCCATTAGAGTGGTATCATCTGCATATCTTAGGTTGTTGATATTTCTCCTGGCAATCTTAATTCCAACTTTTGATTCATCTAGCCCTGCGTTTCTCATGATGTGCTCTGCATATAAGTTAAATAGGCAGGGCGACAGAATACAGCCTTGCCGGACTCCTTTCTCAATTTTGAACCAATCAGTGGTTCCGTGTCCAGTTCTCACTGTTGCTTCTTGACCCGCATATAGGTTTCTCAAGAGACAAATAAGATGGTCTGGTACTCCCATCTCTTTAAGAACTTGCCACAATTTGTTGTGATCCACACAATCAAAGGCTTTAGCATAGTCAATGAAGCAGAAGTAGATGTTTTTCTGAAACTCCCTAGCTTTCTCCATAATCCAGCGTATGTTGGCAATTTGATCTCTAGTTCCTCTGCCTCTTCGAAATCCTGCCTGTACTTCTGGAAGTTCTTGATCCACATACTGCTGGAGTCTAGCTTGTAGGATTTTAAGCATAACTTTACTTGCATGTGAAATGAGTGCAATGGTGCGATAGTTTGAACATTCTTTGGCATTGCCTTTCTTTGGAATTGGAATGTAAACTGACCTTTTCCAATCCTGTGGCCACTGTTGAGGTTTCCAAATTTGCTAGCAAATTGAGTGTAGCACTTTTATTGCATCGTCTTTTAAGATTTTGAATAGCTCAGCTGGAATACTATCACCTCCACTAGCTTTGTTGTTGCTCAGCTTTCCTAAGGCCCACTTCACTTCACATTCTAGGATGTCTGGCTCGAGGTCAGTGACCACCCCATCGTGGTTATCAGGGATGCTAAGCTCATTCTTGTATAGTTCTTCTGTGTAATTTTGCCACCTCTTCTTAATCTCTTCTGCCTCTGTTAGGTCCCTGCCATTTTGGTCCTTTATCATGCCCATCTTTGCATGAAACGTTCCCTTCATATCTCCAATTTTCTTGAAGAGATCTCTGGTCCTCCCTATTCTATTGTTTTCTTCTATTTCTTTGCACTGTTCATTTAAGAAGGCATTCTTACCTCTTCTAGCTATTCTCTGGAATTCCGCATTCAGTTTGGTGTATCTTTCTCTTTCTCCCTTGCCTTTCGCTTCCCTTCTTTCCTCAGCTATTTGCAAAGCTTCCTCAGACAGCCATTTTGCTTTCTTGCATTTCTTTTTCTTTGGGATGGTTTTAGTTGCTACGTCTTGTACAATGTTACGAACCTCCGTCCATAGTTCTTCAGGCACTCTGTCTATCAGATCTAATTCCTTAAATCTATTTGTCATCTCTACTGTATATACATCAGAGATATGATTTAGTTCATACCTGAGTGGCCTAGTGCTTTTCTCTACTTTCTTCGATTTAAGCCTAAATTTTGCAACGAGAAGCTCATGATCTGAGCCACAGTCAGCTCCTGGTCTTGTTTTTACTGACTGTATAGAGCTTCTCCATCTTTGGCTGCAGAGCACATAGTCAATCTGATTTCTGTGTTGACCGTCTGGTGATGTCCATGTGTAGAGCCGTCTCTTGGGTTGTTGGAAAAGAGTGTTTGCTATGACCATCGTATTCTCTTGACAAAATTCTATCAGCCTGTGCCCTGCTTCATTTTGTACTCCAAGGCCAAACTTGCCTGTTATTCCGGTTATCTTTTCGCTTCCTACTTTAGCATTCCAATCCCCCATGATGATAAGGACATCATTTTTTGGTGTTAATTCTATAAGGTGCTGTAGGGCTTCATAGAACTGGTCAATTTCATCCTCTTCAGCACCAGTGGTTGGGGCATAGGCTTGGACTACTGTGATATTGAATGGTTTGCCTTGGATTCGAACTGAGATCATTCTGTCATTTGGGGGATTGTATCCCAGTATTGCTTTTCCTACTCTTTTATTGACTATGAAGGCTACTCCATTTCTTCTGAGGGATTCTTGCCCGCAGTAGTATACCTGATGGTCCTCTGAATTAAATTCACCCATTCCTGTCCATTTTAGTTCGCTGATTCCTAAGATGTCGATGTTCAGTCTTGTCATCTCTTGTTTGACCACGTCCAGCTTGCCTTGATTCATGGATCTTACATTCCAGGTTCCTATGGAGAATAGATCTTTACAGCATCGGACTTTCCTTTCACCACCAGATGCATCCACAGCTGAGCGTCCTTTCGGGTTTGGCCCTGTTGCTTCACTCTTTCTGGCGCTAATAGTACTAGCCCTCTGCTCTTCCCCAGTAGCATATTGGACACCTTCCGACCTGAGGGGCTCATCTTCCAACGCCATATCTTTTTGCCATTGGGGGTTTTCATGGCAAGGATACTGGGGTTTTCATGGCAAAAATACTGGAGTGGGTTGCCATTTCCTTCTCCAGTGGATCACATTTTGTCAGAACTCTCTGGTATGACCTGTCCATCTTGAGTGGCCCTGCACGGCATAGCTCATAGCTTCATTGAGTTATGCAAGCCCCTTCGCCACGACAAGGCAGTAATCCATGAAGGGGAATGACTCTCTACAAGAATGCAAATGACTAGCAGTCTGCAAGGAGTATAAATCCTTCCATCCCCCAGAATCCAGTCAGAGCTGAAGCAGCTTCTTGGATGAGAAGCGAAACGTCTTCAAAGAAAAACAAGAAAGTCCAGTTGCCTCCTGAAAAAGGACCTTTGGAATAATTATGACCTGGATGACTGAGAAACTCCATACATCTTGTAGGAGGAAGTTACAAATGGATTCTATTACCACTGAGAACATCCTGTCGCTTGTGCCTATAACATGTTCTTGTACGTGAACGCTTATATCATCTTAGAAGCTTTTGATGTGCATCATATAAGATAGAGGCTGGCAAGCATTGCAACTGTGGTCCCCATACCACACATGTTTCTCAGTGTCCATGTGACTCCCAACATGAATAAATGTTATTATAATAAAAATTAACATAGCCAGAATCTTACAAAATGGCAACATTACACAAAGGCTTGGTATTCCTGAAATTCATAGAGATGTTTGCAAGAAGTAGACCTGTTTTATTTTTTAACATGAATGTCCTCAGGAATCACTTATCATTCTCTGCTGATACTCTCAGGTATTATTTTCTCCAATGGCCACGTCTGGAAACAGCAGCGACACATCGGCATCACTTCTCTGCGGAAGCTGGGCCTGGGGAAGAAGAGCATCGAGCATCAAATAGAAGACGCAGCTCAGACATTGGTGGAAACATTTAAAAAAACAAAAGGTATGCAATTTGGGCTAATCGCTCAAGTGTCTGCAGAATTTTTTCCCCATTCTGTGTATTTCAAACAACAACAGATGTATTTGATAAGATTTAAAAATTTTTTTTAAACAATTGCAGTTCCCAATAATGTTGTTCATTGCATAGAAGTTCTGTTCTTTAATAATTGATTATGAAATATCTTCATTTGCAGGACAGCCATTTGACCCTTCAATTCCAGTAATAAATGCAGTTACTAATGTCATATGTGCTTTGAGTTTGGGACATCAGTTTGCTCCTGAAGATGAAAGCTTCCAGAAACTAATTCAAGCATCTGAAACTATTTTGAAATTCAGTGGTAGCTTTTTTTATGTGGTGAGTCATGTTTTCTGTTAAAGAGACAAAACTGTTTCCATTAATATTTTCATGTAATCACGAATGGAATCCATGGAGGAAGACTTGGAAATCGTCTATTGTACTATTATCCCCAGTAGCCAAGAAACGTTTTTGCAGTTTCCTTGTCAAGATTTTGCAAGTGGTTTGCCATTGTCCACTTTCTAGGGCTGAGAGAGAGGGACTGGTCAGTGTCACCCAATCAACTTAGTGCTTGAGTTGGGACTAATACTCAGAATATCTGAGTTTCTAGGCTGATGGATTAACAACTACACCAAAGTGTTTCTGCCCAGGAAGGAATCCATTATTTCAGTATCACTAGCAGATGGCTGTCCATCCCGTGTTTAAACGCTTCTAGAAAAGATGGTCCATCACTTCCTGGCTCAGTCTGTCATTGAACACTTCTTTTAAATTTTTCTTAATAGCAAACCAACGTCTGCTTCATTATGATTTAAGCTCATTGCTTCGATGCAGAAATTCTTCTCCTGCAGCCACCAAAAAAGCCAATGCAGTCCTAGGCTGCATTAACAGAGGGATAGAATAAAGATCACATGAAGGGTTAGTATTGATTTATAAGGCCTTGATAAGACCACAATTGGAATATTGCATCCAGTTTTGGTTGCCACGATATAAAAAATATTTTGAGACTCTGGAAAGAGTGCAGAGAAGAACAACAAAGATGATTAGGGGGCAGGAGACTAAAACGTATAAAGAACAGCTGCAGGAACTGGTTATATCTAATCTAGTGAAAAGAAGGAGTAGTGGTGAAATGCTAGCAGTACAATATCTAAGAGGTTGCCCCAAAGAAGAGGGGGTCAACCTATTCTCCAAAGCTCCTGAAAACAAGACAAGAAGCAACGGACGGGAATTAATCAAGGAGAGAAACAACCTAGAACTAAGGAGAAATTTCCTGACAGGGAGAACAATTCACCAGTGGAATGGCTTGCCTCCAGATGTTGTGGATGCTCCACCACTGGATATTTTAAAGAAGAGATTGGCCAGTCATTGTCTGAAATGGTATAGAGTCTCTTACTTGAACAGTGGGTTGGATAAGAAGACCTCCAAGGTCCCTTCCAACGCTGTTATTCTGTTATGAAAAGCTAGCAGACCGAAATAGTTAATTCATTATTTAGCCTGGCATGTGAATCCAGTTGGTCTAATTTATTAAATCAGTTAGCCATATTTACAAAGGCTCCTGGAGAGAATGAGAGAATAAGAGAGTTTTATATTAGCTTTAAAATAATCTATCTGCCTCTAACCTGATTCTTTTCTGGAAGAATTTGGAAACAGCTTTTCTGGAGGACTTTTGAGGCCTGACACCATATAAAGTTTGCCATGTTTCAATGTGCTTGCAATGTTTTTCTTTAGTTATTAAGTGCTGTCTATTACTGTAAACTGCTGAGAGTCTTCTTTTGTTGTAGTGGGAAATAAATAAACAACCTTTTCCTTTCCCATTTCTATTAGATATTTATTATGTTCCCACGATTAATGAACTATCTCCCGGGCCCTCACCAGGATTTCTTGGCTTCAGTAGAGATGATCAATTCCTTTGCAAAGCAGGAAATAGAGAAACACAAGGAATCCAGCTGTCTGCATGAGCCACAAGATTTCATTGATCACTATCTTCTTCAGATGGAAAAGGTATGGGATTATTGTAGTTCAATTCCTGGGAAAGGAATTATTACATTCCTGGCTATAAGTAAAGAAGAAGAGATACTGGTATTGTTTTCTTTGGAGTTATTTCTTTTTCATTCAAGTCCCATTCTGAATTTTGCCCGTTCTAAATTCCGGTTGCTTCTAAATAAGGACTATACTGTACTTCTGCAATATTAAACTCTTGTTATACATGGGAGGTTCCTTGGGAAAGTTAGAAATGTTTCCGTTGGTCATCCGGTAATGTTTGCCTACCACTCCTTTCCCCCTTTTATAAAGAAGTTCCATTAAGAAGGAAAAGAATTAACAAGGTAGAGACTTTTGATTGATTCATACTTAAACGAATACTTACCCTGAAATGTTGGGAAAGTACAGATACTTTCATAGCTTTGACCATAAGTAAAAATGTAGAACAGTTGAAATAAGGAATAAAGGTCCTCCTCTCCATTGTTTTCAGAAAAAGATTGATTTTTTTCCAGAACAACTTTTATCAATTTGCAGTCACGTTGCCCTTGGTCACTTTATTTGATACCATCAGTCTTGAGTGTACTAATGGTTCAAGGGTGGTGCAATGCTTCAGTTCTTCTTTCACTCTCTATCATGCTACTATCAGTGCATAATAGCATCCATGGGTTTTATAATTGTAGGTTTCTGGTTACAGTGTCCACGCTAATTATAAAGAGCGATGGTGAGTGGTTGGACCATTTGTGGATGGGAAAGGAATAGGTCATGTAGTACTTGCTCAAATACTTCTCTGTCTCAGTGATTGCCATATCTGTGGTGTTTTGTTTCTTAAGATGCTTCTCAATCAATAGGCAGGTGGACTGGATTGTCTCATTTGTTCCATAATTCTTCATGACATTATACTGGTTTGGTGAAAGGTTATTGAGGTCTCACAAGAATCCAGTACAGGTACTTTTCGATGTACAACTGGGCCCAAAATTTCTATTGCTAAGCAAGGCAGTGAATTCTACCCCCTTTTATGACCTTTCTTGCTACAGTTGTTAAGTGAATCATGTGATCTTTAAGTGAATCTGGCTTCTTCATTGACTTTGCTTGTCAGAAGCCAGCTAGGAAGGTTACGAATGGTGATCACATGACCCCAGGACAGTGCAACTGTCATTAATACATGCCCGTTGCCAAGCACCTGAACTTTGATCACGTGACCATGGGGATGTTGCAATGGTATGAAATTAGGTCATAAGTCATGTGTCATGGTTCCGATAAATGAGACCAATAGAAATAAGAACTTTCCTCAAAGAACAACTGTTAATGGCACAAACAAAGGTGAAACCAAGACTGAAATCCCCCCCCCCAAGGTTACAAAGTAAAAAGCTGAACTCTCCACCCCTGCAATATGTCATATGTCACAATCCCCAATTAACTACTTTGGCGGGCTTTCTAACGGAAACTTTAGCCCGCCAAAGCTTAGGTAACTTGACCTTGGTTCTCACAGAACAGTTATTGTTGTGTCTAAACTAAGAGAATACATCTCCCCCTTCCCATCACTGTGGCAACTGAAAATGAAGTGAAGATGGCTGCAGCCAAATTCATTTCCAGGTTGACAGTCGGATCCTCTAGAGAAGAGAGAAATTCTGTAGGCAGAAAAGGAGTTAGTCAGGAATTACCTCTAGGCTTATTTGGATGTTTATCATAAAATGTATGTACTAATCTATTAGCTTTTACATCAGTAATTTTGACCAAGGTGGCCTCTGATAGTGGGTAAACTTTCCATTGCACCAGATAGTGTAACTTTCCCTTGTACAACCTTGAATCCAGGATTCGTTTTAGCTCATAATGAGTCTCTCCCTCCAAGACAAGGGGACCAGGTGCCTGTCTTGGAGGAGATCTCAATGAAGACTCTTGGTATGGCTTCAATAGGCTGCAATGGAACACAGGGTGAATTTTCCCTAAAAGGCGAGGGAGCTTTAACTCCATGGTGACTGGGTTTATAATCCGCACTATGAGAAAAGGTCCAAGGAATTTTGGTCCCAATTTTTTACTAGGCAACTTGAGTCTTAAATATTTTGTAGAGAGACAAACCCTTTCACCCACATGGAATGACCTCTGGGGAGCCCTTCTCTTGTCTGCCTGCTCTTTGTACATTTTTGAGGCTTTTATTAGAGTCACTTTTGCATTGTCCCAAACAGCTTTCCAAGAAGTCACCTATTGATCTAAAATTTGAGAAACGGGAGGGTCCTGAGGGAGTTCAGACATGGGAATGAATTCCCTAGCAGTAGCTATTTTATAAGGAGTGAGTCCAGTGCTGCTATGCACCATGTTGTTATAAGCCACCTCAGCAAAGGTGAGGAGGTCAGCCCATGTTGTTTACTGGTAGTCAACATAACATCTAATGTATTGTTCCAGCACTGCATTAGCTTTTTCAGTGGCTCCATTGGTAGACGGATGAAAAGCTGATGACAGCCCCCTGCGTGGACCCAATTAGTTTAAGAAAGTCCCTTCAAAATCTCGCAGTAAATTGTACTCCTCTATCCGAAATAATCTGTTTTGGAGCTCCATGGAGTCAGTAGATATGCTTGAGAAACATTCTTGCTAGTTTCTTTGCAAAGGGAAGACCGGAGCAGGCAATGAAGTGAGCTTGCTTTGAAAAAAGGTCAATCACAGTCCATATTACCGTATTTCCCCTACTTTCTGGTAATTCCACAGTAACGTCTATGGCAATCTCCTCCCAGGGTTGGGAAGGATCTGCGACTTATTGCAATAATCCAGGGGGTTTACTTGGACGTTTCTTTATTGTTGCGCAAGTTGCACAGCTTTTCACACAATTCTCAACATACTTCTTTAATCCTGGCCACCAAAATTGCCATTGAATTAAATGTAAAGTTTTGAGGTATCCAAAATGACCTGCTTGTTTGCTATCATGACTGCGTTGGAGGGCCTGAATTCTAAGGGTCTCTGGTAGATACAGTTTTGACCCCTTCCAAGCCAACCTGTCCCGATAAGTCAGTATGGTTTTGTTTTCCAGGAACCAGGAATCGGTTTTCAAATCCTCCTTCAGCCTTTTCGTCAACGGGCTATCAGGTTCAGGTGGTTTTGCCCATGGTTACCTCCCTATCATTACTTGAGAGATTGACTGTGGTTGCAGAATGATGGAGTTCACAATCTCCTCTCAATGGCTTTTGTATTGGAGCAGCCTGGATAGGGCATCAGCTAGGAAATTTTTTCCTCCCGGGATGTATTTTAGCATGAAATTGAAATAGTTAAAATACTCCATCCATCGGACTTGTTTAGGAAATAACTTGCGGGGTTTTTTTAGTGCCTCTAGATTTTTGTGATCAGTCCACACTTCAAAAAACAAGTCGCTGCCTTCAAGTAAATGACGCCAAATGGACTAACATGTCTTTCATCAAGGGGAGGGGGTACATATTCTCCACGCTGACACTGTTTAATCCCTTATAGTCCATGCACAGCCTCATTGATCCATCTTTTTTTCCCTTGAAAAGCACAGGGGTAGCTACTTGGGATTTTGCTGGCTGGATGAATTCTCTGGCTAAGTTCTTATCAATGTATGCCCTCAGTTCCTTCAGTTCGTGTGTGTGTGGGGTGTCATTGAATACATTTTTGGCTTGGGTAATTTGGCGCCCAGTAAAATCTCAATAGTGGTTCTGTGGGGGGGCAGGACATCGCATTCCGCCTCGCTGAAGCTTCTGCTAGGTGGCTATATTCACTTGGGATGAGTGGTTCTCCAGGCGGGGGATTCACAGTCGACTTGAAGGTCTCCAGGTGTTGCCCTTGGCTCTCACTTGGGCTACTGATTGGGGGAGGAGGTGAAGGTCCAGTTGCTAGTCTTAGAGTCCTCACTCCATTCTCCCACCAGATCACAAGGCACCATTTGTCAAGCCAAGCTAGTCTCAGGTTTACTGATTCTGTCATTTTGGGGATCACCACAAAACGGATTATCTCCCAATGCTCTCCTATCTCTAGGCACACTAGCTCAGTCAAGTGAGTGACTGGGGCTCCTCCTATGAGAGATCCATCGGCCTGCTCAAAACTCATGGGTAGAGGCAGCAGTTTTGCCCTATTGTGCAGTTTTAGTACGGTGGGGAGGTTGATCAAGCATCAGGTGCAGCCCGAATCAACTAAAACGTTCAAATCCATCTGAGCCCCTGACTTAGGTACCAATAGTTTAGCATAAAGGGTAAATGATGGTATAGGCCACAGGTCAGCAACCTGCGGCTCCGGAGCCGCATGTGGCTCTTTGAGCCTTCCCCTGCGGCTCCCAGCCTCCTCTGCCATTTGCAGAGAGAGACAGAGACAGAGCTTGCTTCTCTCTCTCTCTCTGTGTGTATGTGTGTGTGTGTTTGTTTGTATTTGTGTGTGTGTTTGTTTGTGTGTAAAAAAGAGAGTAGCCTCACCCTGTTCCGAAGAGCCGACAAGCTTACAAGCTCCTCCCTTTGCTGCGTCTCAGCAGGAAGCAGGAAGGGCAGGAGAGAGCTATGCTATGCCCAGCTATGCTGACTCAGGAATTCTGGGAGTTGAAGTCCATGAGTCATAAAAGAACCAAGGTTGCCTACCCCTGAGCTTGTTGCAGAACAGCTTGAAGCCAGCTTGCCAGGTGAGCAGAAGATCGGAGAGAGGGAGAGGGGGGGGGGGGGGAGAGAGACCCTTGTGACATCTAAAATGAAGATAACACTACATATATCCTTTTTTACCTTTATTTTATATATATGTGTGTGTGTGTGTGTGTGTGTGTATGTGTGTATATATGTATGTGTGTGTGTATGTATGTGTGTGTGTATGTGTGTGTGTGTATATATATATGTGTGTGTATATATATATGTGTGTGTATATATATATGTGTGTGTGTGTGTATATACACACACATATATATAAACACACACACATACACACACACATATAAACACACACACACACACACACACATATATATACATATATATATATATATATATATATACCTATAATAAAGGTAAAAAAGGATATATGCAGTGTTATCTTCATTTTAGATACCAAAAGAGTTTTGCGGCACCCAGTGTTTTGTTTTTGGTGGGAAACGGGTCCAAGTGGCTCTTTGAGTGTTTTGGGTTGCCTACCCCTGGTATAGGCTGACTCACCATCGGGTCATCTTCTCCTGTGTCATCGCTGTTGTATGGATCAGTTGCGGGTAGGTGCTCAGCTGAATCCTCTTGCTTCTCCTGGGGAGGAGAAGTGACTTGTACAACTTGCTTCTGGCTGACCCATTTCGACTTCTCTCACGCCGGTCAAGGTTGTCTCTTCGGCTTTGTGGGAGCTGTGGTTGTACATTTTGGAGGAGGGAAAGGGACCGGACAGTCTGCTGCTCGATGCCCAAGTTGCCCACACCTGAAGCACTTGATCTGGGATCCAGCAGGAGCCCTAATGGATCCCGTTGCTGTGGCAGGTGGGGACATTGTGATGTTTGGCATCTCACTGGCTCTTGCCTTGTTTGGGGTCCTGAAGTTGCAGGCTTGTGGTACCAGCTCAGTTCGACATCCAAATTCATAGCCAAACAGTACCAATCATGGAGTTGATCAAGATTCCCTCTGCAGATGCACGTCTGGAACAGATCGTGGTCCAACCCCGGTTTAAAGTAGTGGATCAATGACTGTTCAGGCCACTGCCTGATCCGTCCAGCCACCCTTCGAAATTCTTTTACATATTCTCTTGCAGGCCGACCCCTCTGCTTCACATCGTGGATGTCTTTTTCGGCTTGCAAAGCCTGGGATTCATCTTCAAACCTGGTTCTCAGCCCACATGTTAATAGATCGAAATCCCATAGCTCGGGTGCCTGCTCCTCATGTAGGGCAGCCATCCACTCCACGGCTTCCCCTTCCGAATTTGTGACCAAAGTATCAACCATTTCGGCATCATGTAAGTAAGCATGGCCGTAACGATTTACATGAGACCACACCTGGTTCAGGAAAACAGTCATCTTCTTGAGATCACCATC
The DNA here is from genome assembly GCA_023970755.1 of Azemiops feae. Taxonomy (NCBI): domain Eukaryota; kingdom Metazoa; phylum Chordata; class Lepidosauria; order Squamata; family Viperidae; genus Azemiops; species Azemiops feae. The sequence continues at coordinate 69,151 of JALGBA010001105.1, read as the reverse complement.
GAAAGTGGGCTTGAGGGGGGGTGGATCTGCAGATTGTCGGGTCGAAAGAGCCCGCAGCAAATCAGGCAACTTGGGTTGCGGTTGCTGAAATCCCCCTTTATGGAAGACCCTTGGCGGGGGTCCCAGGTTGGCAGGGTGCCGATGAGGGTCAGGGCTCGCACGACACTGGTAGTGGTCAGGGCCATTTGGGCATTGGTAGCAGTCTGGGCTGGCCAGGTGCCACTGGTGCTGAGGGCTGGCATAGTGCCGATAATGGTGAGGGCTTACCAGGCATTGGTAGCAGGCAGGGCTAAATAAACGATGACCCTCCGGGCTACCGTGACACCGGCATTGGTCGGGGCTGGCAGAATACCGGTAATACTCGGGACTGACCTGTCGCTGGGGTCGATATGGACTGGCATGGTGTTGGTAGTGGTCAGGGCTCCGCCAGTGCACTGGACCCGACGTTAGGTCTGGTTTCAGCAGCAGGTTGGTGGCCTGTGCCGTCGCTATGGGACTGGGACTTTGTCGGAGTGGTGGAGGCTCATGGGGCTGCCTGTCTTCTCGCTCACCTGAGATCACCTGGTATGTGGCCTGTCCTCCTTTGCCCATCTCCAGCCTGTCAAACTTCTCCCTCAGACGTTCGACCGAGTGGCTGTGGATAATGGTAAGGTATTTCCATTCCCCTGACTCATCCCAAGCAGCCGGTCATTTTGCTGTCAACATCACAGGTGAATGGAAACCCTGGGACAAAATCAATGGGTACTCGACCTCTGCAGCTTTCACCGTGCTGTTGAGCGGCAGGGCAGTGTTTGACCGCCAGGTCCCTCTGAGGATGAACACTTCTCTCTGTGTCAGCTTCTCTGATGGGACCTCTCAGGGCTTTGGTCTCACTCTGGCTGCAAGGACCACGCTCTCCACCTGGGCAGCAGCCTGCATTCCATCTGCCACTGCTGCTCCGAGGCTCGAGATTGACTCCTCCTTCTTTTCCATCTCTGCAATCTTCCCTGAGTTGTTATTGTCCTCCTAGAGGCTAGGTAGGTGAACAGGGTTCAAGACCCCTTGGTTTAGAGATTTTTTGGCATCTTGGTTTAGTGTCATGGTTCTGATAGATAAGACCAATAAAAATAAGAACTCTGAGGCAATTGCTTTCCTCAAAGAACAACTTTTAATGGCTACATATTTTTGGCACGAACAAAGGTGAAACCAAGACTGAAAGTCCCCCCCCCGCCAAGGTTACAAAGTAAAAAGTTGAACTCTCTACCCCTGCAGTATGTCATAAATCATAATCCCCAATTAACTACTTTGGCGGGCCTTCTAACGGAAACTTCAGCCCACCAAAACCTAGGGAACTTGACCTTGGTTCTTAAAGAATAGTTATTGTTGTGTCTAAACTAACCCTCCCATCACTGTGGCAACCAAAAATGAAGTATAGATGGCTGCAGCCAAATTCGTTTGCAGGTTGACATCATGTTTTTCACTGCTGTTGAAACTTTGAATGATCACCAAATGAATGGTTGTAAATTGAGGACTACCTGTACTCTGAAAAATGCATGAATTGTCATGGTGTGTCAGAGTAGCCACAAAAGCTGGTAGTGAGATCGATCATGTACATCACCTTTGGGCATAACTTTAAATTACAATGCATGCAGATACTCCTGCTTGTGATGTTTTGTGATTCACTCTAGTAGATACACATTAATCATTGTTCCACATGCAAGCATTTACTGAGGCAACCAACCATAAAATAAAAGGAGATGAATTCAAGTTCTTCCAAAGCCAAATCTCTCTTTGATCTTGGCTACTTCAATATAGTGTTTTACTCACTGTGAACATAACACTTTAATTCTTACTCTCATGCATTGATTTTCCAATATAACTACCAGGAATATATTTATTCTCATGACTTGCAACACAGAGACAAAAATAACTATAGAAAACCTGCATAGAATTCATTGTAATTTTCATTTTCCATTTTAAACATCAGAGCAGGAATGACCCCAACTCTACTTACAATGAAGACAACCTGGCTCAGTGTATTGTTGATTTTTTTAGTGCTGGGACAGAGACAACCTTGGCTACTCTGATGTGGGCACTGCTCCTCTTGACCAATCATCCTGACATCCAAGGTGAGAGAAATCTGGGCTGTGGGAACAAGGGCCAGTCTCAGGTTCTATAATATACAGAAATTATTTGAAATGCTAAGCTATTGAATGAGGAACTGAATGTATTCTTCATAATAATTTTCCTATCTAGATTCTTGGCCCTGTAAACAGGGGCATGAACTTAGGAGGATTAAAGGAAAGCCAGGAATATACAAACAGAGAGCCTTCTTTGAATTCTCAATAAAATATTGAGTGAGGTATTAAAAACTGGAATCAGTACAAATCTGAAACATTTAACAAATTCAATGTAGAAATCTACCATGGTTTTCAGATTTGTTACCTGACTTTGGCCTAAATTGCATACAGAGGACCAAATTTCAGAATGATAATATAGAAAAAAAATCAAGATGGCAGGAACAAGTGGATGCACGACACAAGGCTCCCTGCCATAAAGGGAAGGGATGGGGAAATTGTGGGGGATTACCACTTGGAGCAGCAAACGAAACTGAAGAGACCAAGCTGGAATGGCATGGCAAATACAGAGGATTGGTCTGGATTCATGAGCCAGCTGAAGCTTGTATTTTCATCCTGCCAACCAGGGCAGACCCCTGGGCACAGATTTGGGGTAGAGTGTGGAAGCCAATCAAGGGCCATTGTCTGCAGCACGGAGGGATACAACTAGGACAACAGACTGTTCATCGTCGTAAAATGTTGGAAGTACCAAGATGCTAAGTGGTATCATCATGTTGCCTCGGGAATGCTCATTTGGGGACTCCTTTCATGTCCCCTAAATGAGCCCACCAAAATGGTACCTATTTATCTTCTCATGTTGGCAAGCTTTCAAACTGCTAGGTCAGCAGGAGCTGGAGCTGGAGACAGCCCCGAAGGATGTCACGCTGGCAGAGACTGGAAGCAAGAACTGGCCCAGAGAATCAACAGGGGCCTTCGCAGTGAAGTACGTATGTGACCCAGATCAGAGATGGAAAGGAGGAGTACAAAGCCCAGAGATCAGAGATGGATTTGGAGCCTTCTGGTGTTGAACACCAGGTTATGGCCGCAAACTTTGGAATTCCAACACACATAGAGCCCAGATGCTGGCAATAGCTTGAAGGATGCTCTGAAGAACATTGATGGCAACAAGCCTTTGGGACTGACAGGGAGAAGCTGATGGAGTATTTCGGAGGGTACAGAGTCCAAGACCCTGAGGTGATAGTGAGATGGGCCCTAGGTTGAGAGCATAGGGGTCACCTGAATGTTTGGCTATTGTACATTTGCTACCCTTTTGCCTGGGTGTGAGAAGAGAAGAGCTTATATGTGTGAATGTGGTCATCTCTCTGTTTGGCCAGTGGGAGAGACCAGCTCAAGGTGGGAATACATTGAGTGTGTGTGTGGAGATTGTGGACCATGAGGATTCCCATTGGAACTAAGAGCTACAGTAAAAATGCCACACATTGGGTGAGTCTGTATGAGTGGCAGAATGGCAGGTCTGCCAGCATAGTGGGAGGTCAGGTTTAGGGGTAGAAGATCATCTCACAGGGTTTAGGGCAGGAAAACCAATTCAAGTGGTGATGGGTAGGAATATAAACAGGTGCCCCAGGCCCCAGAAGCAGCTTAAGTGTTCATGGCCACCAAGATGGCCTTCTCAGGTTATCCATGGCCCAACCCAGGACAGTGGACACACTCAAGACATGATCTTCTTGTCAAAACAGTGGCAATGTGATTTGCTCTGGGAGTTATCATTATTCCCTCTGTCATGGTCAGACTACACAGTGGTGTCCTTGAGATTTTCCAGCACTGTCCCCTCTGCAGGGAGGCTGGACCTATTCAAATAGTCCCTTCTTGATGACTGATGGACCATTCAGAATCCAGAAGGAGCTGGGGTATTGTCTTGGGGGATCTGCTGCATGGTCCTTTGGAGGCTCTGGCCACAGCCTGGAATCAGAAAACAGCCTGGAGCCATGGACAGGATTGTGCCCATGTGCCCTTTCTTGGCCCATCACTTCCGATACTCCAATGGTTTATGGAGGAGTTGAGGATGTTGAAAATGGCCAAGAGACAAATGCAACTGGAGGAATACAAAAAATGCATATGACTGGACATGGATCAGAGTTGCCATTAAGTCCTTACCTCGTGGTGCTAAGAGTGACTAAATGCCACATCACTGCAGAGGGGATGTTCTCAGCACCATTTAAGGAGGCCTTGAACTGACTCTTCCTTAAGTCACCTTCACTGAACCACACCTATCTTGACAATTTCTGTCCAGTTTGCCATCTCCTCTTTTTAGTGAAGGGGAAAGTAGTGGAAAAAATGGTTGCACTGTAGGTCCAGCATTAACCATACTTGTGGATGATCTCTGGAGGGAGTGGGATGGAGATAGCACATCCATCATTGCTCTTCTTTTCCACTCTGCGGCTTTTGACACCATCAACCGTGGTATCATTTTCAGCTGGCTGTGGGAATTGGGACTGGATGGTGCAGTGTTGCACTGGTTCATCTCTTTTCTTCAAGGCCAGTCCCAATTGATGGTGATAGGGAGTGAGAGGTCCAGTCCAAAGCTTCTCATTTGTGGCATGGTGCAGAGCTCCGTCCTCTCTCTGTTCCTTTTTAAATCTTCATGAAACTGCTTGGTGAGATCATCCAACACCATGGGGTGAGGTGTCATAAATTTTTCCAGAATAGTCAACTTTGCATCTCCAGCCCAGTGACCTAAGTGATGCTGTAGTTACCCTCTTGCAATGCCTGGACACAGTGGGTGTCTGCATGGGGGACAACAGGCTTCAGCTTAACCCTGGTAGAACATAGTATAATAGAATTGGAAGGAACCTTCCTCAAGCAGATGACCTATACTATTCCAGGCAAGTGGCTGTCCAATCTCTTCTCAAAAGCCTCCAGTGATGGAGCACCCACAACTTGAAAAAGATTCCATGGAATATTTAAACTGAATCAACAGCTTGCATCAATATTCTGAACCTGTTTGGACTGGATATGATCAGAGCACAGGAAATGCATTTTCAATCTGCTCTCCCTCATAATATTTTTTAAAAAGGATGGGATTACATTTAATGCCCTAAAGGCTATTCTATGTCCTAAACGTCTGTTAAGGATTAAAATTTGGAAACGAGTAAATGAAACATAATAATGAAAAAGAGGCTTCTATTTCTATTGTTTCTTCTAGAGAAAGTCCAGATGGAGATTGAAGAAGCCTTTAGTTCCTCGGCCTCAATTTCCTATCAGGATCTGAATAAGCTGCCCTACACCAATGCTGTGATTCATGAAATGCAACGTTTTAAAAGTATCTTCATTGTTGGGGCTCCCAGGCAAAGTACAAAGGATGTGACGATGAAGGGTTACCACATTCCAAAGGTGAGAAATGCTAAGAACAGCCACTGCTCTCAGAAACTGCTTTGGAAATGAACAAATGTGGGTCTATAAAGACAAGCTAAAACCAAATGTTTCATCAATATTGGTTTGAACATTTTTGCCTGTTTCCCTTATGAAACTGCTCTGTTTAATCATCTCTTTGTTTTTATAGAGGACCATGATTTTGCCAGACCTGCGTTCTGTTCTTCTTGACCCTGAACAATGGGAGACACCTGAAGAATTCAACCCAAATCACTTTTTAGATAAGGATGGGAAGTTCATTAAACGAGAAGCGTTTTTGCCCTTCGGAATAGGTACGTCCACGAGCCCAAAATAGTTTATCACGTATAGCAGTGGTGGCGAACCTATGGCACGGGTGCCAGAGGCAGCACTCAGAGCCCTCTCTGTGGGCACACCTGCCATGCCCCAGAGATGGCAACCAGCCACCTGCTAACTCGCCGAGGTCCCACCTGGCTGGATGCATCCCAGCACCCATGCGCTCGCTGGCCTCTGTGTGCGGGGTCCGATGGTGTCAGGCAGCAGCCACCCTGGCCCCTGCCTCACCTTGCCCTGTGACAATGGCACCCCCGCCCTATGTCGCCTTGCCTCGCCTCATCCTGCAGGACGAACCTCCTGCCTACCGTCCCACCTGCCAGAGACCCCCTGGATCTCCCCCAACACTGCCCGGCCCCCACAGGTGTCTCCATGAGCAACATCGAGGTGATCACGCCCACCTTGGCCACACCCACCTAGTCTGCCATGACCACCAAAGCCACGCCCACCCAGTGGGCCACGCCTACCTGGCACCCGGCGATAAATAAGTGGGTTTTGGGTTGCAGTTTGGGCACTCGGTCTCTAAAAGTTTCGCCATCACTGACATATAGATTCTGACCTCCCTCATCACTGTGTTATTCTGAAGTCATCATGGACTGAATAGAAAATCCATGAATCTGTATTCTTTCTAGTTTCAAAACCATGAGAGTCTGAAATTCCTTTTAGGCTGCAAAGTTTAAACTACAAAGAACTACTAATTATATTTAGATCGTAATCAGTAGGACTTTGAACAATTATCTCTGTTATTTTTGGGAGAATTATTAGCTAAGTCCAAAGAAAACAAGCCTACTTTTAGCTTCTTAATGATGGATCTGCATCACAGTTTTGGTCCTAGATGCATTAAGCTCAGTCTTTTTAATGGCTGCAGAGCTCCCCCTACAACAGCGTTTTCATCCTATCTGGTACTGCTTGTACACCAATGAATCTTTCTCTATTGCTGGTGCTGATAACAAAGGGTATAAAAGGCACAGCTTCAGTTATGATAGATATGAAAAACTATTGTTGTCCCCCAAAACTCAGGTCCTCCTACCTAAACATACAGGCCCAATGAACCACACCAGCCAGGTGGAAAGGAAAAAAACCCCTTTTATATGTAAATAAAAGGTCTACCCAGAAGCAAGTTCCAAATGGACACACCTCTGCTTGGAGTGGACCCCCTTTGATGCAATTTTGAAAAGCATACATTGCCATGATGCCAATCATGGAAATACATATCATGATAAAATAATCATTAAAAGCAGCATACATCTTGCTTACATCTTCAGGGTCATAGTAAGACAGTTTTAAATAATCAATATGTCATCCACCTTATAATAAAAAGAGTTTGGGTCGCTTAGTTCAGCTAAAGATTGAACTGCCCACAGCCAGCTGTTCGATCCTGACCGGCTCACGTTTGACTCAGCCTTCCATCCTTCTGAGGTCAGTAAAATGAGAACCCTGATTGTTGGGGCAATATGCTGACATTGGAAATCACCCCCAGAGTGTGTTAAAGCCCAATGGAGTGGTATATACTCTAATCACTATTGCTCGTGCTATTGCTAAAGGTTACAAGTTAAAGGTTACAAGGTAGTCTAAGACTTTATCAATATCACCAATAGGGTTCCTCCTTACTAAAAACCTTCCTATGCAATTTGGTATCCTGGTCCTGCCCATCACCTTTATGGTCATGGATTCCTGAGCAAGAAACAGATGGTCTGCTCAAACTGGCATTATTTCTCTTTAGCAATAGCAAGCACTTAGCCCTTAGACTTATATACCGCTTCATAGTGCTTTTATAGCCCTCTCTAAGTGGTTTACAGAATCAGCATATTGCCCCAAACAATCTGGGTCCTCGTTTTACCGACCTCGGAAGGATGGAAGGATGAGTCAAGCAAGAGTCTGTCATAACCAAATTCCTGGCAGTGACCTGAGTTAGCTTGCAATACTGTATTCTAACTACTGCCCCACCAGGGATCATAAGCTGCTTTAACAAAACAGTTTGAGCAATGGCTAAGCACACCAATAGATTCAAAGCATTATCCCCAAAAGCTGTTCCTGTGTACTAAATAATAATGTGGTAAATAATAAGCAATACTAGAAGATAGGAAGATTGAACAGGGAGATGTGCTTCATCTGTTACAAATCTTCTTTCACGTTTCCTTGCTGATGGGATATATTCTGGAGCAGGGCTTTTTTTCTCATAGAACGCCCAGAATGGAGTTCCGGCACCTTTTTTGGATGGAACCTTGTAGGGTAGGCAAAGTGGGTTGTATGACGTGTGTGAGTTTTTGTTTTTTTTTTACAAAAAAAGCACTGTTCTTGAGAATTGATTATTATCCTCTTTATGCATGCTTTTATATCTACAGGTGAACGCGCATGTGTGGGAGAGCAGCTGGCAAGAATTGAGATGTTCATCTTTCTGACCAATCTGTTGAGGGCCTTCAGCTTCCACTTGCCTGAAGGAGTGAAAGAACTAAATGAAGCTCCTATTCTTAATGTGACAATGCATCCACACCCTTACAAACTGTGTGCTATTCCCAGAAAGGCTTAAAATTAAGCACCATAAAAAGCATAAAATTATTACAAAGTAACTATTCAGTATGATAAATGTTTCCTATGTACCTATTCACTTAATATTGTGTTTTGCTTCTATTTACTCATTACTGAAACTTCTTCAACCTATTGCTGGGTTCACACAGCATACCTAACAAAGTCAACCAAAGACTTAAGAGGATGTGTGTGAAAAATGTGCTAGCTAAGCTTATCATGCTTTATCTTTGTTTCCTTTTGAATGCCAATAAAACATATTACTTTCCATTTATTTTTAGTATATTTTTCATTTCTACTAAATTTCTCCTATGGACAATGTTCTCCACTCAGGGCAAAATTCATAGATAGACCAAAAGGATGCCATGCTTGAAGGGTTGAAATGATGCTGAGAGAACTAATGGAAGAAGAAAGAGTGTGGCTCCCATTCACACCCCAAGGCAGAACATCCACTAGAGCAACCAATCCATTTTTCATCCCACACTTAGAGCTAAACCTAGACTGGATCTAATTCTGTGCTTCATCTAAAGCCCTCTACAGCCTAATCACTTTCTCTACAACCTTCCCCAAATATTTTTGACAGTACAGGTAGTCCTCGACTTGCAACAGTTCATTTAGTAACCTTTCAGAGATACAACAGCCCTGAAAAATGACCTATGACCAGTTTTCACAGTTACAACTTTGCAGCATCAAAATTCAGATGCTTGGCAAATGGATCGTATTTATGACCATTGCTGTTTCCCAAAATCATGTGATCACCGTTTGTGACCTTTGATAAGCAAAATCAATGGGGAAGCCAAATTCGCTTACATCCTGGTCACTAACTTATCAACTGCAGTAATTCACTTAACAACTGAAGCAAGAAAAGTCATCAAAGGGGGCAAAACCTACTTAACAAATGTCTCACTTAACCACAGAAACTTTGGGTTCAATTGTGACCATAAGTTGAGGATTACTTGTATTGCTCCAGTTCTGCCAGTTTCTGGCAATTCCTCTCCCAGAATTCTTATTCAAAATCTTCCTCTGAATCAATGCAAAGAAAGAGGCCCCTTGGGGTTAATCCTGCCTGATCCCTTTGTTATCCCTGTATTCTGGAGACTGAGTAAATTCCCAATAGAAGGGCCTGCTAGGCTTGTGGGACATTTCCTCAAGTGCCTCTTGGAAACCAGTTGGATCTGAACGATGCAATTGAAACAGGGAGCTGGGTCCTAGCAGCGAGCTTCCTGGTATATGGAAAGTGATCTCACCACAAATGACGTGAATATCCTAGATCTTCAGATCACATGTTAGCTAAGAAACAAACCTGACCAAGTGTGTATTGCTCTCAGTGTGAGTGAGTATCATGATAACTTCTTGGTTTTGTCTTGGTGGCCAAGAATTTATGAGCCACTCAGACCATGCACTGATGGCCTAGAGATTGTCATTTTGGAGTATAATAAGCCTGGATGAATTTACCAACATCGGGGCAATGAGGTCAAAGGTCTGGACAGTGAGGAAGGCAGTATGTCAGCAGTACTCACAGCTTATACTTGATTCCTTATGCAGAGCCCCATAGAAAGCTACCTATGGAACAAAGCATCTTGATACTACCAAGTTCTCCCAGAGGATCATTTTCACTTCTCTTCCTCTGCCTTGGAGTCAGGGCTGGTATAAGAGCTGAAATCCTGCTGGAGAATCTCAGAAAGTAGCATACCTCATTTCCTTCACTATGCCTCAACCAGCCTTTCGCCCTCAGCACACACTCTTCACCTTGGCCTCCCAGCCTGCAACCCCTTCAGACTGGCACTGGGTTAGAATCAGGCTTGGCTCTCCATCTCCTACGAGGCCCTCGTTGTGCTGCACCACTCATGCACACATGCTCACAATGGAAAGTTCAAAGTTTTTTATTCAAAACCCTCAACAGTTTCAGTAGTAAACCAAATGGCGAGCTGGCCATGTTACAAAACTCAACACGAGATGAACTCTTGACAAGATTCAATCCAAGAAATGCCAAACAAAGTCCAAAGCCAGTCCTAAATCAATACACAGAGCCAGAGGTCAAGATGCAGTAATCTATCTGGGTCCATAGATAGGATCTTCAGCCACAGTATGTTTTGCATGTTTTCTAGTTGAATATTTTAATTACTAGATGGCTTTGTAGAAGGGGTAGAGCCAACTAGATCCGTATTGCTGGAAGTGGTGTAGAGTAATCCATCCCGAGGGTACATTTCAGAAAAATAGACTGCATCATTTCCGCTAAAGGGGCATTTATATAGCCCCAAAACTCTGCGCCATTTGTGATCATTGGGATTATTTTGCTGTTATGTACAATATCTTTATGAAATAATAGAAAATACTCGCAGTTCGGGTTTTAGATTTTGGCTGTTGTTTGTTCTCCAAGCTTGTTTTAATATAACTTCTGAACTTTTCGTTACCAATATATACATAAACAATATCTTTATGTGTTTTTTTAAAGAATTTTATTGAATATACAATTAAAAACAAAAAAGATACAGTGGACATAATACAACTTCCCTGAAAAATTTCTTTACATTGTAACAAATTATACAGATGTGATCTATAAACTTTCTAATAAGCATTCTTTCCGTTATATACATTGTGAGTAGATTGCTTTCAATTCTATCTTAGAAAAAGTACTAATATCAAAATTTCTAAACTATCAACTTATCAATCAACATTTGTCCCAGCATTCCTCCTTGACTCTAGCCATTTATACACTCTGTTCCAAATTTCATAATAGTCTGTAGGGGTTTCTTTCCTCTTCCATTTCTGCGCATATGCTAGTCTGGCTGCAGTTAGTATATACAGTACTAAGTATAAAGATCCTTTGCTGAGTTTCTCCTTGGTGATCCCTAATAAAAAGGTTTCTGGATTTAATTTGATTTTTTGTGATAGTGTCTCTTCTAGCCAATTTTTTATCAGATGCCAGAATTGTTGGGCTTTTGGGCATTCCCACCACATATGATAGTAGGTCCCTGGTAGTTCCCTACATTTCCAACATACCGATGAAGTTTTTTTTATCCATTTTTGCTAATCTTGTGGGGGGGGAGGTGCCACCTGTAGAACATCTTATATAGATTTTCTTTGTAGGTGGTAGCTAACGTTAGCCTCCTATTCCTATCCCATAATAATTGCCAATTGTCTAAATCGATACTATAGCCAAAGTTTTTGCTCCAAATTAACATTGTACCTTCTCCTTGTTCTTCTAGCATTTCTTGTTCTAATAAATATTGATATATCTTTTTTATCATTTTCTCTTCTGTTCCTAGTAAGATTTTGTCTAATTCTCTGTATTCTAATTTTATCCCGGGTTCTTTTTTGTCTTTTCTGTATCGTGATTGTATTTGCAGATATGCCCACCATTCCAACTCTATGCCCTCTTCTAGTAATTTTTTCCTTGTTTTCAACTCTCCATTCTTATCTAAAATGTCTTTATATGTAATTATCTTTCCTAAATTCATAAATTTTGGGTGCATAAATATCTCCAACGTCGAAATCCAATTGGGAATTTTCATGTAGTTAATTTTTTTAATTTTAGTCCATACCTCTAACAATGCCCGTCTAATATAGTGTTTTTGGAAATGCTGATGTGCCTTGTGTTTCCCATCCCATAGTATCGCGTGCCACCCTATCTGCATGTCATGGCTTTCTAATGCTAACAGTCTCCTATTCTTTAGGTGTATCCATTCCTTTATCAAAGCAGATGTTGCCGCCTGATAATATATTTCCCAATTTGGGAGGCCGAATCCTCCTCTTTCCTTTGCGTCTTGTAGTAATTTGAATTTAATTCTCGGTTTGCTCCCTTGCCAGATAAATTTGGATATGATTTTGTTTAAGTTTTCAAAGAAGTCTTTGCCTAATTTAATCGGTATGCATTGGAACAGAAAGAGTAGTTTAGGGAGTACATTCATCTTAATTGTCGCGATTCTCCCCATAAAGGAGAGCTGTAGATTTTTCCATCTATCTAAATCCGCTATAATTTGATCTATTAGCTTATCGTAATTTTCTCTTTTAAGTGTGATACATCTTGCCGTAAGTTGGATCCCCAGGTACCTTACTCTTTTAGTTATTTGGATGTTAATTTTTTCTGTTAGCTCGTTTTCTTGTAATTTAGTCATGTTTTTAACTAACATTTTAGTTTTTTCTTTGTTAATCTTCAAGCCCGCTACTTCTCCATAGTTTTCTGAAACCGATAGTAATCTTGTGCCAGACTCTAGGGGTTCTTCCAAAATAAAAACTAAATCATCTGCGTAGGCCTGTAATTTAAATATCTCTTTCTTGGTTTCTAAGCCCTTAATCAAATTATCTTCTCGAATTATTCTTGTTAAAACTTCTAAAGAGAGTATAAATAGTAATGCTGATAATGGACAACCTTGTCTTGTACCTTTTTTCATTTGAAAACGTTTTGTTAACTCTCCATTTATAATTACTTTTGCTTCTTGTTTAGAGTAAATTGCTTTGAACATGTTTATGAATCTTTCCCCAAATTCCATATGTTTAAGTTGGGTCAACATAAAATCCCATTTGACATTATCAAATGCTTTCTGCGCATCAACAAAGATTAATGCCATTTGTTTTTCGTTATGCGCTTCATAGTATTCTAGCGTATCTAATATAATCCTAACATTGTATCTTATTTGTCTTTTGGGCAGAAAACCGTTTTCATCGGTATGAATAAATTCAACTAAATATCTTTTTAACCTTTCTACCATTATTGTCATAAAGATTTTGTAGTCCGTATTTAATAAGGAAATAGGCCTGTAGTTTTGGATGAGAGTTAAATCAGAATTTTCTTTAGGGATTAACGTAATGTTTGCTTCTTTCCATGAATTTGGGATCTTTGCTGTTTTCAATACTTCATTAAATGTATCCAATAGAATTGGTCCCACCAGTTCTTGAATGATTTTGTATATTTCAGACGGTAATCCATCAGGGCCGGGCGTTTTATTACTTTTTTGTTTTTTGATTGCTTCTATAATTTCCTGAGATGTTATGTCCTTATTTAATATATTTTGGAACTCTTCCGGGACCTTTGGCAGATCAGCATTCATAAGGTATTGCAGTATTCTTCCCTCACTGATCTTTTCATTGTCTTTGTAGAGGTTCTTATAAAATTCATACGTCACATGTTTTTTTTCTTCAGTCTGGTGTACCATCTCCCCCACTTCATTGCATAGTTTACTAATCCATCTTTTATCTTTTTGTTTTTTTAGTCTATAAGCTAACCATCTCCCAGGTTTATTTGAATGTTCAAAAAAATTTTGTCTAATATTTTTTATTTTTTGTGCTAGTTCTTCTTTTTCTATAATGTTCAATTTATGTTTATTTAGATCTAGTTGCTGTTTTAAGCCCCTACATTGTGGATTTTTTTGTAGTTCTGTTTCCAATTTTTTGAATTCTTCCTCTAGATTTTTTTGGTACTGTCTTTTCTTTTTATTTTCATTGGCCATATATGCAATTGCAGTTCCTCTCATGACTGCCTTAGCTGTATCCCATAGATTTTGGGTATTAGTCTCCTCTTTTTTATTTGTCTGGAAGAATATCCGCATTTGTTCTTCCATCTTATATTTAAATTCTTTTTGGTTTTAAATTGCCTTTTTCAAGCTCCACCTCCTTGTTGTTGTCTTCTGTCCTTTCCATTTGATTATAATAGGATTATGGTCTGCCCATGTATTGAGATCTATTGTTACATCTTTCTATATCTGAATTTAATTCCTTCGTAGTCCAGACCATATCAATTCTAGACCACGATTGGTGACATCCTGAATAATATGTAAACTGTTTTACATTCACGTTTCTCTCCCTCCAACTATCCTGGATATTAAGTTCCTCTGCCATTTTAAAGAAGGTACCAGGCAGTATTCTTCTAATTCCTTTCTTTACATTCTGACTTTTATAGTCTAATTCTCTATCTACAATTGCATTAAAATCGCCAATTAAACAAATATTCTCATTTTCAATATCACCGATAATTTTATATAGTTTCTTGTAGAATTGTCTTTGTCTCTCATTAGGGGCATAAATTCCTACCAGGGCAACTTTTTTTTTATTGAAGGAAATTTCAATTATCAGTATTCTGCCTTCTTCGTCCTGGTAAATTTGTTTTGCTGGGATTTTTTCCTTGACATATATCACTATTCCTCCTTTTTTTTGCTGTGAGAGTGATACAAACTTAGTTCCTAACTTGGGATAATTTAGTAGTTCTTGGTGCTGGTTCTTTATATGTGTTTCTTGTAAGATTATTATATCTAAATTTTTCTTACTAAGCTTGTTTACTATTTTATTTCTCTTAGCCGGGGAGTTTAAACCATTTACATTTAATGATAGTACTGTTAGTTCTTCTGCATTACTGCTTATATTTTGATCTTGTCGTTCTCATCGATCTGTCTTCTTTAGATTCTTTTTGTTTACTTTCATCGTCACTGCCAGAGTTCATTCTTTCCCTTCTCTCAGTTTCCCGTTCTTTGCTTTGTGCCTTTCTATTGTGTCTCTCTGTAATGTCTTCTTCTCTTAATTCTCTTTCTTCTGGTTCATCTTCACTACCTAGGTATTGCTGACAAAACTCTTCTGCTTTGTTTATCGTGTCCAGCCTGTGTCTTTTTTCTTGCCATGTCACCAGGATCCCTTCTGGCATCAGCCACCTAAAATCGATATTTTGTCTTATTAGTTTTGATGTGATGTGTTGGTAGGGCCTTCTTAGATCTCTTACCCTCCTGGGGACTTGTTTAAGGACTGTTAGTCATCTCTGGTTCTATGTAAGATCTCATCCCTGATTGACTTCTTGACGAATCTAATATGTACTTCTTTAGGTAGGTTGTTTCTTCTCACATAATTTGTGTGTATTCTATATATTTCATCCATCTCATTTGCCATCTCTTCTTTTTCGCTTCCTAAAGCTTTCGTTAACATGTCCACCATCAATTCTGGGAAGTCTTCCCCCTTCTCTTCTTTCACATTCTGAAATGGTAAGTAATGATCTGCTTTCTCTGTCTCTAATAAAATAACAGTTTTTTCTAATTCTTTATTTGCTTGTGAGAGTTTTTCATTCATTTCATCTACTCTTCTTTCTTCCTTGTTCATTCTGTCTTCCATTTCTAGTAGTTTCTGTTCATTTTTCAATATTTGTTGTTGGAAGCATTCGGATTTCCCATCGATTGCTTCCATCTTCTCTTTGAGTTCTCTGGTATCGTTCCTTATTTCACCAATTTCTTTTTTCAAATCTTTGTGGTTTTTCAACATAACCTCATGCATGGATTGTAACATCAGTTGTAAACCTTTGAGTGAGCCTGCTGTTTCTCGTGGCATCATCTCTTTTATCGATCTTTGCCCTAATGGGCTTAGTTCAGCCGATGATGCATGAGTTATCTGCCTTCTTCCGGTCCCAACTTTTATTAGGTTGGGAATGCTTGTCATCTTTCGGAGTGACGTCAACCAGCCCTCCCACTTATGTACAGTCTTTGTCTTTTCCTCACAGCTGGCCATGTTACAAAACTCAACACGAGATGAACTCTTGACAAGATTCAATCCAAGAAATGCCAAACAAAGTCCAAAGCCAGTCCTAAATCAATACACAGAGCCAGAGGTCAAGATGCAGTAATCTATCTGGGTCCATAAATAGGATCTTCAGCCACAGTATGTTTTGCATGTTTTCTAGTTGAATATTTTAATTACTAGATGGCTTTGTAGAAGGGGTAGAGCCAACTAGATCTGTATTGCTGGAAGTGGTGTAGAGCAGGGCTTTTCAACCTTTTCATCGATTGTACCACTTTTAGAATATGGCAATATTCGAGTACCACCTAGCAACGTGTCAAAAACTTGACCAAAAAAAAACCCCTGTTCAAAGTTGCAATTGCACTGAAATGACTTATGACCATTTTCACACTTATGACCATTACAGCATGCCCAGGGTCATATGATTTATATTTGGATGCTTGGCAACTGATTCATATTTATGATGGTCACAGTGTCCCAGGGTCATGTGATCCCCTTTTGCAACCTTTTGACAAGTCAATGGCAGGGCTGCTGGTGGCCAAGTGTTAAGGCGGGACTTCCCTCCCTCCCTCTTTCTCATGCCCACCTCCTTCTGAAGGAAGAATTTGAAAACCCTCCCCATATTTTTTCTCTTCCATATATTCATCAAACAAGGAAAAGCCTCCAGAAACAGAAAAGACAAACTGCTGAGTGAACTAGCTTAAAAAGGCACATTCCCCTTTAAGAATTAGCTACTGGCTAGAAAGGAAAGTAAGGAAGAAAAAAAATGTAGTAAGTATTGGCTGCCAGGCTAAGGCAGCCTCCCCAAATGGCTCCATTCATAAGTAAAGGAATCTACAGGCAAAATCCATTCAGGAGAAAAATACTTCAAAATCCCTTGCAGCAAAACTTACAGCTAACAATAGCAGAGCAATAGAAGCTAACACGAGACATCAGCCATCAGCCAAATAGAAATTGCCAAACAAGAACACAAAGCCCACATTGCACAAATCCCAGAACTTCAAAGTCACAAAAGCACATAAGAATCCTTCCACTCTCCATCTCCCTCCCTCCCTCCTCTGTGCCTCACCTCCAGCCATTGCTACTCTTTTTTCATTCCTCTTGGAGGCGACCCCTCCCCCACTGCATTTCTTGCCTGTTTGTTGCTGCCAGCACAGGTGGCTGCCACAGCAGTTGCAAATCAGCTCATGGCCGGCCTGCTTGATTTGATCTCCTTTTATAGCCTATGTCTCCACCCCCCTCCTCCTCCTTTCTCATGGGGGAGGGTGAGCCAGAAGTGAGCCTGGGGCCTTTGTCTCACCCCACCCACTCTGCAGCTCCAGAGGATTCTCACTGTAAGTCCTTGCGTGTGCTGGCTCATTCCCTCCCCCACTACACTTGGCTAGGCAGGGCTGCATACCACCTGCCACTTGTTAATGTACCACAAGTGGTACGCATACCACAGGTTGAAAAGCCCTGGTGTAGAGTAATCCACCCCGAGGGTACATTTCAGAAAAGTAGACTGCATCATTTCCACTAAAGGGGCATTTATATAGTCCCAAAACTCTGCGCCATTTGTGATCGTTGGGACTATTTTGCTGTTATGTACAATATCTTTATGAAATAATAGAAAATACTCGCAGCTCAGGTTTTAGATTTTGGCTGTTGTTTGTTCTCCAAGCTTGTTTTAATATAATTTCTGAACTTTTCATTACCAATATACATAAACAATATCTTTATGATTGGAAGTAGATAACCCAAGTAATATAGTTGATGAGCTGACCTATGACATTGGCACATGCTGTAGCCCTTCTCTTAAAATGTGGGAGTCAGAAGTCTTGTTTTCTGTGAAACCTAGTCCTATGTATAGGTAGGATGTAACTCGGGGTGTACATTCCCTATCCAAGTTCCAACTATACATACCTTAGGCATGAATTTGTGTATAATGCCTTGAATAAAGAGAGGAGTCTAGGATCCATGCTCAGGTCCATAGGTTTCTTCCATAGAAGGTCTCTGTTTATTGAATCAAATGTTGCACTGAGGTGTATAAAAGTTATAAATATCTGTCTACCCTTAACGGTATGTTTTTCTATTAAATGACATAAAATGAAAGAGTTATCCATGGTGAGGTGACCAGACCTAAAACCAGTTTGCTATTTGGGTAGCAAGCCTTTTTCTATTACCCAGTCCTCATTCTTGTATCAAAGACATTTGGCCTATGATTTTGCTATGATGTCAATGAGACTAATCAGTCTATAATTTGAAGGATCATCCTGATCAAGCTTTTGCTAAATGGGGACCACAATAGAGAGCTCCCAACCAGATGGAATTTGGCAGGAATTATTTATTTGGATAAATAAACTTGCAGATAAGGGAGCTCACCAATCAAAGTGACATTTCAATAGGGGTAGAAAATGTTCCCTAGGAGACTTGCTAGGCTTCAGAATCTGAATGACTCCTGTAGTCTCCCATTCATTTCCTGGAGACCAGGGTGGAGTAGTACAGGACTACAGGCCATCTGTAGAACATTTTTTTGGATCCTCCAGTCCAATACAACTTGGGGCAGTAAATTATTGGAGGTAATATTCCTCTCACACGGAGGCAAGTATAGGGGTATCCAAGGGGAATCTACATTCCTTCAATGTTCAACCGAATAGAAAATCAAAAAGTGAGACTCCATGAACTTGCTAGTTTACCTGTACTCTTGTCTAAAAGGAGCTTTTTTTGGGTAATATTTTATTGATTTTCTAATTTTACATTTAAGTATTTAAAAAGCAACGTGGTGGCTGGGTTAATCGATAATCCAATAACATACAAAAATCTTTAGTACAAATCTCAAGCTACCGCATCAAATATTTCCTCTCTTTTTCTCTTAATATCTACTGTCTCATATTTGAACTAATACAGTTCTTATTATATTAATTAAGTAAAAATAGCATTGTTACATTTATTAATAAATTTTTAGCTTGTACATATCCTAGTTGCTTTAACATTCAATCTTTATAGACAATCAATGTCCTGTTGTGAGTTTTTCCCAATTTTTAGTTTCCCATCAATATTTAAATTTAACATTTGATATTTATAATTTCCAAGTTTCCTTTATCAGAATTCATAATAAAGTCTAATATTCAAGATACTTATCTATTTGAGTATATTCTATTTCCCACCATCTTACATCATCTAGTTAATAATACAGTATAACATCCTTATTTTCAACTAATTTCCAAATGTCTTAAATTTAATGATCAAAATTTCCCCTATTTCAACATCAAATATTTCCTCTCTTTTCCCCTTAATATCTACTGTCTCATATTTAAGCTTATTATATCAACTAAGTAAAACATGTTTATTATATTTATCAATAAATTTTTAGCTTATACATATCTTAATTACTTTTACATTCAATCTTTATAGACAATCAATATCCTATTTATTTGTTTTCCCCAATTTTTAATTTCCCATTAATATTCAAATTTAACTTTTAAGTCTTTTCCATTTTCAGTGTTGCCAGTCCCTTTTCTGGATTTTCCATTGACTGTATTTGTTGGTCAGTTGAATCCTCTATCATAGCATTTAATTGTTCCACTTCTTCTGTTATCTTCTGCATAGTTGATTTTTTAGTTGTAGTCAAAATTTGGGTTCGTATATCTAGGCTGACATCTTGTTCTTTTCTGTAGCATCTTATTTCATCACAAGCTGAAAGAATGGTTTCATGTATTGCTTTCAACATAAAAAGAATCTGTTCCTGGTCTTCATCCATATTCTCTTAATGGTGTGTTAAATTGAGGGCTTTAAAGTCAGAGAATGAAAATAATTTTATAACTGAGTATAGAACACAGCTGAGCTTCTCACAGCTGATATTTGTCAACCTTGAAAAAGTCTTATCTGTAGTCTGGGCTTCAAGCCAAGTCTCCTTTAGACAATAACAAATTGTAATATCAAACCTGGCCACAAGATGTCACCAATGCCATTTAAAGTTTTTTAAGTCCAAAATTTTTATAATTCTTTTTCCAATTTTATTTCTTCAGTAAAGATAAGAAATCTTTTGGTCCCCAAATTTAAGAAGCATATAAATCCAGTTATATTAAGGTTATTCTTTCAACCCTTTTTTTATCTTTTAAAATTGCCAGATTGTCTTCCTTCTGGTTGCTCTTTTGTTGAAAATCCTCACTTAAGTCAAAGATTTTTGTAGATTGCTATCATTGTTCATGCAACCCTTTTGGGGGTGAGATGTTGCCACCAATTCAGTCAGAGGTTCTGCTGCTGTATGAGTTGTTAACAATGTCCATTGTTAATTTCATCTAGCTCACTATTTGGCAGGGCTCCAAATGAATGAATGAATGTTCGTAGAAATTTATGAGAAACCTTTTTGTTAGCACATGACAAGTCATGTTTACTCTCAATGCCAAACTCTCAAGGCTCTTTGTGGTAAACATTCCTAGAGCCTAGAGGGAGATCTTCAGCTTATTTAGAAGGATGAAAAAATGACCATATTTAATTATCATGATATTTCTGTACCCAGAAAAGATTTTATTTTAAGCAGCAATGTAGGTATTGTAGAGCATTTAAATGTCAGCACAACTCTCCTGCTTTCCCTTTTAGAGGTTGGCCATTCTGCTCCCTTTGGGCCTATTAGAAGAAGCTGACAGCAGAGATGTGGACTTAAGGATAACACAATCTCTCTTTTTGGTATTCCAATGACACATGTTAACACTATTAAGAGATATATGTAGGGCAACCTAGTTTGAAGGATTCAGGTATTCAGTAATATAATTATAAGGAATAAAAAGAACAATAACAATATTGGACCATAAAGCAAAACAAAATATCACAAAGGATGGCTCGGTCCTACTCAAGCCATGTTGTCTCTATTGGGTTTAATGTTACTTCAGAGTTAGGTAAATTGTCCCTGCTAAAACTTTAGCATGCATCATATTCAGATGTGCTAATGGGTTAGGCAGCTGATTGGTGACATCGTTTTTGCATAGGTATTTCTAAACACTTATAGCTCTCTACCTATAATTAGTTGCTTGGATTAAGGGCACCTTTCAAGCAATAACTGGTATTGCAGAATCTATTACAACAGCCCTCCTTATTAGCACAATGATTATACTTAGTTTAGTTGCAAAAGGCTGCACAGCACCAGAAATAGTCCTGAACTGTATGAAGCCTTCACGAAGACATTCCCTTATTTCTAAGCAAAATTGAGGTAGTTTTATTTTTATGATAATGTCCTAAAGCTGGACTTGCAAGGATATGTATGAAATATAACCCTGGACTAGATATTATCTCTTTGACCCATGAGGTACACTATGATTTTAAAATAATTCCGGCATACTATAATGTTTGGGACAAAATGGATTACACAACCCTTGACTTTTAAAAAAATAATCTCTACCTCTGCTATTTGTGTGGCATGTGGTCAGAGGCAACCTCATTAACCTGAATTAATGTGATAGTATCTTCTTGACAAAGTTCCAGCACAAATGAGGCAGAACATCAGCATCGTGTTGCTATTTGCTTCCCATCAATGGAGTATATAAAACAGGGGGGGGGGGGAAGCATCAGACAAAAGGATATAACCATCTTCAGATCCACTAGTGAGGATCAAAGGGAAAAAAAGCCGGCAAAATGATGGCTGTAGGGACAATTTTGTTTGTTTTGCTGCTTGCTCTGCTGATTCTCTACTTCCTGAGACAACTTTGGACCCGAAGACATTTGCCTCCCAGTCCTCTGGCTCTACCTCTCATTGGGACCTTGTGGGCTTACGGGCTTTGGTTTAATGAAGATTATTTTCGTAAGGTATTTCATTCTAAATAATTAACCAACACTATATAAAATGATTCACAATTATTTTCTCTGTAACATAACTGTAGAAAAATGTATTAACCTAGTAAATATTCTTGCATGATGAGGAATATAATTAATTAAATGATAGTGATGACACTTG
This sequence comes from Azemiops feae, assembly GCA_023970755.1. Lineage (NCBI taxonomy): Eukaryota > Metazoa > Chordata > Lepidosauria > Squamata > Viperidae > Azemiops > Azemiops feae. The sequence goes on along the minus strand of JALGBA010001105.1, from coordinate 47,428 downwards.
ATTATTTTCTTCTTCATGTCAGAATATCCAAGCCAAGACCTTCTCATCACCATTTCACAGAGCAGGTTGTGAAATAAATGGGGCTGAGTTTTTAGGCAGCAGATTCTAGTTCAGTCTTACCAAGAAATGTTTGATAATGGAACCAGTTCTTCAGAGAGGGGTGGTTTCTCCTTCATTCTGCCTAAATGAAACTAGACATTTTATAATGATTTCAAAAGCTCTATGGATCTTTGTTCTAGACTAACATCTATTTCCACTATCTGCATGAGTCATAATATTACAAGGAAGTATTTCCTCTTTAAGTTGGCTATTGAATGGTAGGAATTTTTCATTTTCCTGCCGACGATCTGCTGATTTTGCTTCCAAAGCTAGTTCTCTGGCAGTGCTGCTCCCTGGATTTGAATGAGAGCACTTAGGAACGAGCCAAGACAGCTCATGAAGGGGAGTTGTGAAGATTCCGGGTCCCCGTGGAAGTGGTCAGAAAGTTACCAATCATCCATCTTCCACTCATGTTTTCTTAAGCATGCCTGGGTTTTACCTTCACTTTTTGAATCTTTTGTTTTACTTTGCCTTTTATCTTTAAAAATAGACTGGCTGGCAGAATGCTGATTTATTTTAACCCCTTGTTGGACTTTCTTTTTTTCTTTTTCCCTTTGATTTATGTGGTTGTTTTGAATAAGGTTTGCTTTTCTGTAAGGAAATATAGCATGTTCTTGGATAGTGGAAATACTTTCATTTGATTTACATCTATATTGGACTCTCACCACAGGGTTTTTGCATTTTATTAATTTTGTAAAATATTTGGAGCTTATTTTTTAATTTTTTTTTAACATTCGATCCAGAAAAGATTTTCCCTTGCTTCATTATCTACTTCTTCACTTTGCTTCAGGATTTTGTGTTTCCTGTTTTCTTTCATGTATCATTGCTAAATTACACAGAGCAACAATGAATCAGATTACAGACCAGCAAATCTGTCTGATATCTGATAAAAAGTTTGATAACATAGCAATCCTTAGTTTTGAAAGCCTTTTTAAAAAGTTTGATGAAATGATAATGGCTTTGGAAAATATTCAGATGCATGTAGCTGTGGATAAATTAGATTCAAAAAAGGAATGTGATTTGAAAGCAGCAGATTCATTTTTAAGTAATATGGACTGTACAGATTGAGAACTAACTTGAGTTGATTGCATACACCTCCATGAAGTTCAAGTCTGAATTCTTTTACAACAGCAGAAACCTAGCTGAGTGGAGAAATGATAAATTGATTTTCCCTTGGAGGATTGAAGGCAATCTGGGGAATGGATTTATCACACTTAACTGGAAAACAATTTCATCTGGACTTTTTTGGGTAGATAGACCAACTTTGGAGATTCAATTTATTATATTTAACCAGACAAATATTGAAAAGATGTGGTATTGAGAAAAAAATGTTGATATTTAATCTAGGATGAATTACTGTTAAATCTTGGGATGATTTGGGATAGATAAGATGCCATGGTAGATTTTCTATGAGTTGATTAAAATAACAATTTCTTAACAGAGGATTTTGAAACTTTAATCTTGCCATTATTATTATTATTATTATTATTATTATTATTATTATTATTATTATTATTATTATTATTATTATTATTATTATTATTATTATTATTATTATTATTATTATTATTATTATTATTATTATTATTATTATTATTATCTCTTTTATTCATTAAACATGAACCTCAGTCAACTGAACATTCAAATTGGCTGGTGCTGATGGTTGACACGGGTTGCTACCAGCATCCTAGGTGTCAACCAGGTACCTTCTTAAAATATAAGATGTTCCGAGTAGCGCAGTTTTTTGTAACATTGCTGGAGTTATTGCAGGAAGCTGCAGTTTCTTGATGTGTTTTGCGAAGTTTTTTGACATAGTTCCCAGTATAATAATAATAATAATAATAATAATAATAATAATAATAATAATAATAATAATAATAATAATAATAATAATAATAATAATAATAATAATAATAATAATAATAATAATAATAATTGTTAACTACTTTCTCAATATAATATATAGATGACAGGTTAATAATTTGCAAATAGATTTAGAAGTTTAAAAATTTGGGGGGCAGTTTCTCAAGGGGTGGAATATTGTAGCAATGAATTAATCTACACAACTAAGGGGGGGGATAATATGTGTATGTGTGTTAGTTTTTCTTTTTTTAATGCACTTTTAAAAATGTTTGTTTCTATTTTTTCTTTGTTTTTAAAATATTTTTTGAGTTTTGTATTTTAACTTTTTTTTTGAATAAATTAAAAATAGAACCAAAAAAGAAGAAGAAAGAAAGCCGATCAATTATTTTAACAACTTACCCAATAATTCATATGGATAGTACTACTCTTGTGGCCAATTTTAATTCAGGTTTAATTCAGCAGCCCAAGTCTCTAGAATGTTTTGTCAATATAACTGCAGTTGGAAAGTTGAGGAGTGGATGGCTGAAAAAAGCAGAAGGCAGAGAGGTTGAGAAAGCCTCTGAAGACCATCCAAACAGTAGTGTTCAAAGGATGTGGCTCATAGACAAGCTGTGGCTCACATATCTGTCAGTCACAGGAGGATTGGGCAGTGAGAAGGCCATCTCTCATCCAAGGCAAGGGGCAATGGAGGAAACAGAGAAGAGAGGGTGGATTTCAAACAGAAACAAAGAGAAAGGCACTCCCCAGGAAAATAAAGGAAATACAAGCAGGAATTTGGCGGGGGAGGGGGGAATAAATTTCTAAAGAACAGATAATCGCTTATGGTGAAAAATCTTAGAACTGAGGATTTAGGAAAGACTGTAATTGGCATATTAATTATAAATAATCAATGCTCAATAGACACGTAGATACATAATCAATAGATCACATAGACATTAACAACATCTGTTGACTATGCAAAAGAAGCGATCAAACAGCCCAAAAGAGAAAAAGACTCCAGCACCTCTCCACCGGAAATCAGCACTCAGATCAGCATAGATTAACTCCAAGGTCAACTTCAGACCAACAATCAAGTAAGCAACACCCCAGTCAAGAAACTGCCGCAGAGCCATTAGTAAACAGCCCCACCGAAGAATCCTAAGACTGCCCCCACCCAACCAGATATGAAAGACATCAGAACATAAATTGACAGCAAACAACACTCCTTACTAGCACTGATGATGTCACCTAGTTAGGGTAATGAAACGAAAGAAAACAACCAAGCTCAGAGAGCACCAAGGACCCCTTATGAATAATCTGTTTTATTTGATTATAACATTTCTCAACTTTGATCAACTTGGCAGCCTGTAAAACGATATGGAAATATATACACCATGTGGGTTGGACCTAACCTTCTAGTAGTGCTGTCTGGATTCAAAACGGTGAAAGAAGTAATGACCAGCTTCCCAGAGGAATTTTCTGATAGATCAGAGGATGCTTTCTTGACCGCTTTGGGGAAAAAAAAGGGTAAGTGCAAATAGTAAGGAATCGTATCTAAATAACCACTGTTACCATTTCTGTGAATAATAATAATAATAATAATAATAATAATAATAATAATAATAATAATAATAATAATAATAATAATAACAACAACAACAACAACAACAATAATAATAACAATAATAACAATAATAACAACAATAATAACAATAATAACAACAACAACAATAATAACAACAACAATATTAATAACAACAACAACAACAACAACAACAACAACAACAACAACAACAACAACAATAATAATAATAATAATAATAATAATAATAATAATAATAATAATAATAATAATAATAATAATAATAATAATAATAATAATAATAATAATAATAATAATAATAATAATAATAATAATAATGTTGGAACAAAAACCTTCCCAATCTTCATACTGACTACCCACATACATAACCATGAGCTTTCAGTACTTTCTATGTATAAGAATTAGGTTTAGTTGAGGATCTATTCTAAGCTAATAAAATTTCCAAAATTGGAATAAAATCGGCAGCTTTAATTATCTTACCTGAAAACAAGATAACAATTTAAACACTTACATACCTTGGATTGGAGCTCCTAAACCTGAAACAGAATGAGAAAGTAGCAACACTGCCCATCATCCATGATCACCCAGACCCATCAACTATTTTTGTTTTCTGATAAATGCAAGGTGGAAACCTGCCCTGGGGAAAGCGTTCTAAGCTCTAAGCATATACTCCATGTACATAGAAACATTCCCAGGTGGGAGGGAAAGTGGTTGGAAAGAGAGAGTTTTAGGAGGAGAGGACTACAGGTAGTTCTTGACTTACAACCATTTGTTTAACAACCATTTGAAGTTTCAATGGACTAAAAATAGTGACTTTATTTAACAACCATCTCAAAAGAGGTCATAAAATTGGTCGTGAGTCACTTAACAACTACTTTGCTTAACAATGGACATTCTGGTCCTAATTGTGGTCGTAAGTTGAGACTATCTGTAATGAAACATGATAGAAGAAACATCAGTTCTTGCATTAGGCAACTCAGCATAATGTTCCAGAATGGTCAGGAGAAGACCACCGAAGGCAGACATCAAACTCTAGATCTATGCAGATGGACAAAAGTCCAAAATTCCAATACTCTGCTTTTTAAGGATAATTAATACCCCTGTTTAACTCTGGGAGGTGGGGAGAAGAAGTATTTACAAATCTCCCCCTAATGTGGTGATTGCAAACCTATGACATGCATGTCACAGGTGACACACCAGGCCTCCAAACCCTCTGAAAATCCCGCAAGAGGGTCCTTCTGTCATGCAGCCTCTGGGTCATTCAAAAACATGCAAGAACAAGGTGTGCATTCTCCAAGGTTTCCACCCTTTAAGGTCTTGTGTGACCTTTGATCTATCTCAGATAGGCAGTTTTTCTGAGAGGCACCAGGGGCTGGGGCAGAAGGTCTAACTGGCAAAGCAGAGTTAAGTTAGACTTTTTGTGATTTTTTGACACAATAACCACAAAAGGTTCATCATCACTGCCATGTTGTGAACATTATTTCACTTGCTAGAATTTTTATTGTGCTATACTTTGATCTTAGTAAAGCGAAAGGAAGTATGCATTTTAAACTCTATTTATTTTTACTCCAAGGAGATAGAAGGGAAACTCATAGAGGGGATAGAAGGGAAACTCATCAGATTTGAAGATGAAATTAAGTTAGAGGGAATAGCCAATACTTGAGAAGATGAGGCTCAAGATGGACAGACTTGGGCGTTGGTCCTTATCCAACAAGATACAGTTCGAAGGTGAGAAACATCTAGCCTGCATCTAGCCAGGAAAAAACAAATGTATAAATATAGAAAAGGTGGTACCTGGCTCAACAGTCGTGCTTGTGAGAGGGATCAAGGTGTCCTAGTGGACTACTTCTTTTAAGTATGAGCCAGTGATTTGCTGCAGCTGCCAAAAAAGCCAATGTAGTTCTAGGCTGCATCAACCGAAGTGTACCATCAAGACACTGAGAACTGATAGCACTGCTTCACATCACTCTGGTGAGACCACATTTAAAATACTCCATCCAGTTTTGATCACCACGAAACGAAAAACATATTGAAACCCTGGAACATGTTCAGAGAAGAGAACAAAAATGATAAAGGATCTGGAGGTTAACAGGTATGTCTAGCCTATCGAAGAGAAGGATTAGGGAGAAAGTTGTCTTCCAGCACTTGAGGGGCTGTCACAAAGAAGAAGGACAAGAAGTACAGGTAGTCCTTGACATACGACCACAGTTGAGCCCAAAATCTATGTTGCTAATAGAGACATTTGTTAAGTGAATTTTGCCCTATTTACAGCCTTTCTTGTTACAGTTGTTAAGGGAATCATTAGTAACACGTTTGTTAAGTGAAACTGGCTTCCCCATTGACTTTGCTTGTGAGAAAGTTTCAAAAATGGATCATGTGATCTCATGACACTGCAACTGACATAAATATGAACCAGTTGCAAAGCATCTAAATTTGTTTAATGAGCATGAGCATGGGAATGCTGCGTGTTGTAAGTGTGAAAATGGTTATAAGTCACTTTTTAAAATGCCATTGTAACTTCAAATGGTCACTAAACAAACTGGTGTTAGTCAAGGACTACCTGTAATGGATGGAAACTTGTCAAAGAGAGAGCTGATGATGTTATCTAGTTTGGGGAATGAAACGTCGGACAAATGTCTATGGAGATTCTCAGTAATCCAGTGCTTCAGTTTGAGATGAAGACATCACAGACTCATCCCCAACAGCCCGCGCCTGTTTTCAACAGTGAAGGGACACAGGGCAGAAAACATCCTGCAGCCAAGAAGGCTCCACACACATTTGCACTACACAGGTGACCCTGAGGACACAGGTAAACCTCCAAATGGCCTCAATGACTCTCTAAAAGAATGCAAATGACGAGCGGTCTGCAAGGAGTATAAATCCTTCCATTCCCCACCACCCAGTCAGAGCTGAAGGAGCTTCTTGGATGAGAAACGAAACACCTTCAAAGAAAAACAAGAAAGTCCAGTTGCCTCCTGAAAAAGCACATTTGGGACAACCATGACCTGGATGACTGAGAATCTCCATAGATCTTGTAGGAGGAAGTTACAAATGGATTCTATTACCACTGAGAACATCCTGTCCCTTGTGCTTATAACATGTTCTCGTACATGAACGTTTACATCATCTTAGAAGTTTTTGATGTCCATCATAAAAGCTGGCAAGCACTACAACTGTGGTCACCATACCGCATATGTCTCTCGGTGTCCATGTGACTCCCAACATGAATAAATGTTTTTATAATAAAACTTAGCATAGCCGAAATCTTACAAAATGGCAAAATTGCACAAAGGTTTGGTATTCTACCTGAAATTAAAAGCAATGTTTGGCAAGAACTAGATCTGTTTTATTTTTTAACATGAATGTCCTCAGGAATCACATCATTCTCTGCTGATACCCTCAGGTATTATTTTCTCCAATGGCCACATCTGGAAAGAGCAGCGACACATCGGCATCACTTCTCTGCGGAAGCTGGGCCTGGGGAAGAAGAGCATCGAGCATCAAATACAAGACGCAGCTCAGACGTTGGTGGAAACATTTAAAAAAACAAAAGGTATGCAATTTGGGCTAATCACTCAAGTGTCTGCAGAATTTTTTTCCATTCTCTGTATTTCTTAGAAGAACAGACGTATTTGATATGATGTTTTAGAATTTTTGAAACAATTGACAGAGTTCCCAATAATTTTGTTCATCGCATAGAAGTCCTGTTCTTTAATAATTCATTATGAAATATCTTCATTTGCAGGACAGCCATTTGACCCTTCAATTCCAGTAATAAATGCAGTTTCTAATGTCATATGTGCTTTGAGTTTTGGTCATCAGTTTGCTCCTGAAGATGAAAGCTTTCAGAAGCTAATTCAAGCCCTTGAAATTATTGTGAAATTCAGTGGTAGCTTTTTTCATGTGGTGAGTAATGTTTTCTGTTAAAGAGACAAAACTGTTTCCATTAATATTTTCATGTAATCACGAATGGAATCCATGGAGGAAGCCTTGGAAATCATCTATTGTACTATTATCCCCAGTAGCCAAGAAAAGTTTTTGTAGTTTCCTTGTCAAGATTTCGGAAGTGGTTTGCCATTGTCCACTTTCTAGGGCTGAGAGAGAGGGGCTGGTCCAGTGTCACCCAATTGACTCAGTGCTTTAGTTGGGACAAATACTCAGAATACCTCAATAAAAGATGGTCCACCACTTCCTGGGTCAGTCTGACATTGAACAGTTCTTTCAATTTTTTCTTACTAGCAAACCAACGTCTGCTTCTTTATGATTTAAGCCCATTGCTTCCATGCAGAAATTCTTCTGCTGCAGCCACCAGAAAAGCCAATGCAGTCCTAGGCTGCATTAACAGAGGGATAGAATAAAGATCACATGAAGGCTTAGTACTGATTTATAAGGCCTTGATAAGACCACACTTGGAATATTGCATTCAGTTTTGGTTGCCACGATGTAAAAAAGATCTTGAGACTCTGGGAAAAGTGCAGAGAAGAGCAACAAAGATGATTAGGGGGCAGGAGACTAAAACATATGAAGAACAACTGCAGGAATTGGGTATATCTAATCTAGTGAAAAGAAGGACTAGTGGTGCCATGGTAGCAGTACAATATCTAAAGGGTTGCCCCAAAGAAGAGGAGGTCAACCTATTCTCCAAAGCCCCTTAAGACAAGACAAGAAGCAATGGATGGAAACTAATGAAGGAGTGAACCAAGCTAGAACAATTAACCAGTGGAATGGCTTGCTTCCAGATGTTGTGGGTGCTCCACCACTGGAGATTTTAAAGAAGACATTGGCCAGTCATTGTCTGAAATGGTATAGAGTCTCTTACTTGAACAGTGGGTTGGATGAGAAGACCTCCACGGTCCCTTCCAACTCTGTTATTCTGTTATGAAAAGCTAGCAGACCGAAAATCCAACCCATGTAGTTAATTCATTATTTAGCCTGCCATGTGTTGAAAGAAAAGTCTTCATCAGGGTCCAGTCCAAGCCGGGAATAAACAAAATGGAGACTGCTTTAGAAAGGAGGTTGTAGTTTATTGAAGAGGAGAGCCAGGCAGAAAGATGGCTCTGGGAAAGCTGACCACATGTAGCTGGGAGTGGTGGGTTTTTATACCTTCTGGGGCTTTTGAGGCCATTTTCTGTTCCTGTTTGAGGCTTTGCATTTCCTGTGTCATATACTTTGACCTGAGTCTCAGTGTGTCCTTTTGGTATTCTGATGGTGGGTTAATTCTATTATGTCACGAAAGGTCATGTCTTTTAGAGTTTGGGTTGGGTATGTAGATTTTAGGGGTCTTTGTCTTCTTAATCTCATCAGCTTCTAGATTCCTGGCTCCAACCTTCCTGAATGGATTATTACATCTGCATTTCTAAAAGCTGGTTTCTGCTGAGTTTCTGCTTGGGGCTATTAAGAAAAACTGGGCTTGCTTTTCTGCCTTTAAGATCCTTTGGGGAAATATATTCTGCCTATTTAATATTCCCCAAAATATTTCTTTCTCTGGATTCTTCCCACACATGTGAATCCAGTTAGTCTAATTTATTAAATCAGTTAGCCATAGGTTACCATAATTACAAAGGCTCCTGGAGAGAATGAGAGAATTTTATATTAGCTTTAAAATAATCTATCTGCTTCTAACTTGATTCTTTTCTGGGAAAATTTGGAAACAGCTTTTCTGGAGGACTTTTGGGACCTGACACCATGTAAAGTTTGCCATGTTTCAAAGTGCTTGAAATGTTTTTCTTTGGTTATTAAATGCTGTCTATTACTGTGAGCTGCTGAGAGTCTTCTTAGTTGTAGTAGGAAATAAATAAACAACCTTTCCTTTTCCATTTCTATTAGATGTTTTTTGTGTTCCCACGATTAATGAGCTACCTCCCAGGCCCTCACAAGAAGGCCCTGGCTTCAGTAGAGGTGATCAATTCCTTTGCAAAGCAGGAAATAGAGAAACACAAGGAATCCAGCTCTCTGCATGAGCCACAAGATTTCATTGATCACTATCTTCTTCAGATGGAGAAGGTATGGGATTATTGTAGTTCAATACATGGGCAAGGAATTACTACATTCCTGGCTATAAGTAAAGAAGAAGAGATACTGGTATTGTTTTCTTTGGAGTTATTTCTTTTTCATTCAAGTCCCATTCTGAATTTTGCCCGTTCTAAATTCCGGTTGCTTCTAAATAAGGACTATATTGTACTTCTGCAATATTAAACTCTTGTTATACATGGGAGGTTCCTTGGGAAAGTTAGAAATGTTTCCGTTGGTCATCCGGTAATGTTTGCCTACCACTCCTTTCCCCTTTTTATAAAGAAGTTCCATTAAGAAGGAACAGAATTAACAAGGTAGAGACTTTTGATTGATTCATACTTAAACGAATACTTACCCTGAAATGGTTAGAAAAGGACAGATACTTTCACAGCTTTGGCCATAAGTAAAATTGTAAAGCAATTCGAAACAAGCAATAAAGGTCCTCCTCTCCATTGTTTTCAGAAAAAGATTGATTTTTTTAGAACAACTTTTATCAATTTGAAGTTACGTTGCCCTTGGTCACTTTATTTACTATTTGATACCATCAGTCTTGAGTGTACTAATGGTTCAAGGGTGGTTCAATTCTTCAGTTCATCTTTCACTCCCTATCATGATATTATCAGTACATAATAGCATCCATGGGTGTTATAATTGTAGATTTCTGGTTACAGTGTCCACACTAATTATAAAGAACAATGGTGAGTGGCTGGACCATTTGTGGTTGGGAAAGGAATAGGTCATGTGGTACTTGCTCAAATGCTATCTAAGTGATTGTCATATCTGTGGTGTTTTGTTTCTTAAGATGCTTCTCAATCAATAGGCAGGTGGAGTGGATTGTCTTGTTTGTCCCATAATTCTTCATGACATTACACTGGTTTGGTGAAAGGTTATTGAGGTCTCACAAGAATCCAGTACAGGTATTATTCGATGTACAACTGGGCCCAAAATTTCTATTGCTAAGCAAGGCAGTGAATTCTACCCCCTTTTATGACCTTTCTTGCTACAGTTGTTAAGTGAATCATGGGATCATTAAGTAAATCTGTCTTCTCCATTGACTTTGCTTGTCAGAAGCCAGCTAGGAAGGTTACGAATGGTGATCACATGACCCCAGGACAGTGCAACTGTCATTAATACATGTACCTGAATTTTGATCACGTGACCATGGGGATGCTGCAATGGTATGAAAACTGGTCATAAGTCATGTTTTTCACTGCTGTTGAAACTTTGAACGATCACCAAATAATGGTTGTAAGTTGAGGTCTTCTTGCACTCTAAAAAATGCATGAATTGTCGTAGTGTGGCATAGTAGCCACAAAAGCTGGTAGTGAGATCGGTCATGTACATCACCTTTGGGCATAACTTTAAATTAGAATGCATGCAGATACTCCTGCTTGTGTTGTTTTGTGATTCACTCTAGTAGGTGCACATTAATCACCGTTCCACATGCAAGCATTTACTGAGGTAACCAATCATAAAATAAAAGGAAATGAATTCAAGTTCTTCCAAAGCCAAATCTCTCTTTGCTCTTGGCTACTTTGATGTGAACCTACCACTTTAATTCTTACTCTCATGCATTGATTTTCCAATATAACTACCAGGAATATATTTATTCTCATGACTTCCTACACAGAGACAAAAATAACTATAGAAAACTTGCATAGAATTCATTGTAATTTTCATTTCCCATTTTAAACATCAGAGCAGGAATGACCCCAACTCTACTTACAATGAAGACAACCTGGTTCAGTGTATTTTTGATTTTTTTGGTGCTGGGACAGAGACAACCTTGGCTACTCTGATGTGGGCACTGCTCCTCTTGACCAATCATCCTGACATCCAAGGTGAGAGAAATCTGGGCTGTGGGAACAAGGGCCAGCCTCAGGTTCTATAATATACAGAAATTATTTGAAATTGTAAGCTATTGAATGAGGAACTGAATGTATTCTTCATAATAATTTTCCTATGTGGATTCTTGACCCTATAAGCAGGGGCATGAACTTAGCAGGATTAAAGGAAAGCCAGGAATGTACAAACAGAGAGCCTTCTTTGAATTCTCAATAAAATGTTGAATGAGGAACTAAAAACTGGAATCAGTACTAATCTAAAACATTTAATACGTTCAATGTAGAAATCTACCATGGTTTTCAGATTTGCTACTTGTTTTTGGCCTAAATTGCATATAGAGGACCAAATTTCAGCATAATAATAAATATAGAAAAAAAGTCAAGATGGAGGGAGCAAGCAAATGCACGACACAAGGCTCCCTGCCATGAAGGGAAGGGATGGTGAAATTGTGGGGGAGGGGCGGTTACCACTTGGAGCAGCAAATGAAGCCCTCAGTCTTCTCCTTAATCCTAGTTTCTTCCTGCCCTGCTACTGCTGGGTCTGCTCCTTGACTGGAGACCAGAAGCTGAAGAGACCAAGCTAGAATGGCATGGCAAAGAGAGGGGATTGGTCTGGAGTTGGGAGCCCACTGAGGCTTGTATTTTCATCCTGCCAACCAGGGAAGACCCCTGGCCACAGATTTGGGGTGGAGGGGTGGGGAGCCAATCTAGGGCCATTGTGTGCAGCACTGAGGGACACAACTAAGACAACAGACTGTTCATCATCGTAAAATGTTGGAAGTACCAAGATGTTAAAAGTACTGGTATCATCATGATGCCTGGGGAATGTTCATTTGGGGATACCTTTCATGTCCCCTAAATGAGCCCACCAAAGTGGTACCTATTTATCTACTCACGTTTGCAAGCTTTCAAACTGGTAGGTCAGCAGGAGCTGGAGCAAATGTCAGGAGCTCACCCAACAACAAAGCAGCCCTCAGGTCTCGAATGAGGGCTTGCAGATTGTCAGCCTAGCATTCTAGCCATGTGAGCCACCATGCTCCTGTGAGACTGGTGGGAAGTAGAGAGGTGGCCTTGAGTGTGACCCAGTGCCAGTCTGAAAGTGTTGAAGGGCTGGAAGCCATGCCAAAGAGTTTGTGCTGAGGGTGGAAGGCTGGTGGAGGTATAGGGAAGAGCCAGCTTGGAGCTGGAGACAGCCCCGAAGGATGTCACGCTGGCAGAGACTGAAAGCAAGAACTGGCCCAGAGAATCAACAGTGGCCTTCACACTGACATATGTGACCCAAATCAGAGATTGAAAGGAGGAGTACAAATCCCAGAGATCAGAGATGGATTTGGAGCCTTCTGGTGTTGAACACCAGGTTATGGCAGCAAACTTTGGAATTCCAACACACATAGAGCCCAGAAGCTGGATTTCCATTGGCACTATGAGCTACAGTGAAAATGCCACACATTGCGTGAGTCTGCATGACTGGCAGAATGGCAGGCCTGCCAGCACAGCAGGAGGTCATTTTTAGGGATAGAAGAGCATCTCGTAGGGTTTAGGAAAAGCAATTCAAACAGTGATGGGTAAGAATATAAACAGGTGCTGGGGGCAGGCCCCAGAAGCAGCTTAAGTGTTCATGGCCACCAAGTCGGCCTTCTCAGGTTATCCATGGCCCAACCCTGGACAGTGGATATCCTCCAAGACATTATCTTCTTGTCACAACAGTGGCAATGTGATCTGTTCTGGGAGTTATCATTATTCCCTCTGTCATGGTCAGACTACACAGTGGTGTCCTTGAGATTTTCCAACACTGCCCCCTCTGCGGGGAGGCTGGACCTATTCACATAGTCCCTTCTTGATGACTGATGGACCATTTAGATTCCAGAAGGAGCTGTGGGATTGTCCTGTGGGATCTGCTGCGTAGTCTTTTGGAGGCTCTGGCCACAGCCTGGAGCCATGGACAAGATTGTGCCCATGTGCCCTTTCTTGGCCCATCGCTTCTGACACTCCAATGGTTTATGGAGGAGTTGAGGATGTTGAAAATGGCCAAGAGACAAATGCCACTGGAGGAATACAAAAAATGCATATGACTGGACATGGATCAGAGTTGCCATTAAGTCCTTACCTCGTGGTGCTAAGGGTGACTAAATGCCACATCACTGCAGAGGGGATGTTCACAGCACCACTTAAGGAGGCCTTGATCTGACTCTTCCTTAAGTCACCTTCACTGAACCACACCTATCTTGACAATTTCTGTCCAGTTTGCCATCTCCTCGTTTTAGTGAAGGGGAAAATAGTGGAAAAAATGGTTGCTCTGTTGGTCCAGAGAGTCCTGGATGAAATGGATTATCTGGACCCCTTTCAGCCAGGTTTCAGGCCTGGTTATGGGACAGAGACAGCATTAACCATACTTGTGGATGATCTCTGGAGGGAGTGGGATGGGGATAGCACATCCATCATTGCTCTTCTTTTCCCCTCTGCGGCTTTTGATACCATCAACCGTGGTATCCTTTTCAGCTGGCTGTGGGAATCGGTACTGAATGGTGCAGTGTTGCACTGGTTCATCTCTTTTCTTCAAGGCCAGTCCCAATTGATGGTGATAGGGAGTGAGAGGTCCAGTCCAAAGCTTCTCATTTGTGGCATGGTGCAGAGCTCCGTCCTCTCTCTGTTCCTTTTTAAATCTTCATGAAACTGCTTGGTGAGATCATCCAACACCATGGGGTGAGGTGTCATCAATTTTTCCAGAATAGTCAACTTTGCATCTCCAGCCCAGTGACCTAAGTGATGCTGTAGTTACCCTCTTGCAATGCCTGGACACAGTGGGTGTCTGCATGGGGGACAAGAGGCTTCAGCTTAACCGTGGTAAAACATAGTATAATAGAATTGGAAGGAACCTTCCTCATGCAGATGACCTATACTATTCCAGGCAAGTGGCTGTCCAATCTCTTCTCAAAAGCCTCCAGTGATGGAGCATCCACAACTTCAAAAGACAAGTTGTTCCATTGGCTGATTACTCTTATCGTTAGGAAATTTCTTCTTAGTTCTAGGTTGCTTCTCTCCTTGGTTAATTTCCAATCATTGTTTCTTGTCTTGCCTTTTGGTCCTTTGAAAAATAGTTCGACCCCCCTCATCTTTAAAGACACCCCTCAAATATTGGAACACTGCTGTCATGTCACCCCTACACCTTCTTTTGGTAAGAGTAACTGTGGGTTCAAAGGGACTCAAGGATTTAGGGGTTTATCATCTTTAGTTCTGAGTGGACTGAATTTTGCCAGATAGATCCTGTGTGCAATTTGTTCTTCCAGACTCATGACTCCAATTAAAAGAGCAGGTGGCATCAAGGCTAGGAGACCCTTTATGTAATTTCATGTTATTTGCCAATTGTACCTTTTCATGGATTGTGAGGATCTGTGCAGGGTCACTCATGCCCTTAGTAATCTCTCAGTTGGATTACTGCAATATGCTCTACTTGGGCTACCCTTGAAGAGACCTACTTTGGATACTGACTGCTAAAGAATTTCAGCTGGCAGTGTTCAGGAGAAAAGGTTATTCTGCTGTGGCCTCCACTGTCTAGAATATTCTCCCCCTGGAGTTGAGATCTACCCTTACCCTCTGGGTGTTCAGGAAGAGTCTTAAAACCTGGCTGTGCCAATTGCTCTGGAGCCCTGATAGAGGTGCGCTACTATGGAAGTGACTGGTAGGGTAGAAAGACGATCCCTACTCCTTGTTACCCATCCTCTTGGTTTTTAGTTTATTTAATCCTCTTTATTTTAATTGTTCTGTGCTATCTTTTTTGCCTTTTTATTTTATTAACAGTGAGATGGGTAGCATGTACATTTAATGACTTTAAAAAATAATAAAAATAAATAAACAAACAAGTGCTTTGCAAAAATTTGATCCACATTATTTTCAAGATAATTATATAACTTTTTTTTAAACGGAATCAGATTTCCAAACTGGTTTGGGATTGAATTCTGGGGATTGACTACACTTTGGGCACAATTATTAGGCAAGTTGTATTTTGGAGGATTAATTTTCTTATTCAATAATTACAGTGTTGTCGGTCAATCCAAAATGCTAATAAACCTCAAAACTGAATATTTAAGAAAGTAAAAGTGTAGTTTGGTCTTAGGAGAATATCTATGTGTGCCCAATTATTGGGCAACTATTAGTGAGCAGAATTATCATGTAACTAAATGAAAAAAATGAAAATTTGCCCATCTCACTCGTTTATTTGTATCTGTTAAAGTGAGAATAATAAACAACTCAAAATGTACAAATAAACATTTCTGATATTTCAAAAACCAAAAGAAAATTGGAGTCAGTCAGTTTCTTGATCTGTTGACGATCAACATTTTGTGCAGCATCAGCCACAGCTTCCCAAACATTGTTCAGAGTGTTGTACTGTTTTCCTTCACTGTAAATCTGCCATTTAAGAAGGGCCCACAAGTTCTCAATAGGGTTTAGGTCAGGTGAGGAAGGGGGCCATGTCATTGTTATTTCATCTTTAAGGCCTTTACTGGCTAGCCACGCAGTGGAGTGCTTTGATGCATGCGATGGAGCATTGTCCTGCATAAAACTCATGGTCTTCTTGAACGATGCAGACTTTTTCCTGTACCACTGCTTGGGAAAGTGTCTTCTAAAACCTGGCAGTAGTTTTGGGAGTTGATTTTGAGTCCGTCTTCAACCTGAAAAAATCCAACTAGCTCATCTTTAATAATACCAGCTCATACCAGTACCCCACCTCCACCTTTCTGGCGTCTGAATCAAAGTGGAGCTCTGTGCGCATTACTGATCCAGCCATGGGGCCATTGATCTGCTCCATCAAGAGTCATTCACATCTCATCAGTCCATAAAACCTTTGAAAAATCTGTCTTCAGAGATTTCTTGGCCCAGTCTTGCCGTTTCATCTTACGTGCCTTGTTCAGTGGTGGTCGGGTTTCAGTCTTCCTTACCTTGGCCACGTCTCTGAGCACGGAGCATACTCCAGGTAGGCTGCAAATCTGGAATATGTCAGCACTGGAGGATAATGGGTTCCTGGGTAGCTTCACGTTTGATTCTTCTCATATCTTTGGCAGTTAATGTATATCTCTTTTTCTCAACACATTTCTTGCGACCCTCTTGAGCATTTCCAACAAAACTTTTCATGGTTCTGTGGCAATTTCAAGAGTGCTGCATCGCTCTGAAAGACTTTTTACAATATTTGACTTTTCAGAGTCAGTTGAATGTCTTTTTTGCCTGAGGAAAAGAAGCTTCCTAATAATTATGTACACCTTGATAAAGGGTGTTGATTTCCTTTGGCCAAACCCTCCCTTATTGCATAAATACACATCACCTGATATTCTTATATTCACTAAGCATTCAAGTTTATACAGCTTGGAGGTGGAAAATATAAATAAAAATGATGATACTGTCGGGCCCTGTGGGGCCGACATTCCTGGGTGGGCGGGACCTCGCTCGTCACACCGCCGCCTCCCCTCGTCCTTCCTCACTGTCCGGAGGCTGTCAGCTGTTCGGCACTGGAGCCTGATGGCGCCGCGGCCGCCCGCCTCCCTCTTCGCCGGTCGGAGCAGCTGCAGGGGGTGCTGATGGGCCATCTGGGGACATGTGCCGCTGGGACCAGTGTCGGGACACCGTTTGCTGTGGGTGTCGGGAGTGCTGCGGAGGGGACATCCCCCCTCCCCCCGGCAGGCTGCAGAGGAAGGGAATCCTTGCCGACGCCGAAGAGGGAAGCCCTGCAGGGCCAGAGACATCCCCCCTCCCTCTGGCAAACTGAAGAGGAAGGGAATCCCTGCCGATGCCGAAGAGGGAAGCCCTGCAGGGCCAGAAACATTCCCCCTCCCCCCCCTGCAGGCTGCAGAGGAAGGGAAGCCCTGCCGACGCCGAAGAGGAAAGCCCTGCAGGGCCAGAGGAGGGGGAAACGCTGTGGCAGCTATGGAGCAAGGACGGATGGCGTCGAGCCGCGGGAGGCGGTGGGGCATGGGGTGGGGCAGGGACAGGACAGAGAGAGTGAAACAGACCCTCTGGCGATACCCACCTGGACCCTGGCATCGCAGGCAGAACGACAGGATACACAGACCTGGGGCTTGCTCCAGCTGGCAGCCCGCTGCATGTCCAGAGGGGGAGGAAATGAATGCCTGACTGGCCACCTATGTAGGCAACACGCCGGATGTTGGCCTGCCGGCTGGGGGGCGGGGCTCTGGGTTGAAATGCTATGTAAAGCGCTGGGAGCAGTTCACTCCCAGCGCTGACTTTTTCCAGCACGGAATAAACACCATTTGCTTGTCATCCGTACCTGCCTGCTGGCTCTTTTCTTTTGTTGGAGCACCGAGGAGGACGTCCTGACAGATACGGTCAAAATACTCACTTGCCTAATAATTATGCACACAGTGTAGATTGAAAAAGATTCCATGGAATAATTAAACTGAATCAACAGTTTGCATCAATATTCTGAACCTGTTTGGACTGGATATGATCAGAGCATAGGAAATGCATTTTCAATCTGCTCTCCTTCATAATATTTTTTAAAAAGGATGGGGTTACATTTAATGCCCTAAAGGCTATTCTATCCTAAAGTTCTGTTAAGGATTAAAATTTGGAAACGAGTAAATGAAACATAATAATGAAAAAGAGGCTTCTATTTCTATTGTTTTTTCTAGAGAAAGTCCAGAAGGAGATTGAAGAAGCCTTTACTTCCTCAGCCTCAATTTCCTATCAGGATCGGAAGAAGCTGCCCTACACCAATGCCGTGATTCATGAAATGCAGCGTTTAAAAAATGTCTTGTTAGTTGGGGTTCCCAGGCAAAGTACAAAAGATGTGACGATGAAGGGTTACCACATTCCAAAGGTGAGAAATGCTAAGAACAGCCACTGCTCTCAGAAACTGCTTTGGAAATGAATAAATATGGGCCTATCAAGACAAGCTAAAACCAGGCTTCCGGTTCCGGATCGCGATGCCTTCGGATGCGTGGGGAGAGCCCTCTCTCTGTCGTTCGGTTTCCCTTCATCGGAAGACCCTGGAAAGGGTCGAAGGTTGCCCTGGAGAGGCGACCACCGTTGGGGAGGACTCTTGCTAGATCGCGGAAGGGCGGTAGCCCTTCCGTTTGATCCGAGGCAGCTCCTCAGGACCGATGAAGAAAAGATCGGCCATTAACATGGCCGATCATCAAGTTGCACCAGCCAAAAGCCAAAATAACAACTAAGCACAATGAAGCACTGTGGAGGATTTGGGTGAGACCCTTCTTTACCTTTCTCTTTCCCTAATCACCTTCCTGTGAAAGCTCCTTGAAACTTTCTTCCCCGCTCTCAATACAGCAGCGTTTGCATACTTGGGAATTTAAATCTTGGAAACAAAACAAAAGAAAAGAACAACTAACCTTAACAACTAAATAACTGGATCTTTTCTTTGCGGATACCTTGGGGTCCCAAAACCTCCTATTATAGAGACTTAACATCTTAACTATTAACTTTGGAAAATATTTGTTTTTTCTGTTTTTTAACTTAATAAACGGCTATTCAGCGTTTGGGAAAAGATTTTGTGGTCTGCTGGGGACATCTTGTGACGAAACCTGGCATAGCAATTGAATTTTTTTTCCAATTGTACCTGTTAACTCCCTTGATTTGCCCTTCATATTATCAAAAAAGATAAGAAGTGGAAACAGCTGGGTGGTGACAATTATTTTTAAAAAGTGTGGAGGTGGACAATGGCTGACTCTCACTAAAAATAGCCTCCACTAAAGGACTATCTCTAATCACCATGGAAATGGAGGAACCCTATCCACAACTTGACTATAAACTTATCCTTGAAAAAATCCTTGAAGCTACTGAGCTAATGAACTCAGGAGTGAAAGCCAAGGACATTTTCACAAAACTACAAATTGAACCCCAGAGTCAAACCGATCAACCTACAAGCAAAAAAATAACAGAAGAGGAACAATTTAACATTAAAGAGGATTTTACACAACAACACGTACAATTTACTGAGAACCCTGATATTCAACCACTGACTTTAATTATAGTACCTGTAACTCCAAAAACAACAGGAATTGATCAACAAACACGCTACATTGAGAACTTAGACAATTTAGACAACCAAACAACAATTACAACACCGGATATGACCTTTTATTCTACTCAGACGAAACTGCAAGAAGAAGAAGAGGACCAGACTGAACCGATGATAAACATTTCAAACCAAACATTGAGATTTGAATTATTGGGGCAGCAACCTAATAACTACAAAGGGGCCAGTTCTTTCGAAAGACTGATAACTGGATGTTCTCCCTTGATTCAAACAACAGGTGTGGGAATGAAGGGAGACACATCCGAGGCTTTAGAGGCACTTGCATGGAAACCTGCCTGGCACAAAAAGAAAGCTAGAGTTAGATTTAAAAATGGGATTTAGAAATCCACCTAATGGGTTAAACAGCTTTTTAGAGACAATGAGTGCTTCAATATTTAGGATTTAGATTTATAACGGGAATTAAAACTAACTGTTAGATTATAACTTTTATTGTTATATGGAAATAGATTTGTGACAATGAAAGATATATCGTTACTAAATGAGTTACTAGGATGAGAAACAGAATATATCTGTCAATAAAGTAAGAAGGTAAATTTTGGAATAATATGTGTATTTTAGTTACGTTAATTATCTTATAATGAAATGAGGGAAATTAAGGTTATCCGAAGTTTAAACATTGGTGATAAAAGGCTAAATTGGAATATGTTAATTGGAATTAAATAAAACCTAAAAACAGGACTTGGATATGTATAACCAAAATGTTATTCACAAATGTATTGATTGATTGAGCTTTAGCCAGAAATCTATTAATATGAATATGATATAATATTTGTGGGAAATAGAGAGGGAACCTTTATTGATGTAACCTGAAATATACATGAATGATTTTGTTATTGGACTATTGACTACCCTATCACCACGCTGCTTCCTAAGTACTTGGATGTAAACATTTGAAATATTAATAAAACTTGTATAAAAAACAAAAACAAGCTAAAACCAAACATTTCATCAATATTGTTTGAATATTTTTGCAGAGGACCATGATTTTGCCAGACCTGCGTTCTGTTCTTCTTGACCCTGAACAATGGGAGACACCTGAAGAATTCAACCCAAATCACTTTTTAGATAAGGATGGGAAGTTCATTGAACGGGAAGAGTTTCTGCCCTTCGGAATAGGTACGTCCATGAGCCCAAAGCAGTTTATCACACATAGATTCCAACCACCCCCATCACTGTGTTATTCTGAAGTCATCATGGACGGAATAGAAAATCCATGAATCTGTATTCCTTTTTTGGGGGGAAATTTTATTGATTTTCTAATATTACATTTATATCTTTGAAAAGCAACGTGGTGGCTGAGTTACCATAATTCAATTACATACAAATATCATTAATACAAATCTCAAACTATTACGGTAAATATTTCCTCTCTTTTCCCTTTAATATGTAGTATCTCATATTTAAATTAATATACTTCTTATTCTATCAATCAAATAAAAAGTAACTTTCTTACATTTATCAATAGTTTTTAGTTTATATATATCTTAATTGTTTTAACATTTAATCTTTGAGACAATCAATGTCCTAGTGAGTTTTTCCAAATTTTAATTTTCCATTAATATTTAAAATTAACGTTTAATATTTATCATTTCCAAGTTTTTAAATGTTCCCAATTCCCTTTATCACAATTCCTCACAAAATCTGGTATTCAGGGTACACGTCTTGTCTATTTAAGTTCTCACCATCTACATCAACAAGTTAATAATACAATAAAATATTCTTATTTTCTAATAGTTTCCAAATATCTTAAATTTAGTAACCACGATTTATTTTATTTCAAGGTTTAGTATTTCCTCTCTCTTCCTATTTGTATCTACTATCTCATATTTAAAGCTAATAATTTTCATTCTTACCACTGCATCAAGACATAATTATTACATTCATCAATAAGTTTTTAGCTTATATATATCTTAATCACCTTTACATGATCTTTATGAGCAAATCAATATTCAAATTTAACTGTTAATATTTATACTTCTAAATTTTAAATGACCAAAGTTTTCTTTATCTCCATTCATAGTAATATCTTGTATTCAAAATACACATCTTATCTATTTGGGTATATTCTATTTTGATTCTCATAAGTAAGTCAAAACCCCATTCTTCTTCAGTCTTATTCTAGCTTTCTTTCTTTGCCAAATCGTCTTCCATGTCTGTGCTTTTGAGTCATCAAACAAATCTCCTTGTATTATTATATATATTATTTGCCGTTGAAAAAGCCATCCGGCCGCCATTTTTTTGAAAGGGCTAGCAAGTCTAGCAGGTAAAGTAAAAACAGGGTCAGTCATAAAGGACTCAAATGTCTATATACCAATGCACAGAGTATGAACAGCAAACAGGGTGAATTAGAAATTCAGGCTAATGAGGGCAGATATGATATTGTTGCCATTACAGAAACATGGTGGGATGAAACCCACAAATGGAACACAAGGCTAGAGGGATTTAAATTATTTAAAAGAAACAGACCAAATAAAAGAGGAGGTGGAGTTGCTCTATATGTAAGAAATAACTACATCTCTACAGAACTAGAGCACAACAATGATGAAAACTGTCTTGAATGCATTTGGGTCAATATAAAAGGGGGGGGAAATGACATTGCCATAGGTGTATACTACAGGCCACCCAACCAAACAGAGGAAATAGATGAACTTTTTGCTAGTCAGCTAACTAAGGTATGTAGGAAGCACATCACAATAGTAATGGGGGACTTTAACTACCCTGACATCAACTGGGAGACAAACTCTGCACCAAGTGGAAGATCAAACAGATTCCTTGCAAACCTAGCAGACAACTTTGTCTCCCAAAAAGTAGAGAAGGGAACTAGGGGATTAGCCATTTTGGATCTAATTCTCACTAACAGGGACAAAATGATAGAAGATGTTGAAGCCACAGGAACCTTGGGAGGAAGTGATCATGCAATATTGGAATTCAACATTATGGAAGCACAAGCAATAGAACACAGTCAAACTAGAGTCTTGGACTTTAAGAGAGCTAATTTCAATAAACTTAGAGAGGGTTTGGGAAGGATTCCATGGATGAGAATCCTCAAGGGGAAAACAACTCAAGAAGCTTGGGAAATTTTGAAAAGTGAGATAATAAAAGCCCAGTCTAGCACAATACCATCAAAGAGGAAAAATTACAGCTCTCAAAAGAAACCAGCATGGCTGCATAAAGAACTCTCTGATAAATTGAAAGATAAAAGGGACAAATATAGAAAGTGGAAAGAGGGGCACATAACTAAGACAGAATATCAGCAAATAGCCCGAGCCTGCAAAGATGAAGTGAGGAAAGCTAAGGCTCATAATGAACTAAGGCTTGCGACCAAAGTCAAAAATAACAAAAAAAAGCTTCTTTCAACATGTAAAAAACAAGAAAAAAGTGAAGGAAATGATTGGTCCACTAGTGGGTGAAAGTGGCAAAAAGGTGACAAGCAACAGGGAGAAAGCAGAACTATTTAACTCATTTTTTGCATCTGTCTTTACACAAAGGGAAAAAACAGACCAACCTATCAAAAATAGTGCCATAAAAAACAGAATAGAAAGGCAAGTTAAGATAGGCAAGAAAACGGTAAGTGAGCACCTGTCCAGCCTAGACGAGTTCAAATCACCAGGACCAGATGGATTACACCCCAGGGTTCTCAAGGAACTGGCAGATTGTGATCTCAGAACCATTGAACTATATTTTTCAAAGATCCTGGAGGCCTGGGGCAATTACCGGGAGGGACTGGAAAAGAGCTGATGTAGTTCCCATCTTCAAAAAATGGGAAAAAAATGGACCAGGAAATTACAGACCTATCAGCCTGACCCTCAATACCTGGGGAAGATTTGGAAAAGATAATCAAACAATCGAATCAGCGAACAAATAGAGGCAAACAAAATAACTACATAAAAGCCAACATGGGTTTGCAAAAAAGATCATGCCAGACAAACCTTATTGCATCTTTTGCCCAAGGACAAAATTAGTGGATCAGAGGAATGTTGTGGATATAATTTACTTGGACTTCAGTAAGGCATTTGATAAAGTAGATCACAACCTACTACTCGATAAGATAGAAAAATGTGGGTTAGACAGCATCAACACCAGATGGATTCGTAGCTGGCTGACCGGCCGTACTCAGCGTGTGGTCCTCAATGGAACCGCATCTACACGGAGGGAAGTGTGCAGTGGGGTGCCCCAGGGCTCTGTTCTGGGCCCAGTGCTCTTCAACATCTTCATCAACGATTTGGACGAGGGGATAGATGGGGAACTCATCAAAATTTGCGGATGACACCAAGCTGGCAGGAATAGCCAACACTCCAGAAGACAGGCTTAAGATACAGGAGGACCTGGACAGACTTGAACATTGGGCGCTATCTAACAAAATGAAATTCAATGGTGAAAAAAGTAAGGTTCTACATTTAGGCAAGAAAAACCAAATGTACAGGTATAGTATAGGGGGTACCTTGCTCAATAGTAGTAACTGTGAGAGGGATCTCGGAGTCCTAGTGGACAATCACTTAAATATGAGCCAGCAGTGTGCTGCAGCTGCCAAAAAAGCCAACACAGTGCTGGGCTGCATTAACAGAGGGATAGAATCAAGATCACGTGAAGTATTAATACCACTTTACAATGCCTTGGTAAGGCCACACTTGGAATACTGCATCCAGTTTTGGTCACCACGATGTAAAAAAGATGTTGAGACTCTAGAAAGAGTGCAGAGAAGGGCAACAAAGATGATTAGGGGACTGGAGGCTAAAGCATATCAAGAACGTTTGCTGGAATTGGGTATGTCTAGTTTAATGAAAAGAAGGACTAGGGGTGACATGATAGCAGTATTCCAATATCTCAGGGGCTGCCACAAAGAAGAGGGAGTCAAGCTATTCTCCAAGGCGCCTGAGGGCAGGACAAGAAGTAATGGATGGAAACTAGTCAAGGAAAGAAGCAACCTGGAACTGAGGAGAAACTTCCTGACAGTTAGAACAATTAACCAGTGGAACAACCTGCCTCCAGAAGCGGTGAATGCTCCAACACTGGAAGTTTTTAAGAAGAGACTGGACAGCCATTTGTCTGAAATGGTATAGGGTTTCCTGCCTGAGCAGGGGGTTGGACTCGATGACCTCCAAGGTCCCTTCCAACTTATTATTATTATTATTATTATTAAGGTCAAGCAGGTCTAGCAGATCTGTTTATTTTCCCATCTCGACGTAGTTGTCCTGAAGTGTTTATCTTTTCTTCCATCTGTTCTTCTTGATCTTCAGGTTCCTTCTGATTTATATAGGAAGTCTTTTCCTTTTTCCATGTTGTCAGTTTCTTTTCTAGATTTTCCACTATCTGTGTTTGTTGAGCAGTTAAATCTTCTGTCATAATATTTAATTGTTCCACTTTTTCTGTTGCATTCTGTATAGTTGATTTTTTAGTTGTAGTCAAAGTTTGAGTTTGCATATCCAGGCTGCTTTCTTGTTCTTTTCTGTAAGCTCTTATTTCATCACCAGCTATAAGGAGGGTTTGATAAATTGTTTTCAGCATAGAAAGGATTTGTTCCTGATCTTCAATAGAAAAAGTCTGTTCCTGATCTTCTTCCATAATGATGTATTAGATTAGAAGCTTTACAATCAGGAAGTCCAGAAAGAAGGTCTTTTTTTTTCCTTTTCCACTGAGTAGGGAGCACAGCTGAGCTTCTCACAGCTGGTGTTTCAAGGTTACATAAGTCTTATCTATTTTCTGGGCTGTCAGCCAAGTCACTCTTAGACAATAACAAGTTGAAGTATCAGGTTTAGCCACAAGATGATGGTCCTACCATTTGAAGTTTTCCTTTGAATCCCAAAGTTATTTTAATCTTTTCAGTTTTCAGTTTTAAGGAAAAACCCAGATCTTCAGTAAAAATAGAAAATAAAGAATAGAAAATAGAAAATCTTTTAGTCCACAAACTTTAGGAAATAAAATTCTGAATGGGATCCAATTATTTTTTCAACATTTTAAGCTCCCCTGGATAATCGGTCACCACAGTTTCTAGAGGGAGGGCTAAAATCCCCCTTCCCTCTCCACAGGGGGGAAAATACTTTAGCAGCTTATGTAGGTAAAAAAAAATAGTTAGGATTTAAGAGAGGTAGATCTCACCCAGTCTCTTCCACGCTGCTTGAAGGTTGCCTGGTGGTAAGTGTGACTTCGGCTGTCTGCAGCCTAGTGACGGGCCATATTGTAATGGCCGGTCTTTCGTCCGCCGGTTTGGAGGGCTGCACCGGCTCTAGGGGGAGGGCTACCGCTCTCCCGCGATCCAGCGAGGGCCCCTCCTCTGCGGGGCGATGAATCTGTATTCCTTCTACTTTCAAAACCATGAGAGTCTGAAATTCCTCTTAGGCTACAAAGTTTAAACTACAAAGAAATACTAATTATGTTTAGATTGTAATCAGTAGAGCTTTGCACAATTACCTCTGTTATTTTGGGGAGAATTATTAGCTAAGTCCAAAGAAAACAAGCCTACTTTTAGCTTCTTAATGATGGATCTGCATCACAGAGTTTTGGTCCTAGATGCATTAAGCTCAGTCTTTTTAATGGCTGCAGAGCTCCCCCTACAACAGCATTTTCATCCTATCTGGTACTGCTTGTACACCAATGAATCTTTCTCTATTGCTGGTGCTGATAACAAAGGGTATAAAAGGCACAGCTTCAGTTATGATAGATATGAAAAACTATTGTTGTCCCCCAAACCTCAGGTCCTCCTATCTAAACATACAGGCCCAATGAACCACACCAGCCAGGTGGAAAGGAAAAAAAACCCTTTTATATGTAAATAAAAGGTTTACCCAGAAGCAAGTTCCGAATGGGCATACCTCTGCTTGGAGTGGACCCCCTTTGATGTAATTTTGAAAAGCATACATTGCCATGATGGCAATCATGGAAATACATATCATTATAAAATAATCATTAAAAGCAGCATACATCTTCCTTACACCTTCAGGGTCATAGTAAGACAGTTTTAATTAATCAATATGTCATCCACCTTATAATAAAATGAGTCTGGGTTGCTTAGTTCAGCTAAAGATTGAACTGCCCACAGCCAGCTGTTCGATCCTGACCGGCTCACGTTTGACCCATCCTTCCATCCTTCTGAGGTCAGTAAAATGAGAACCCTGATTGTTGGGGGCAATATGCTGACATTGGAAATCACCCCCAGAGTGTGTTAAAGCCCTATGGAGTGGTATATAACTCTAATCACTATTGCTCGTGCTATTGCTAAAGGTTACAAGTTAAAGGTTACAAGGTAGTCTAAGACTTTATCAATATCACCAATAGGGTTCCTCCTTACTAAAAACCTTCCTATGCAATTTGGTATCCTGGTCCTGCCCATCACCTTTATGGTCATGGATTCCTGAGCAAGAAACAGATGATCTGCTCAAATTGGCATTATTTCTCTTTAGCAATAGCAAGCACTTAGCACTTAGACTTATATACCGCTTCATAGTGCTTTTATAGCCCTCTCTAAGTGGTTTACAGAATCAGCATATTGCCCCAAACAATCTGGATCCTCGTTTTACCGACCTTGGAAGGATGGAAGGATGAGTCAAGCTTGAGTCTGTGATAATCAAATTCCTGGCACTGACCTGAGTTAGCTTGCAATACTGTATTCTAACTACTGCCCCACCAGGGATCATAAATTGCTTTAACAAAACAGTTTGAGCAATGGCTAAGCACACCAATAGATTCAAAGCATTATCCCCAAAAGCTGTTCCTGGGTACTACATAATAATGTGCTAAATAATAAGCAATACTAGAAGATAGGAAGATTCAATCTTCTTTCACGTTTCCTTGCTGATGGGATATATTCTGGAGAATTGATTATTATCCCCTTTATGCATGCCTTTATATCTACAGGTGAACGTATATGTGTGGGAGAGCAGCTGGCAAGAATTGAGATCTTCATCTTTCTGACCAATCTGTTGAGGGCCTTGAGCTTCCGGTTGCCTGAAGGAATGAAAGAACTCAATGAAGCCCCTATTGTAAATGTGACAATGCATCCACACCCTTACAAATTGTGTGCTATTCCCACAAAGGCTTAAAATTAAGCACCATAAAAAGCATAAAATTATTACAGAGTAGGTATTCAGTATAATGAATGTTTCCTATGTACCTATTCACTTAATATTGTGTTTTGCTTCTATTTACTCATTACTGAAACTTCTTCAACCTATTGCTGGGTTCACACAGCATACCTAACAAAGTCAACCAAAGACTTAGAGGATGTGTGTGAAAAATGTACTAACTAAGCTTATCATGCTTTATCTTTGTTTCCTTTTGAATGCCAATAAAACATATTACTTTCCATTTATTTTTAGTATCTTTTTCATTTCTACTAAATTTCTCCTATGGACAATGTTCTCCACTCAGGGCAAAATTCATAGATAGACCAAAAGGATGCCATGCTTGAAGGGTTGAAATGATGCTGAGAGAACTAACGGAAGAAGAAAGAGTGTGGCTCCCATCCACACCCCAAGGCAGAACATCCACTAGAGCAACCAATCCATTTTTCATCCCACACTTAGAGCTAAACCTAGACTGGATCTAATTCTGTGCTTTATCTAAAGCCCTCTACAGCCTAATCACTTTCTCTACAACTTTCCCCAAATATCTTTGACAGTCCAGGTAGTCCTTGACTTAAAACAGTTCATTTAGTGACCTTTCAAAGTTACAACAGCCCTGAATAATGAGCTATGACCACTTTTCACAGTTACGACTATGCAGCATCCCCATGAACATGTGATCAAAATTCAGATGCTTGGCAAATGGATCATGTTTATGACCATTGCTGTGTCCCAAAATCATGTGATCACCGTTTGCGACCTTTGATAAGCAAAATTAATGGGGAAGTCAAATTCGCTTACATCCTGGTCACTAACTTATCAACTGCAGTGATTCACTTAGCAACTGAGGCAAGAAAAGTCATCAAATGGGGCAAAACTTGCTCTGTTTCAGAGGAAAAGACATCGAGGCAAGGCAGGAGTAACAAACACAACTTCTTTATTGCGGACACGAACAGAACAGAACACAAATGGCACCAGGGCCCTTTATACTCCTTTGCAAGGGACAGCGTCAGCCAATCAATGCAAGGCTAGTCTCCCGCCTTGTGCATGCACACAAAGCTGGAGACAGCCTGTCTGGTCCCGGGCAACCACATGGTTTGCCCGGGCCTTCTGCAGCCTCCTGAGCCTGCTGAGTCATTCAGCAGTCCCAGGACATAACACCCCTCCCCCCTTGGATAAAACAATAAGTGAATACTTACTATTTTAGAGCATCCTACATATACATGTGTTCAACTATCATGTTATCACAGAACACACTTCTACGAGTGTGTCCTGAGTTCTATAGAACTATTAAGCCTCCCTTATACTTGACAGGAACCTCACATAGTCCTTTAGATGTTCGGGTGGACCCTTGACCCGCTCTGACCTTCTTGGAGCCAGCGTGTGTGCCTGGCGTGCCATCTCACCTGCTAGGCTAGGCAGACCAGGACTTTGATGCCCCCAAGACCCAGGCAACCCTCCAAACTGCTGACTGGCTGGATCCGCTAAACCCAGACCAGAGTTCCTTGGTGGGGTGGAATTCCCCAAGTCCAATGGTGGGGTGGAATTCCCCAAATCCACAATGGACCCGTCTTGGGAACACTGTCCTTCGAGCCCAAGACCAGCAGCTGGAGTGGCCTGAGTATCCGATTGACAGCAATGTCCCATAGACCCGGTGCCTGTGCCAGAGTCAGGAGCCGCCTCCATGGCAAAAACCCCTTCAGGAACATGTGCAGGAACATTTGAAGGAGAGACTGTGGTCCACAATTGTAATTGTGGTCCTCCTCCCCCCAGAGAGCAGAGCCAGGAGTGGAAGAGTGGCTGGGAAGCCTCCAGCGCAGTTGGTCAATGTGACGTCTGAGCACATGACCATCATCCAAGGCCACTTCGTATGACAGCGGCCCAGAGACCTTGCATACCACTGCTGTCACCCAGAGATGTCCAGGTCCATAGTTCCTTGCCCAGACCGGATCGCCCACCTGTAGTCTCCTAGGTGCCCACGGCTGTGACACCTGTGAAGCCACCCGGTCGGGATGCAACCTGTCCAGCTTAGTAATGACAGTAGCTGTTTGTTCTCCAAGCTTGTTTTAATATAACTTCTGAACTTTTCGTTACCAATATACATAAACAATATCTTTATGTGTTTTTTTTTAAGAATTTTATTGAATATACAATTAAAAACAAAAAAGATACAGTGGACATAATACAACTTCCCTGAAAAATTTCTTTACATTGTAACAAATTATACATATGTGATCTATAAACTTTCTAATAAGCATTCTTTCCGTTATATACATTGTGAGTAGATTGCTTTCAATTCTATCTTAGAAAAAGTACTAATATCAAAATTTCTAAACTATCAACTTATCAATCAACATTTGTCCCAGCATTCCTCCTTGATTCTAGCCATTTACACACTCTGTTCCTAATTTCATAATAGTCTGTAGGGGTTTCTTTCCTCTTCCATTTCTGCGCATATGCTAGTCTGGCTGCAGTTAGTATATACAGTACTAAGTATAAAGATCCTTTGCTGAGTTTCTCCTTGGTGATCCCTAATAAAAAGGTTTCTGGATTTAATTTGATTTTTTGTGATAGTGTCTCTTCTAGCCAATTTTTTATCAGATGCCAGAATTGTTGGGCTTTTGGGCATTCCCACCACATATGATAGTAGGTCCCTGGTAGTTCCCTACATTTCCAACATACCGATGAAGGTTTTTTTATCCATTTTTGCTAATCTTGTGGGGGGGGAGGTGCCACCTGTAGAACATCTTATATAGATTTTCTTTGTAGGTGGTAGCTAACGTTAGCCTCCTATTCCTATCCCATAATAATTGCCAATTGTCTAAATCGATACTATAGCCAAAGTTTTTGCTCCAAATTAACATTGTACCTTTTACTTGTTCTTCTAGCATTTCTTGTTCTAATAAATATTGATATATCTTTTTTATCATTTTCTCTTCTGTTCCTAGTAAGATTTTGTCTAATTCTGTGTATTCTAATTTTATCCCGGGTTCTTTTTTGTCTTTTCTGTATCGTGATTGTATTTGCAGATATGCCCACCATTCCAACTCTATGCCCTCTTCTAGTAATTTTTTCCTTGTTTTCAACTCTCCGTTCTTATCTAAAATGTCTTTATATGTAATTATCTTTCCTAAATTCATAAATTTTGGGTGCATAAATATCTCCAACGTCGAAATCCAATTGGGAATTTTCATGTAGTTAATTTTTTTAATTTTAGTCCATACCTCTAATAATGCCCGTCTAATATAGTGTTTTTGGAAATACTGATGTGCCTTGTGTTTCCCATCCCATAGTATCGCGTGCCACCCTATCTGCATGTCATGGCCTTCTAATGCTAACGGTCTCCTATTCTTTAGGTGTATCCATTCCTTTATCAAAGCAGATGTTGCCGCCTGATAATATATTTCCCAATTTGGGAGGCCGAATCCTCCTCTTTCCTTTGCGTCTTGTAGTAATTTGAATTTAATTCTCGGTTTGCTCCCTTGCCAGATAAATTTGGATATGATTTTGTTTAAGTTTTCAAAGAAGTCTTTGCCTAATTTAATCGGTATGCATTGGAACAGAAAGAGTAGTTTAGGGAGTACATTCATCTTAATTGTCGCGATTCTCCCCATAAAGGAGAGCTGTAGATTTTCCATCTATCTAAATCCGCTATAATTTGATCTATTAGCTTATCATAATTTTCTCTTTTAAGTGTGATACATCTTGCCGTAAGTTGGATCCCCATGTACCTTACTCTTTTAGATATTTGGATGTTAATTTTTTCTGTTAGCTCGTTTTCTTGTAATTTAGTCATGTTTTTAACTAACATTTTAGTTTTTTCTTTGTTAATCTTCAAGCCCGCTACTTCTCCATAGTTTTCTGAAACCTATAGTAATCTTGTGTCAGACTCTAGGGGTTCTTCCAAAATAAAAACTAAATCATCTGCGTAGGCCTGTAATTTAAATATCTCTTTCTTGGTTTCTAAGCCCTTAATCAAATTATCTTCTCGAATTATTCTTGTTAAAACTTCTAAAGAGAGTATAAATAGTAATGCTGATAATGGACAACCTTGTCTTGTACCTTTTTTCATTTGAAAACGTTTTGTTAACTCTCCATTTATAATTACTTTTGCTTCTTGTTTAGAGTAAATTGCTTTGAACATGTTTATGAATCTTTCCCCAAATTCCATATGTTTAAATTGGGTCAACATAAAATCCCATTTGACATTATCAAATGCTTTCTGCGCGTCAACAAAGATTAATGCCATTTGTTTTTCATTATGCGCTTTATAGTATTCTAGCATATCTAATATAATCCTAACATTGTATCTTATTTGTCTTTTGGGCAGAAAACCGTTTTGATCGGTATGAATAAATTCAACTAAATATCTTTTTAACCTTTCTGCCATTATTGTCATACAGATTTTGTAGTCTGTATTTAATAAGGAAATAGGCCTGTAGTTTTGGATGAGAGTTAAATCAGAATTTTCTTTAGGGATTAACGTAATGTTTGCTTCTTTCCATGAATTTGGGATCTTTGCTGTTTTCAATACTTCATTAAATGTATCCAATAGAATTGGTCCCACCAGTTCTTGAATGTGTTTGTATATTTCAGACGGTAATCCATCAGGGCTGGGCGTTTTATTACTTTTTTGTTTTTTGATTGCTTCTATAATTTCCTGAGATGTTATGTCCTTATTTAATATATTTTGGAACTCTTCCGGGAGTTCGGCAGATCAGCATTCATAAGGTATTGCAGTATTCTTCCCTCACTGATCTTTTCATTGTCTTTGTAGAGGTTCTTATAAAATTCATACGTCACGTGTTTTTTTTCTTCAGTCTGGTGTACCATCTCCCCCACTTCATTGCATAGTTTACTAATCCATCTTTTATCTTTTTGTTTTTTTAGTCTATAAGCTAACCATCTCCCAGGTTTATTTGCATGTTCAAAAAAATTTTGTCTAATATTTTTTATTTTTTGTGCTAGTTCTTCTTTTTCTATAATGTTCAATTTATGTTTATTTAGATCTAGTTGCTGTTTTAAGCCCCTACATTGTGGATTTTTTTGTAGTTCTGTTTCCAATTTTTTGAATTCTTCCTCTAGATTTTTTTGGTACTGTCTTTTCTTTTTATTTTCATTGGCCATATATGCAATTGCAGTTCCTCTCATGACTGCCTTAGCTGTATCCCATAGATTTTGGGTATTAGTCTCCTCTTTTTTATTTGTCTGGAAGAATATCCGCATTTGTTCTTCCATCTTATATTTAAATTCTTTTTGGTTTTAAATTGCCTTTTTCAAGCTCCACCTCCTTGTTGTTGTCTTCTGTCCTTTCCATTTGATTATAATAGGATTATGGTCTGCCCATGTATTGATATCTATTGTTACATCTTTCTATATCTGAATTTAATTCCTTCGTAGTCCAGACCATATCAATTCTAGACCACGATTGGTGACATCCTGAATAATATGTAAACTATTTTACATTCACGTTTCTCTCCCTCCAACTATCCTGGATATTAAGTTCCTCTGCCATTTTAAAGAAGGTACCAGGCAGTATTCTTCTAATTCCTTTCTTTACATTCTGACTTTTATAGTCTAATTCTCTATCTACAATTGCATTAAAATCGCCAATTAAACAAATATTCTCATTTTCAATATCACCGATAATTTTATATAGTTTCTTGTAGAATTGTCTTTGTCTCTCATTAGGGGCATAAATTCCTACCAGGGCAACTTTTTTTTTATTGAAGGAAATTTCAATTATCAGTATTCTGCCTTCCTCGTCCTGGTAAATTTGTTTTGCTGGGATTTTTTCCTTGACATATATCACTCTTCCTCCTTTTTTTTGCTGTGAGAGTGATACAGACTTAGTTCCTAACTTGGGATAATTTAGTAGTTCTTGGTGCTGGTTCTTTATATGTGTTTCTTGTAAGATTATTATATCTAAATTTTTCTTACTAAGCTTGTTTACTATTTTATTTCTCTTAGCCGGGGAGTTTAAACCATTTACATTTAATGATAGTACTGTTAGTTCTTCTGCATTACTGCCTATATTTTGATCTTGTCGTTCTCATCGATCTGTCTTCTTTAGATTCTTTTTGTTTACTTTCATCGTCACTGCCAGAGTTCATTCTTTCCCTTCTCTCAGTTTCCCGTTCTTTGCTTTGTGCCTTTCTATTGTGTCTCTCTGTAATGTCTTCTTCTCTTAATTCTCTTTCTTCTGGTTCATCTTCACTACCTAGGTATTGCTAACAAAACTCTTCTGCTTTGCTTATCGTGTCCAGCCTGTGTCTTTTTTCTTGCCATGTCACCAGGATCCCTTCTGGCATCAGCCACCTAAAATTGATATTTTGTCTTATTAGTTTTGATGTGATGTGTTGGTAGGGCCTTCTTAGATCTCTTACCCTCCTGGGGACTTGTTTAAGGACTGTTAGTCATCTCTGGTTCTATGTAAGATCTCATCCCTGATTGACTTCTTGACGAATCTAATATGGACTTCTTTAGGTAGGTTGTTTCTTCTCACATAATTTGTGTGTATTCTATATATTTCATCCATCTCATTTGCCATCTCTTCTTTTTCGCTTCCTAAAGCTTTCGTTAACATGTCCACCATCAATTCTGGGAAGTCTTCCCCCTTCTCTTCTTTCACATTCTGAAAACGTAAGTAATGATCTGCTTTCTCTGTCTCTAATAAAATAACAGTTTTTTCTAATTCTTTATTTGCTTGTGAGAGTTTTTCATTCATTTCATCTACTCTTCTTTCTTCCTTGTTCATTCTGTCTTCCATTTCTAGTAGTTTCTGTTCATTTTTCAATATTTGTTGTTGGAAGCATTCAAATTTCCCATCGATTGCTTCCATCTTCTCTTTAAGTTCTCTGGTATCGTTCCTTATTTCACCAATTTCTTTTTTCAAATCTTTGTGGTTTTTCAACATAACCTCATGCATGGATTGTAACATCAGTTGTAAACCTTTGAGTGAGCCTGCTGTTTCTCGTGGCATCATCTCTTTTATCGATCTTTGCCCTAATGGGCTTAGTTCAGCCGATGATGCATGAGTTATCTGCCTTCTTCCGGTCCCAACTTTTATTAGGTTGGGAATGCTTGTCATCTTTCGGAGTGACGTCAACCAGCCCTCCCACTTATGTACAGTCTTTGTCTTTTCCTCACAGCTGGCCATGTTACAAAACTCAACACGAGATGAACTCTTGACAAGATTCAATCCAAGAAATGCCAAACAAAGTCCAAAGCCAGTCCTAAATCAATACACAGAGCCAGAGGTCAAGATGCAGTAATCTATCTGGGTCCATAAATAGGATCTTCAGCCACAGTATGTTTTGCATGTTTTCTAGTTGAATATTTTAATTACTAGATGGCTTTGTAGAAGGGGTAGAGC
Source organism: Azemiops feae (assembly GCA_023970755.1). Taxonomy (NCBI): domain Eukaryota; kingdom Metazoa; phylum Chordata; class Lepidosauria; order Squamata; family Viperidae; genus Azemiops; species Azemiops feae. The sequence continues at coordinate 12,531 of JALGBA010001105.1, read as the reverse complement.
CAACTAGATCTGTATTGCTGGAAGTGGTGTAGAGCAGGGCTTTTCAACCTTTTCATTGATTGTACCACTTTTAGAATATGGCAATATTCGAGTACCACCTAGCAAGGTGTCAAAAACTTGACCAAAAAAAACCCCCTGTTCAAAGTTGCAATTGCACTGAAATGAATTATGACCATTTTCACACTTATGACCATTACAGCATACCCAGGGTCATATGATTTATATTTGGATGCTTGGCAACTGATTCATATTTATGATGGTCACAGTGTCCCAGGGTCATGTGATCCCCTTTTGCAACCTTTTGACAAGTCAATGGCAGGGCTGCTGGTGGCCAAGTGCTAAGGCGGGACTTCCCTCCCTCCCTCTTTCTTTTTTTTTTCCATAACAAGTTTTATTAGTTTTTGTTTGTTTTACAGCCAAGTGCTTGTAACACATCGTGGAGATAGGGCACTCCATAGAACACAACAAAAAATACAGTCATACATATACAATTTAAACTACTACTTTAAAAGTTCCCTCTTATGGTATACAATTCGAGCATTCCTAAAATATAAATTGTTTCTCACCTCTATCTATTATTCCAATTTCAATTTATGCTTCTCAATCAAATTATATCTCTTATTCTATTTCACATAAATATTATGTAAATAAACATGAATTTATATATTTTAAAACTATTGCATTAGACATAGTAATATAATAACATTATAATAATAATAATAGGACAATAATTATTTCTATCATAAACAAGTAATATAACTATTATATCTTAATATTTCTCAACTATATTCTATTTCATATATTCTATCCAATATTTTCATAGATCAGTCCACGTCCCTAAAAGATTCCTCAATTGTTTCAGTTTAATCCATTTAATATCTCACTAATTACCATTCAATTCTTATAAATAAAAATATCAATAATATTTCACCAGTCTCAATCTCAATCTAACTCCTTTAATTATAAATTTTCCAATTTTTCTTATTGCCATTCCAAATCATAATCAAATCCATAATTTAAATCTAGTGTTGACTCATACCCAAGTAACCTTAAAGATCTCAAAAATATTAGTTCAATCAACGTCCAGAAGCCCTTTTTACCCATCAAATAAAATTTTAACTCTTATTTTTAAATCTAATTCTAGCTTTCTTTTTGTGCCAGGTAGGTTTCCACAACAGGGCCTCTAAATCCTCCCATCTTAGTAACTGGCTAAAGGCCTTTTCCCACCTTTGAGTCCAATCATATTCTTTTTCTCTTTTATCCAGTGTTGTCTGTACTGTCATGTTGTCAACGTTTTTGGTGCCTCGTATTTGGAAGTCCAATCCTGTTGCTTTTAAAGTTGTAAATGTTTTAGTTGAGTTCTGCTTTGGATCATCAAAGAAATCCATCATGTAGGATGTGTCCTCTTCCTCTTCAATAAATTCAGTAGATTCAATAGATTGTAAATGTATTCCATCCATCTCATTAAGTTGTAGATCTGATTGTGTATCATAGTCAATCAAAGGTTGAGCTTCAATTTTTAATTCTGAGTCCTCCTTGAAACTAAGCGATCTAATATGTTCTTTAAGTTCCAGTCTCGCTTCCAAGATTTTTTCTAATATAAGTCCATAATTAATCTGTGAGTAGGATTCCATCTTCTTCTTTTTTTTTTTAAAGAAGTTCAGCTTAAAAAATAGATTGCAGCGTTATAAAATATAAAATGCAGACAGAGATATATTTCCAAAGAAAGATAGAGAAAAAAAAAAACCAATAGTCAAGTCCAGCACAGAGATAAAAACTGGCAGTCAGTTGTTATATTGTAATCCAGTCTGGGCATCACGCCAAAATCAGGAAGTGGGAGTTCAAATGGAGCAAGTTACATTGTATCAAAGTTTCTGGGCTTCATGCCAAGTCCCAGGATGCATTGTATCCAAAAGAATCTACATAAGTCCGCCCAGAGAGCAAAAAGTTTTTAGGCAGTACTGTTCAGGAGGGGGGGAGAAAAAAAGAACATTCCACCCCCTCCCTAAGGATTTTCACCTAAACTGAAGATAAACAAGCCAAAAGAGAAAGTCACAATAACCCGGATGCTCGAGTTCCAACTGCTTATGTAGACAAAATAAAATAGTAAAAAAAACAATAATTGTTTTTCCAAAGCCCGTTTTCCCCAGTAATCAAACGCTGCTTTCTCAAAATAGGGAAATAGTTTTTAAAGCTGTTAGCAGGGAAAAAGGTAAATTAACAAGAGGGAAGGAAAGGTCTCACCCGGATCTTCCACGGTGGTTCTTTTCGCTTAGATGTTGCTGTGACTTTCAGCTGGAGCAGCTGAGTGATCGGCCATGTTACTGGCCGATCTTTTCCCCGTCGGCCCAAAGGTGGTTTTCTCGGACCGCAGAGGGAGCCGCCGCTCCCTCCGTGATCAACGAGTGCCCTCCTCTATGGTGGTCGCCCCTACAGGGCGACTTTCGACCCTATCCAGGGTCTACCGGCGGGGGGAAACCGGACGGCCAAGAGAACGAGTTCTCTGCACGTCCGCGGGCGCTGCGACCGGAACCGGAAGTCCCTCCCTCCCTCTTTCTCATGCCCACCTCCCCATATTTTTTCTCTTCATATATTCATCAAACAAGGAAAAGCCTCCAGAAACAGAAAAGACAAACTGCTGAGTGAACTAGCTTAAAAAGGCACATTCCCCTTTAAGAATTAGCTACTGGCTAGAAAGGAAAGTAAGGAAGAAAAAAAAATGTAGTAAGTATTGGCTGCCAGCTAAGGCACCCTCCCCAAATGGCTCCAATCATAAGTAAAGGAATCTAGGCAAAATCCATTCAGGAGAAAAATACTTCAAAATCCCTTGCAGCAAAACTTACAGCTAACAATAGCAGAGCAATAGAAGCTAACACGAGACATCAGCCATCAGCCAAATAGAAATTGCCAAACAAGAACACAAAGCCCACATTGCACAAATCCCAGAACTTCAAAGTCACAAAAGCACATAAGAATCCTTCCACTCTCCATCTCCCTCCCTCCCTCCTCTGTGCCTCACCTCCAGCCATTGCTACTCTTTTTTCATTCCTCTTGGAGGCGACCCCTCCCCCACTGCATTTCTTGCCTGTTTGTTGCTGCCAGCACAGGTGGCTGCCACAGCAGTTGCAAATCAGCTCATGGCCGGCCTGCTTGATTTGATCTCCTCTCCTCTCCCCCCCACCCTCCTCCTTCGGTGCAGCGAGAGCTGACTCGGCCTCCTCCCAAGGCTGCTTCTTTTTTTCTCTCTCCCTCTCCCGCCCAAACTGCCTCCTTTTATAGCCTCTGTCTCCGCCCCCCTCCTCCTCCTTTCTCATGGGGGAGGGTGAGCCAGAAGTGAGCCTGGGGCCTTTGTCTCACCCCACCCACTCTGCAGCTCCAGAGGACTCTCACTGTAAGTCCTTGCCTGCGCTGGCTCATTCCCTCCCCCACTACACTTGGCTAGGCAGGACTGCATACCACCTGCCACTTGTTAATGTACCACAAGTGGTACGCGTACCACAGGTTGAAAAGCCCTGGTGTAGAGTAATCCACCCCGAGGGTACATTTTAGAAAAGTAGACTGCATCATTTCCACTAAAGGGGCATTTATATAGTCCCAAAACTCTGCGCCATTTGTGATCATTGGGACTATTTTGCTGTTATGTACAATATCTTTATGAAATAATAGAAAATACTCGCAGCTCGGGTTTTAGATTTTGGCTGTTGTTTGTTCTCCAAGCTTGTTTTAATATAACTTCTGAACTTTTCGTTACCAATATACATAAACAATATCTTTATGATTGGAAGTAGATAACCCAAGTAATATAGTTGATGAGCTGACCTATGACATTGGCACATGCTGTAGCCCTTCTCTTAAAATGTGGGAGTCAGAAGTCTTGTTTTCTGTGAAACCCAGTCCTATGTATAGGTAGGATGTAACTCGGGGTGTACATTCCCTATCCAAGTTCCAACTATACATACCTTAGGCATGAATTTGTGTATAATGCCTTGAATAAAGAGAGGAGTCTAGGATCCATGCTCAGGTCCATAGGTTTCTTCCATAGAAGGTCTCTGTTTATTGAATCAAATGTTGCACTGAGGTTTATAAAAGTTATCAATATCTGTCTACCCTTAACGGTATGTTTTTCTATTAAATGACATAAAATGAAAGAGTTATCCATGGTGAGGTGACCAGACCTAAAACCAGTTTGGTCTTTGGGTAGCAAGCCTTTTTCTATTACCCAGTCCTCATTCTTGTATCAAAGACATTTGGCCTATGATTTTGCTATGATGTCAATGAGACTAATCAGTCTATAATTTGAAGGATCATCCTGATCAAGCTTTTGCTAAATGGGGACCACAATAGAGAGCTCCCGACCAGATGGAATTTGGCAGGAATTATTTATTTGGGTAAATAAACTTGCAGATAAGGGAGCTCACCAATCAAAGTGACATTTTAATAGGGGTAGAAAATGTTTCCTAGGAGACCTGCTGGGCTTCAGAATCTGAATGACTCCTCTAGTCTACCATTCAGTTCCTGGAGTCCAGGGTGGAGTAGTACAGGACTACAGGCCATCTGTAGAACATTTTTTTGGATCCTCCAGTCCAATGCAACTTGGGGCAGTAAATAATTGGAGATAATATTTCTCTCACACGGAGGCAAGTATAGGGCTATCCAAAGGGAATCTACATTCCTTCAATGTTCAACCGAATACAAAATCAAAAAGTGAGACTCCACGAACTTGCTAGTTTACCTGTACTCTTGTCTAAAAGGAGCTTTTTTTGGGTAATATTTTATTGATTTTCTAATTTTACATTTAAGTATTTAAAAAGCAACGTGGTGGCTGGGTTAATCGATAATCCAATAACATACAAAAATCTTTAGTACAAATCTCAAGCTACCGCATCAAATATTTCCTCTCTTTTTCCCTTAATATCTACTGTCTCATATTTGAACTAATACAGTTCTTATTATATTAATTAAGTAAAAATAGCATTGTTACATTTATTAATAAATTTTTAGCTTGTACATATCCTAGTTGCTTTAACATTCAATCTTTATAGACAATCAATGTCCTGTTGTGAGTTTTTCCCAATTTTTAGTTTCCCATCAATATTTAAATTTAACATTTGATATTTATAATTTCCAAGTTTTAGGTAACCAAAGTTTCCTTTATCAGAATTCATAATAAAGTCTAATATTCAAGATACTTATCTATTTGAGTATATTCTATTTCCCACCATCTTACATCATCTAGTTAATAATACAGTATAACATCCTTATTTTCAACTAATTTCCAAATGTCTTAAATTTAATGATCAAAATTTCCCCTATTTCAACATCAAATATTTCCTCTCTTTTCCCCTTAATATCTACTCTCTCATATTTAAGCTTATTATATCAACTAAGTAAAAACATGTTTATTATATTTATCAATAAATTTTTAGCTTATACATATCTTAATTACTTTTACATTCAATCTTTATAGATAATCAATATCCTATTTATTTGTTTTCCCCAATTTTTAATTTCCCATCAATATTCAAAATTTAACTTTTAAGTCTTTTCCATTTTCAGTGTTGCCAGTCCCTTTTCTGGATTTTCCATTGACTGTATTTGTTGGTCAGTTGAATCCTCTATCATAGTATTTAATTGTTCCACTTCTTCTGTTATCTTCTGCATAGTTGATCTTTTAGTTGTAGTCAAAATTTGGGTTCGTATATCTAGGCTGACATCTTGTTCTTTTCTGTAGCATCTTATTTCATCACAAGCTGAAAGAATGGTTTCATGTATTGCTTTCAACATAAAAAGAATCTGTTCCTGGTCTTCATCCATATTCTCTTAATGGTGTGTTAAATTGAGGGCTTTAAAGTCAGAGAATGAAAATAATTTTATAACTGAGTATAGAACACAGCTGAGCTTCTCACAGCTGATATTTGTCAACCTTGAAAAAGTCTTATCTGTAGTCTGGGCTTCAAGCCAAGTCTCCTTTAGACAATAACAAATTGTAATATCAGACCTGGCCACAAGATGTCACCAATGCCATTTAAGGTTTTTTAAGTCCAAAATTTTTATAATTCTTTTTCCAATTTTATTTCTTCAGTAAAGATAAGAAATCTTTTGGTCCCCAAATTTAAGAAGCATATAAATCCAGTTATGTTAAGGTTATTCTTTCAACCTTTTTTCATCTTTTAAAATTGCCAGATTGTCTTCCTTCTGGTTGCTCTTCTGTTGAAAATCCTCAGTTAAGTCAAAGATTTTTGTAGATTGCTATCATTGTTCATGCAACCCTTTTGGGGGTGAGATGTTGCCACTAATTCAGTCAGAGGTTCTGCTGCTGTATGAGTTGTTAACAGTGTCCATTAATTTCATACATTAATTTCATCTAGCTCACTATTTGGCAGGGCTCCAAATGAATGAATGAGCTGTTTTTAGAAATTTATGAGAAACCTTTTTGTTAGTACATGACTTGAGTCAACGCCAAACTCTCAAGGCTCTTTGTGGTAAACAGTTTATCATTCCTCGAGCCTAGAGGGAGATCTTCAGCTTATTTAGAAGGATGAAAGAATGACCATATTTAATTATCATGATATTTCTGTACCCAGAAAAGATTTTATTTTAAGCAGCAATGTAGGTATTGTAGAGCATTTAAATGTCAGCACAACTCTCCTGCTTTCCCTTTTAGAGGTTGGCCATTCTGCTCCCTTTGGGCCTATTAGAAGAAGCTGACAGCAGAGATGTGGACTTAAGGATAACACAATCTCTCTTTTTGGTATTCCAATGACACATGTTAACACTATTAAGAGATATATGTAGGGCAACCTAGTTTGAAGGATTCAGGTATTCCAAATTTTCCTCTTCCTTTTCTCATCACATAGTGATTGGGTATACTCTTTCCTGTTGCTGTTACAATTGCTGTTGTTTTCTTTTATCTGATGCTTTAGCTTTTCTCCCTGATGGCTGTACTTTGCTGATTGCACATTAATAGCAGCCCATCTTTTGATGCTCTGTCAAATCAGTGCTGGTATTTTCTTAACAAGATATTAGCCCATTAATTCACATACCTCTGACCATGTTTCACTTACTGTAAATAGGGGAATTTTTAAATGAATGGCAAGGACTGGGGTAGGGGCAACAGCAGTTAGGGAAAGAAAGCCACGTATTGCATGTCACCTAGAGTCACCTTGGTGAATAGCAATACCAATAAAATCTAGACTTATATACCACTTCACAGGGCTTTACAGCCCTGTCCAAGCAGTTCACCAAGTCAGCATATTGGCCCCAACAATCTGGGTTCTCATTTGATCAACCTCGGAAGGATGGAAGGCTGAGTCAACCTTGAGCTACTCAGGATCGAACTGCTGGCAGTGGGCAGAGTCAGCCTACAATACTGTAGTACTCAATACACTGCAACACCATGCCTCTGAATGAGATAATTTATACATTGAGTAAATAAGTAAATTAACAACAAGCAAGGAGGTGATTCAAGGAGAGAACTGGGGGATCCCTATCCTTGAGGCATGGCCTGGCACCCAGTTACCATAAAGGTGGTCCTATGAAAGGATAATTATGGAATGACTCTAGGAACCAAGTGAAACATAAGTCATTCTGGGTTCTGCTGTGTTCCCAAGGAGAAAAAGAAAATACCTGGAGCTCAGGAACAAGGGCAGATGTGAGCTTCAAAAAAACTTCCAAAGGTTCAGACTGTGCTCAGAATGAGATACATCATGGCAATCAGTAATATAGTTATAAGGAATAAAAAGAACAATAACAATATTGGACCATAAAGCAAAACAAAATATCACAAAGGATGGCTCGGTCCTACTCAAGCCATGTGGTCTCTATTGGGTTTAATGTTACTTCAGAGTTAGGTAAATTGTCCCTGCTAAAACTTTAGCATGCATCATATTCAGATGTGCTAATGGGTTAGCCAGCTGATTGGTGACATCGTTTTTGCATAGGTATTTCTAAACACTTATAGCTCTCTACCTATAATTAGTTGCTTGGATTAAGGGCACCTTTCAAGCAATAACTGGTATTGCAGAATCTATTACAACAGCCCTCCTTATTAGCACAATGATTACACTTAGTTTAGTTGCAAAAGGCTGCAGAGCACCAGAAATAGTCCTGAACTGTATGAAGCCTTCACGAAGACATTCCCTTATTTCTAAGCAAAATTGAGGAAGTTTTATTTTTATGATAATGTCCTAAAGCTGGACTTGCAAGGATATGTATGAAATATAACCCTGGACTAGATATTATCTCTTTGGCCCATGAGGTACACTATGATTTTAAAATAATTCCGGCATACTATAATGTTTGGGACAAAATGGATTACACAACCCTTGACTTTTAAAAAAATAATCTCTTCCTCTGCTATTTGTGTGGCATGTGGTCAGAGGCAACCTCATTAACCTGAATTAATGTGATAGTATCTTCTTGACAAAGTTCCAGCACAAATGAGGCAGAACATCAGCATCGTGTTGCTATTTGCTTCCCATCAATGGAGTATATAAAACAGGGGGGGGGGAAGCATCAGACAAAAGGATATAACCATCTTCAGATCCACTAGTGAGGATCAAAGGGAAAAAAAGCCGGCAAAATGATGGCTGTAGGGACAATTTTGTTTGTTTTGCTGCTTGCTCTGCTGATTCTCTACTTCCTGAGACAACTTTGGACCCGAAGACATTTGCCTCCCAGTCCTTTGGCTCTACCTCTCATTGGGACCTTGTGGGCTTACGGGCTTTGGTTTAATGAAGATTATTTTCGTAAGGTATTTCATTCTAAATAATTAACCAACACTATATAAAATGATTCACAATTATTTTCTCTGTAACATAACTGTAGAAAAATGTATTAACCTAGTAAATATTCTTGCATGATGAGGAATATAATTAATTAAATGATAGTGATGACACTTGATTATTTTCTTCTTCATGTCAGAATATCCAAGCCAAGACCTTCTCATCACCATTTCACAGAGCAGGTTGTGAAATAAATGGGGCTGAGTTTTTAGGCAGCAGATTCTAGTTCAGTCTTACCAAGAAATGTTTGATAATGGAACCAGTTCTTCAGAGAGGGGTGGTTTCTCCTTCATTCTGCCTAAATGAAGCTAGACATTTTATAATGATTTCAAAAGCTCTATGGATCTTTGTTCTAGACTAACATCTATTTCCACTATCTGCATGAGTCATAATATTACAAGGAAGTATTTCCTCTTTAAGTTGGCTATTGAATGGTAGGAATTTTTCATTTTCCTGCCGACGATCTGCTGATTTTGCTTCCAAAGCTAGTTCTCTGGCAGTGCTGCTCCCTGGATTTGAATGAGAGCACTTAGGAACGAGCCAAGACAGCTCATGAAGGGGAGTTGTGAAGATTCCGGGTCCCCGTGGAAGTGGTCAGAAAGTTACCAATCATCCATCTTCCACTCATGTTTTCTTAAGCATGCCTGGGTTTTACCTTCACTTTTTGAATCTTTTGTTTTACTTTGCCTTTTATCTTTAAAAGTAGACTGGCTGGCAGAATGCTGATTTATTTTAACCCCTTGTTGGACTTTCTTTTTTTCTTTTTCCCTTTGATTTATGTGGTTGTTTTGAATAAGGTTTGCTTTTCTGTAAGGAAATATAGCATGTTCTTGGATAGTGGAAATACTTTCATTTGATTTACATCTATATTGGACTCTCACCACAGGGTTTTTGCATTTTATTAATTTTGCAAAATATTTGGAGCTTATTTTTTAATTTTTCTTTTAACTTTCGATCCAGAAAATATTTTCCCTTGCTTCATTATCTACTTCTTCACTTTGCTTCAGGATTTTGTGTTTCCTGTTTTCTTTCATGTATCATTGCTAAATTACACAGAGCAACAATGAATCAGATTACAGACCAGCAAATCTGTCTGATATCTGATAAAAAGTTTGATAACATAGCAATCCTTAGTTTTGAAAGCCTTTTTAAAAAGTTTGATGAAATGATAATGGCTTTGGAAAATATTCAGATGCATGTAGCTGTGGATAAATTAGATTCAAAAAAGGAATGTGATTTGAAAGCAGCAGATTCATTTTTAAGTAATATGGACTGTACAGATTCAGAACTAACTTGAGTTGATTGCATACACCTCCATGAAGTTCAAGTCTGAATTCTTTTACAACAGCAGAAACCTAGCTGAGTGGAGAAATGATAAATTGATTTTCCCTTGGAGGATTGAAGGCAATCTGGGGAATGGATTTATCACACTTAACTGGAAAACAATTTCATCTGGACTTTTTTGGGTAGATAGACCAACTTTGGAGATTCAATTTATTATATTTAACCAGACAAATATTGAAAAGATGTTGAGAAAAAGATGTTGATATTTAATCTAGGATGAATTACTGTTAAATCTTGGGATGATTTGGGATAGATAAGATGCCATGGTAGATTTTCTATGAGTTGATTAAAATAACAATTTCTTAACAGAGGATTTTGAAACTTTAATCTTGCCATTATTATTATTATTATTATTATTATTATTATTATTATTATTATTATTATTATTATTATTATTATTATTATTATTATTATTATTATTATTATTATTATTATTATTATCTCTTTTATTCATTAAACATGAACCTCAGTCAACTGAACATTCAAATTGGCTGGTGCTGATGGTTGACACGGGTTGCTACCAGCATCCTAGGTGTCAACCAGGTACCTTCTTAAAATATAAGATGTTCCGAGTAGCGCAGTTTTTTGTAACATTGCTGGAGTTATTGCAGGAAGCTGCAGTTTCTTGATGTGTTTTGCGAAGTTTTTTGACATAGTTCCCAGTATAATAATAATAATAATAATAATAATAATAATAATAATAATAATAATAATAATAATAATAATAATAATAATAATAATAATAATAATAATAATAATAATAATAATAATAATAATAATTGTTAACTACTTTCTCAATATAATATATAGATGACAGGTTAATAATTTGCAAATAGATTTAGAAGTTTAAAAATTTGGGGGCCAGTTTCTCAAGGGGTGGAATATTGTAGCAATGAATTAATCTACACAACTAAGGGGGGGATAATATGTGTATGTGTGTTAGTTTTTCTTTTTTTAATGCACTTTTAAAAATGTTTGTTTCTATTTTTTCTTTGTTTTTAAAATATTTTTTGAGTTTTGTATTTTAACTTTTTTTTTGAATAAATTAAAAATAGAACCAAAAAAGAAGAAGAAAGAAAGCCGATCAATTATTTTAACAACTTACCCAATAATTCATATGGATAGTACTACTCTTGTGGCCAATTTTAATTCAGGTTTAATTCAGCAGCCCAAGTCTCTAGAATGTTTTGTCAATATAACTGCAGTTGGAAAGTTGAGGAGTGGATGGCTGAAAAAAGCAGAAGGCAGAGAGGTTGAGAAAGCCTCTGAAGACCATCCAAACAGTAGTGTTCAAAGGATGTGGCTCATAGACAAGCTGTGGCTCACATATCTGTCAGTCACAGGAGGATTGGGCAGTGAGAAGGCCATCTCTCATCCAAGGCAAGGGGCAATGGAGGAAACAGAGAAGAGAGGGTGGATTTCAAACAGAAACAAAGAGAAAGGCACTCCCCAGGAAAATAAAGGAAATACAAGCAGGAATTTGGCGGGGGAGGGGGGAATAAATTTCTAAAGAACAGATAATCGCTTATGGTGAAAAATCTTAGAACTGAGGATTTAGGAAAGACTGTAATTGGCATATTAATTATAAATAATCAATGCTCAATAGACACGTAGATACATAATCAATAGATCACATAGACATTAACAACATCTGTTGACTATGCAAAAGAAGCGATCAAACAGCCCAAAAGAGAAAAAGACTCCAGCACCTCTCCACCGGAAATCAGCACTCAGATCAGCATAGATTAACTCCAAGGTCAACTTCAGACCAACAATCAAGTAAGCAACACCCCAGTCAAGAAACTGCCGCAGAGCCATTAGTAAACAGCCCCACCGAAGAATCCTAAGACTGCCCCCACCCAACCAGATATGAAAGACATCAGAACATAAATTGACAGCAAACAACACTCCTTACTAGCACTGATGATGTCACCTAGTTAGGGTAATGAAACGAAAGAAAACAACCAAGCTCAGAGAGCACCAAGGACCCCTTATGAATAATCTGTTTTATTTGATTATAACATTTCTCAACTTTGATCAACTTGGCAGCCTGTAAAACGATATGGAAATATATACACCATGTGGGTTGGACCTAACCTTCTAGTAGTGCTGTCTGGATTCAAAACGGTGAAAGAAGTAATGACCAGCTTCCCAGAGGAATTTTCTGATAGATCAGAGGATGCTTTCTTGACCGCTTTGGGGAAAAAAAAGGGTAAGTGCAAATAGTAAGGAATCGTATCTAAATAACCACTGTTACCATTTCTGTGAATAATAATAATAATAATAATAATAATAATAATAATAATAATAATAATAATAATAATAATAATAATAACAACAACAACAACAACAACAATAATAATAACAATAATAACAATAATAACAACAATAATAACAATAATAA